>OU426980.1:112971281-113459694 GCA_911387785.2 Aelia acuminata
TAGGTTGCAGCACATTACTGACCAATTGACAAGTACACGGAATTGAAAGGAAGTACCTGATTCTTTTTAAGGAGGGAAATTCAAAAACTGTAGAAAAATAGGCTTGTCACAAAGTCACCCCATTAGTCACAATGTCACCTCATTTTACGGCATATAATATACTTACTTACTTACTTACTGCGTGGCGTTACGGTCCATTGAGGACCAAAGCCTCCTCCATTACTTTGTTCCACTCTGCTTTATCCATAGCCTTGTTGCGCCATCGTCTAACGTTAAGCTGGCGTAGGTCCTCTTCCACATCGTCCAGCCATCGTTTACGAGGCTTACCTCTTCTTCGAGAACCTCCAGGGTGACCATACAACATTTGTTTGGGTAACCTCGAAGCATGCATCCTTTCCACATGTCCAAGCCACCCCAGTCTTCTTTTCTTAATAACTTGTACTACGTCCGCTTCGGTGAATAACTCTTTCAGTTCTTGATTTGTTCTTGCTCTGTATTCATCAGCCTCTCGCACGGGTCCAAATATTTTCCGTAGTACCTTTCTTTCCCATATTCTAAGCTTATTCTCACTTGCCGAGGTCATCACCCAGGTCTCACTACTATATAGTACCGTAGGTCTAATTACCGTCTTGTAAATTAGCATCTTAGCTTTCCTGGAGAGGTTTTTGAATGTTAGAGCTTTACTTAATGCATAAAGACATCTATTACCAGCTGCTATTCGTGCCTTTATGTCCTCAGTTGTGTCATTATTTCGGGTGACAATCCCTCCAAGATACTTAAAGGACCTACATGCTGCGAAAAAGTGCTCACCTATCTTGACCTCTTCTTCCTTAAAAGCGCCATCTCTTGTGGTCTTTAGGTATTTGGTTTTCTTCACATTAATAACCATACCAAGCACCTTAGTTGCTCTTTCGAACTCTTCCAGAGCACCTGCCAATGCCGGTAACGATCTTGCTGAAATTACAACGTCATCGGCATATGCCATATGCTGGGACAATCTGTTGAAAATGTTGCCTCCTGGTTTGGTTCTTATGTTTCTGATGGCATATTCCAATACTAGATTAAAAAGAACTGGGGAAAGAGGATCTCCTTGACGTAAGCCACGTTCCACTTTGAATTTGTAGGACATGTGCGACTGGATTTTAACTCTACATCTTGTGTCTGTCAGAGTCATTTTTGTCAGATTCAGGAGTTTTTTGGGCATATGCATCTTGCTCAGTGCCAACAGCAGTTGTTTTCTATCAATGCTGTCATAAGCTTGCTTAAAATCTATAAATAAATGGTGAAGAGTTACATTATACTCATATGACTTTTCCAGCATTTGCCTAAGTGAGAAAAGATGATCCGTTGTGGATCTTCCTGACCTAAAACCACTTTGGTATTCTCCAATCGTTCCTTCAGCCCAGGTACTCACTCTTCGGCATAAGGCTATCGATAAGATTTTATATGCAGTGTTCAAGATGGATATGGCTCGGTAATTATCACAGTGGAGTTTGCTTTCTTTTTTGTGGATAGGACAGATAACAGCTTCCGACCACTCACTTGGCATCTTTTCATCCATCCATATAATATATAATATATTAATTTAACCATTATTGTGGAGTAACCACCTATTTTTTAAATTATTTTAAATAATTTATTTTTGAAGGAAAAAGATTTGACTCTGCCGGAAATCGAACCCGGGTCTTCCGCGTGACATGCGCGGTATGCTATCCATTACACCACGGTGTTCTGTCTCTTCCAAACGGTGCCAAATCCTTCCTCTTCACTGACACCTCTCCCACGAATAATAATAATAATAATAATGTGTGGTTACTCCACAATAATGGTTAAATTAATATAAAATAATTTAAAAATTGACGAACGTAAAGAGATGCCCAAATTGGACAAAAATTGTCCATCTCCCGTAAATACTCGCAAAACTTGCGAGATCGTGGAAGAGGTGTCAGTGAAGAGGAAGGATTTGGCACCGTTTAGAAGCGACTCTGTGGTGTAATGGATAGCATACCGCGCATGTCACGCGGAAGACCCGGGTTCAATTACCGGCGGAGCCAAATCTTTTCTCTTCAAAAATAAATTATTTAAAATAAATATATAATATATAATAAATAATATATAAATAAATATATATATATATATATATATATATATATATATATATAAATGAAAAACAGCAGCTTGCGCGATACAGCAGATTGTGTTTTGTACTATAAAATAAAAAACCTCAAGTGACGTACATCATTAAGTCCCATGAATGGTTTAAGATCATTAGTGGACAATTATTTACAATTTCTTGACTAATGTAAACAAGAGGACGTGATGAGTCTGAATACACGCTCAAACGCAGGGTTCATTCCGCATCCACGCAAAGGGGCATATACCCACTTTAGTCCATATATATATATATATATATATATATATATATATATATATATATATATATATATATATATAGGTTCTCTCCCGCTCCGCTCACGGTTCGATTTCGGTTCGATCTCGATCTCCTAAAGTCTAACCATATTTACAGTTTATAATCTGACACCGCTCACGATTAAATTCATCAATAATGTAAGTCGCATGTATTCGGATCGTAATAATTAAAAAAATTATTAAATTTTTATATTAATATTTGTGGCCCTAAAACCTCATTCAACTTTTCAATTGAAGAATTAGCAGTTAATTATATCTACTTATATGGATGAAGAATACATATTATCTATTAAACAATGAAGAAAGGAGAAGAAAGTTGGTGTATTGAAGTTTATTGCAACGATGTCATAATTATTAATGATGAAGAGATTATTTTATAAGTACTGCCGAATGTATCGGGTTACATTTGAAATGATTTCAAAGAATATCCCTCAAAAATATTACCTATAAAAGTAGAAAAAAAAAATCAAGATTTCGTGAAGAGGTGTATCCACGAGAAATTTCTTTTCATGTTAAAGGCATCATAAATCGTTCCGTTTGCATTTAAGTTAAGTAAATAATGCAATTATCGCAATTAATTACAGCGAAAAACATGCATTGATTATTGAATATATACTCATTGTTATTAATAACATTTTTATTATTATGTTATTAAAGTAACTGTAAATTTAAACTTTAACAAAGGAAATTAAAGAATAAATAATTATTATTATTTATCTAGTAACATTCACCACTATGCCGTAATTGCAAATCGTATAATCATAGTTTACTTTTACCACCCCAATAATGATATTTTCCTATATGAATAGAACAATAACGTATTTAATTTATATAATTTACTGATGTAATATAATTCTATTTGTTACAATGTTCTTTAACTATTCTTATATTATTCATTATATTAATTAGATATACATTTTAGTAATTTTAAAATTAATAAAATTTAAATTATTAATCTTTATAAAATACATGAAATAGTAATTAGTAACATACATTTTCTTTTTATACTATGTAATCCTAAATACACTATATGTGCTGGAAGATTCAAATTTTGTAATTTAAATTTTCTTTTTAAAATCAATCTTCTGGGATAATTACCTTTTTTAAAACTCGGCATATTGCTAGACATAAAGAGCATTCTATAGGTACATGTTGTAAGGAGTTCGATCTACTTAAATAATATTTCTTTGAGACCGATCGGGATGGAGCGAGATCGAACCGGGAGCGGAGCGAGACCGGACCTGTACCGATAGTGTGAATACCCACTTTCTATTCCTCTTTAGAATATTTTGCCAGACAAGATTGAACCGAGATCGACCTGGGAATGGACCTATAGTGTGAATGGGCGGGATCGAGATCGAACTGGGAGCGGAGCGAGACCGGACCTGCACCGATAGTGGGAATACCCTCTTTCTATTCCTCTTTAGAATATTTTGCCAGACAAGATTGAACCGAGATCGACCTGGGAATGGACCTATAGTGTGAATGGTCGGGATCGAGATCGAACTGGGAGCGGAGCGAGACCGGACCTGTACCGATAGTGGGAATACCCTCTTTCTATTCCTCTTTAGAATATTTTGCCAGACAAGATTGAACCGAGATCGACCTGGGAATGGACCTATAGTGTGAATGGGCGGGATCGAGATCGAACTGGGAGCGGAGCGAGACCGGACCTGCACCGATAGTGGGAATACCCTCTTTCTATTCCTCTTTAGAATATTTTGCCAGACAAGATTGAACCGAGATCGACCTGGGAATGGACCTATAGTGTGAATGGGCGGGATCGAGATCGAACTGGGAGCGGAGCGAGACCGGACCTGTACCGATAGTGGGAATACCCTCTTTCTATTCCTCTTTAGAATATTTTGCCAGACAAGATTGAACCGAGATCGACCTGGGAATGGACCTATAGTGTGAATGGTCGGGATCGAGATCGAACTGGGAGCGGAGCGAGACCGGACCTGTACCGATAGTGGGAATACCCTCTTTCTATTCCTCTTTAGAATATTTTGCCAGACAAGATTGAACCGAGATCGACCTGGGAATGGACCTATAGTGTGAATGGGCGGGATCGAGATCGAACTGGGAGCGGAGCGAGACCGGACCTGCACCGATAGTGGGAATACCCTCTTTCTATTCCTCTTTAGAATATTTTGCCAGACAAGATTAAACCGAGATCGACCTGGGAATGGACCTATAGTGTGAATGGTCGGGATCGAGATCGAACTGGGAGCGGAGCGAGACCGGACCTGTACCGATAGTGTGAATACCCTCTTTCTATTCCTCTTTAGAATATTTTGCCAGACAAGATTGAACCGAGATCGACCTGGGCATGGACCTATAGTGTGATTGGGCGGGATCGAGATCGAACTGGGAGCGGAGCGAGACCGGACCTGTACCGATAGTGGGAATACCCTCTTTCTATTCCTCTTTAGAATATTTTGCCAGACAAGATTGAACCGAGATCGACCTGGGCATGGACCTATAGTGTGAATGGGCGGGATCGAGATCGAACTGGGAGCGGAGCGAGACCGGACCTGTACCGATAGTGGGAATACCCTCTTTCTATTCCTCTTTAGAATATTTTGCCAGACAAGATTGAACCGAGATCGACCTGGGAATGGACCTATAGTGTGAATGGGCGGGATCGAGATCGAACTGGGAGCGGAGCGAGACCGGACCGGTACCGATAGTGTGAATGGTCTCTTTCTATTTCTCTTTAGAATATTTTGCCAGATCAAGATCGAACCGGAATCGAACCGAGATCGACCTGGGCATGGACCTATAGTGTGAATGGGCGGGATCGAGATCGAACTGGGAGCGGAGCGAGACCGGACCTGTACCGATAGTGGGAATACCCTCTTTCTATTCCTCTTTAGAATATTTTGCCAGACAAGATTGAACCGAGATCGACCTGGGCATGGACCTATAGTGTGAATGGGCGGGATCGAGATCGAACTGGGAGCGGAGCGAGACCGGACCGGTACCGATAGTGTGAATGGTCTCTTTCTATTTCTCTTTAGAATATTTTGCCAGATCAAGATCGAACCGGAATCGAACCGAGATCAAACCGGGAGTGGTCCGCTTTTAAGCAGAACCAATTCACACTATAGGTCCTATAGTGTAAATTGGTTTCGCTTAAAAACCTTATAGAGGTTCCTGTCCCACCTAACTATCCCAATTTTCTGACTACCATGCATCCATTTTAAATGGGATGTCCTTAGTATATAAATAAAAAAAGTACGTCGCATTAGGGGATGAAAAATGACGAACATGTCTTTTTATTTTTTCACCCTAGGTTTATTTTATAATAATATTCAGCCAACACCGGGTCTAGCGTTAACAGCGAAGTGATATGAAGGATAAAAAAACAAAGTAGACTTATCACCATAATACACACAGTAAAGTTCTTAGATAAACGTGCTATGTTATTAGCATATTTATGAGTAATGTAAGTTAGCATATCGTAAAACTAACGGGATGAGAGGAACTTAAGAGAATGCTTTTAGGCTCAAAAGTAGAAGTTTCGACTGAATTTTTAATTTTTCTATTTTTGCCTTGATAAAAATATAAAATTTAATAATAATAATGCATGCAATCGCCGCTGATATTTCTGTAATTCTTTTTTTTTTAAGTGGTATTGAATTAAAGTAAAAAAAATGTCTTTTTTTTGGACATACCTAGAACCTACTTTTCGATAAAAGTTTTAAAAATGATTCATTAACATGTCTATGTGTATAGAATCTTATAATATTGTTATATTCTCTGATTTATATTATAATATAGGTTATATATCCGTGAAACGTTTATTAAAAATATAACAAGGCAGTGTTATATTCGGTGGAAGCGATTAAAACAAACTATGTTTAAATAGTATATAATATATATACATATACTTTATAAATTTTACAACCAATACAATAGTATTGTTCTTTCAGACTTACCTAGTAATGCAGTAGTTCTATGTTGTGTTATAAATCTAAGCATAATACAAAATAGAACTGTTACTGTTACAGGCCTGATATATGAGGTGTGGGCGGGTTTGCAGGGAACAGTAGGCGGTTGAGGCAAATTATGTTTACATTGTATTAGGTTTGGGCTACTAATTATTAGGGCGGTAACAATACAAGCAAAGTTTTGTAAGTACAAATTTAGCCTGTGTAATTCGAATGGATCATACCCTTATTTATTTATGTCGCTATCTAAATTTAATCATATTAATTAAATAATAAATATCATAACGGTAAATATTTCCCTATGTCACTTTTGGGCGTGGCCTATTTCGGGAGGTTATACTCGTATTACCGTGATTTAAGGGGACTCTCTTTTCAGTAAAAAAAGCTTAGCTTTCTTAGATCCCAGCTCGCTACGCTCGCTCTTCAGAGATAAATAAACCCCCCAAACCGGTCGTTTTCAGTGGAGATCGATGCCACACTAAACGGCGGCATGTTGGCTTTACCAAGAAGTAATGTAGGGAAACTCATATCAATATAACGATTCACTCGCGCATACAGAAACCAATAGTATATATTCTTTAATTTATTTTTCTGTGCATCAATTAACACACAATTAATTATTAAATCAAATATAACTATAATTATTAATAAATAATATATTTTGACGTGAAACTAAAACAGATGATAATTTTTGTAACATTGACAAAGTTTCCCTATTTGCAAGAAATCTTTACAAATTCGTTTTCACCAAAAAATCACTATCACCCTTTTTCTACCCCCTCTATCACCTATACTCATTTTTTCGTGAATAGCTTCACAATGTTAAACTGTATAATGATTCTTATATTGTTCTATTATGTGTGGTTATAAACATGCTCTATGATGGCAATTGATAATATTTTATCTAAGCATTTACGAAACAATTACTTAATTTTCATATAATATAGATAATACGCAGCTAATCTTATTTATTTATTTTACTAAATTCTTTTATCGTTGATTACAACATTAGGATTAGCGTAACATTTCATTTCACATTTTTTTTTCTTTAAATACCTTACAATTATTATGCAGGTGGCAATGCATTTTTGTATCCATTGCATTGTTTACAGTTGTGTATTAGTGACAAAACTTGTGATCACGTAAAGTTTTGGAATGATCTAGGCTTTTTTTGGTAGGCCCATTTCGGATTAAATATAAGAAGCAATAGACTTGCGTCTTAAGGCGGATTCACACTATCGCTCCGCTACCGCTCCACTCTCGGTATGGCAAAATATTCTAAAGAGAAATAGAAAGAGAGTATTCCACTATCGGTACCGCTCCGGTCTCGCTCCGCTCCCGGTCCGCTCTCGCTCTACCCCATTCACACTATCGCTCCGCTCCCGGTCCGGTCTCACTGGCAAAATATTCTAAAGAGGAATAGAAAGAGGGCAATCACTATATTGGTACAGGTCCGGTTTCGTTCCACTCTCGCTCTACCCCATTCACACTATAGCTCCGCTCCCGCTCCACTCCCGGTCCGCTCTCCTAAAGTCTTATCATATTCACATTATATAATTTTATACCGTTCACGATTGAAGCCATTAATAATCGAAGCAGTCTGTATAAACTTTCAGTTATTAAAGTATTTATTTATTCATCAATTTTATGGCCAAAAAAAGTTTAAATTTTCGTTTGTAGAAATAGCTGTTAAGTGTACTTTTCTTGAAGAAGAATATAACATTATCAAAACATATAATTTGAAGAATACACTGCTACACTATGATAATTATTAATAATAGTTATAAATTAATTTAATTAATGGTGAAGAAATAATTTAATTTTTTTTCCAAATGTATTCGAATACTCTTGAAATGATTAAAAAAAAAAATCACCAAAAAGAAAATAAAACACGAAATCTTGTTGTGAAGTGGTTATTTATTGACTACATACTCATTGCTATTATAAAATAACGTTGAATTTGAAACGAATAAAAATTCAGTATATTATGAAAAATGTCAGATCATTAACAAAAAACTATATATGAAAGCAAAAAATAATTAAAATATGAATCTGGAAAAGAAGAGAACACAATCGGTAAATTGCAGCATTAACCGATTTCAAGCGTATTCGAATACATTCGGAAAACATTTAAATTATTTCTTCACCATTAATTAAATTAATTACTAATTATTATTAATAATTATCATAGTGTTGCAATATATTCTTCTTATTATATGTTTTGATAATATTATCTTCTTCATCAAGAAAAATACACTTAACAGCTATTTCTACAAACGAAAAGTTGAACTTTTTTTTGGCCGTAAAATTGATGAATAAATAAATACTTTAATAACTGAAAGTTAATCATTTATTAAAATCTAAATACAGGCGACATCGATTATTAATGGCTTCAATAGCTTCAACCGTTCAAAAGTGAACGGTGTAAAATTATATAATGTGAATATGATAAGACATTAGGAGAGCGGACTGGGAGTGGAGCGGGAGCGGAGCGGTAGTGTGAATGGGGTAGAGCGAGAGCGGTCCGGGAGCGGAGCTGGAGCGAAACCGATAGTGTGAATAGGCTCTTAGTCTTGCCTTATAGATTGAAGCATATGGTTACTTTTGAGTCACTGCTTTGTCACTAGTAGTAGCAGCGGTTGCTGTTTTGTAACTTTCTTAATAATTTGAGCTTTAATAGTTTGTTTGAATTTTTTTTTTTAAATATATGAATATTAAATTATTACAATATACATGAACGAGCTATGTTATTAGTAGGGATGGGATTATGTATTTACATATTTTCTTCTGAGGCTTCAAAATGCACGTATACCATGATATAAACCATTTTAAACTTTTTTTATTTTCCATATTTTGTTGTTTTTAAATATTTTTACATATATTTCGATAAATACATATTTTTGTCCATATCTTACAACTTTTAGGGCATTTAAATAAAAAAAATTGTTACTTATTTACTTGTTTTACGTATATTCAATCAATACTTAGAATAAATAAAGTGTAAAGCAGAGAATGTAAGGATTAAAGAATTTATTGGAAAATCAAAAGGCACAAAGTAATATCGACAGTTCTCAGAAATTTTGATCCCCTACTTTTATTATATAGATGCCTCATCCTTGACAATGCTTATATTGCCTCAGGGGCTTTTTTCGTCCATATTTTCATATTATTATTACACATATTTGCAAATATACGTCCATATTTATGTACATTTTATTACATAAAAATCCTATCCCTGGTTATTAGCATATTTATGAGTAATGTAATTAGCATAACTAAAACTAACGGGATGAGAGGAACTTATAAAAATGCTCTTAGGCTCAAAACTAGGAGCTTCGACTGAATTTTTAAATTTTCTTTTTTTCTGATATTTCTGCAGTTTTTTTTTTAAAGATTGAATTGAATAAATAAAAAATTGTGTCTTTTAGACATTCCTAGTACCTTGTTTTCAATAAAAGTTTTAAAAATGATTCATAATGAAATGATGATATATAATGATATATAATGAACCTTGTAATATTATTATATTCTTTGATTTATATTATAATAGAAGTTAAATAAACATTTTTTCACCTCGCCCATCACCTATAATAATTTTTTTGGTGAATAGCTTCACAACGTTAAACTATATAATGATTCTTATATTGTTGTTGTATTATGTGCGGTTATAAACATGTTCTATGATGGCAGTATATAATTGCATATTGGTAATATTTTATTTAAACAGTTACAATATTATATCTTATGATACAATAAATAGCTCGTATAATGATATACACAATATATAATATAGAGCAATCATCTTTATAATAATTTCATCATTTCCGTAACATGTGTTGGATCTATGTCCGGTCACCATTTCTTTTTTTTTAACTTAATTTATGTTTTCTTTTATCAAGCAGAGCAAAATTCTTATCCTGTTTTACTTATTCGCGAATAAAAGTTCTAGTTTTTTTTTCTAGAACATTCTCGGGGAAATAGGTCGCAAATATAAATTTAGAGCTTAGAGGGGGAAAAAATTGCACAGTTATATCGAAATCGTAACGGATGGTTGGGTGCTACTGTCTATATAAACTAAGGTTGTTCTGTTTGTTGCTGTTTTCAAACCATTGTGAATAAAAAAGTGTTGAGATCCCCATAATGCACTTCCCCTACTTTTTATATGCAATTTAAATTCAAAATTTCAACCCATCTAACTACATTAGAAGTTGCTAAGATGCTAATATTTTGATGAAATGTACCCAAATACTAGGAGTTAAACCTAAATTCCAAACTTCAGCTCATTTGAACCGTTTCGTCAAACAATTAATTAAAAAATATAATTTTACAATACATCTTTTGATGCTGAAATTTAAAATAAATCAAAATCAGAGCCTACTTTAAAGGTTTTATATGTTTGTTTATTAATTTTATATTTGACTAACGAATTGATTTATGTTCGAAGAAAACATTCTAAATTAAATTAAAATCATTTTGATTAAAAAAAAAAAATGAAAACAAAAACGGGCCACTAATTGTCAACAGAAAGTTGAAGGTTTTGGAAACATATGGCTCAATAACTTGCCCGGCAAAACTCTTGGTGAATTGGGAAAACAATCAGGTATAATTTTACGGTTTGTTCTCAAAGGAACTGGGAAGGTTGTTACCTTTTATGCAGCAATCCTAATTGCCTTTTAAGGTGATCGGCCTCATTTTTTTCTGAACTGGTTATCATAGCGGTTCCCACATTTCCTCTAATCGAAAGAAACCGTTAGAAACTCTTTATCAGCAAGGAACCACGTTAGCCATGTTTTCACCCTCTCCATCACCTCCATTTATTTTTGTGTAAATAGCTTTACAATGTTTCACTGGATAGCTATTCTTATATTGTTGTATTACCTATAATTATAAAATGTTCTCTGATGACTATTAATTGTAGCAGATTGTTAATTTTTTATTTAAGCAGTTAGTAAACAATGACTGCATTTCCTGATAACATAGAGAATCTGTATGTCAACCAATTTCTCAGCTAATCATAAAATACATTTATTTAAATTATTTTCTTATCATTAATTACAACATTAGCGTAACATTTCAGTAGATCTTTTTAATTGGTCTGTCGTGCCATGAGCATTTTCATCACACTTGCTGAAAATATATTTTTTTTTTTTTTTTTTTTTTGGACTTTAAGGCTTCCACTGAAGCCCAGTATAGGGCTAAGTATAGGCCCATACTAACACCCATGGCACTGGGTGATACTTCTCCTACGAAAGAAAAGCACCACCCAGGGCGGGACTCGAACCCGCAGCTCCGGCATGGGAGTAAGGCGCTTTACCGCACAGCCACACCGGGCCCCTCCGAAAATATTTTATATTTTTTTAAATTTTCTTCTAGCATCTTTTCTATTTGTTCTTTATATATGCATAAAATAATATAATTTGTTTCTGACGAAAAAAAAAAATACAGTGAGCTACGTTTTAAAGAATAGTTTCTGTTTAACCGCGGGAGGGTCTCTATCTATGACCCTTTCAAATTGAGATCAACTATTGTTGTTAGGTACTCTTAGAAAAAATAAAAAAGATAAATAGCACCTGACTTCATAAATTCCAATGAAACTTCAGTTTACATTATCATTTGGATTCTAAAAGGACGGACTTCTAGTTTCTTACAATAAAAAAAAAAAAATCTTAACCACTACAACCCATGAAGTGTCTTAGGTTCAGTACTGTGTAAACAAGTACTTTTTCTTGGTCAGCGGTCGTGCATGGTCATTTGAGCGTGATTAACCTCAACCGCTAGGATTTTCTCCTTAAATTTTAACTGGAATTTGCGCTATTGAATCATCAGATTCAGCTTTTCATTTTAGTTTTTTATTCAGATTTCTTTTGTTTGGATAATTTTAAAAATAAGTTTAGTATATAAAACTTTATATTTATAAGTAGATCAAGAAAGTATCTTTCATATTTGATATGTAATGTTTGGGTAATTATCTTATTGAAGATAAATTTTAATAAAATACCCTATAATCATTCTCTATTTTTCCTTAAATCTAACTTATTCATCCACAACCGTGATTTTCCTAGTTTTTTGGTGAATCTCTGTCAAATATTATTTCCGATCCCGCAATTTGAGGTATATTCAACAGCACAGCATTTATTGTAATATTCCATTGTCAAAAGATTTTTGTCCTAGAACTCAGGAAACTCGGTATTCCGGAACTACGTAAAGTACTGCGGCGGCTACCCCCATAATTTTTTTTTCTCTTGGACAATCGAGAAACTAACACCCATATTATTTTTTATTTGACTCCAACATAAATGAAAAATTAGAAAGACGGTTATATTCGAATAATCTAACTATTCAACTGATAAAGCCTCACATGCAACAAAAGAGCTTCAATCTCTTCTTTACCAAAAGATCTGAAAGAGTGTTATGAAATATAATTATTTTTTTTTTTTTGGAATTCATTTTTCATTTGTTAATTTTTTTTTCGCCCTTAACAATTTTTATATTCCCTACCTCATCACTAATAAAAAACATTGTGTTTTTTTTTCTTTCCAAAGTAAATGTTTATGACCCAAAAAAAAAGAAAATTATGTAAACGAATTGTAGGTAAGGTGAAGGCAATATACGTATCAGTTCATTATTTACAATTAAGTTATAATTTTTAAACTAATTAGAAGATAAAAGGTTTTTTCTTGATAAATTTTTTTATCAAATCGAATCTTATATTTTAGAATATTTTTTAATTTGATCAAATTCGAATCTTTTATTTTAGCAACCAAATCTTCTAATTAATTAGTTTAAAAATTATAACTTAATCGTTTAACTAACGATCAAGATTAAATAAAATAATTTATTTTTATATTTTATTAAATTTGATTAGTTAAATTCGTAAAATCGCATTTTTATATAATTTTTTACATTGGGTCCTCTCCTGCCAAAATATTGAGGGGGACGCGTCCCCCTGTCCCCCCCGGCAGTGACTCCCGTGCGCTACATACTTAATTTTCGTAGGCTGCACAAGTTTGAAAAAATAAACAAAATAATAAAACAGTGATTTTTCGTCTAATAAGCTAAAGAAAATCTTAAGTGTTAGGGAATTGCTCACCTTTAAACGTGGCAATACATTTTATATTGGCAATGTATATTCTTAAAAAAAATTCGTAAATAATATATATATATATATATATATATATATATATATATATATATATATTCCTCACAATGTCAGCAATCACTTAATATAAATTGGACAAGCGAAAAAAAAGATATATATACACATATATCAATTAGGTGATTGAGGTTCCCAGGACGAGATTTGTTTTTTAAAGGCCCTTTTAATCACGTTTTAATTTTATATTTCAACCATTATTAAAAAAAATTCAACCTACATATGAACAAAAATTATTTTTCGTATTGGATGTTATTAGGTTTTATATAAATGCATACACTTTATATATAATTTTAATTAATGTGAGTACACACATACATACACAATTGCAATCTTGAATATTGTAAAACAATATAAATTACGTAAAAATATTACCTACGTTACATATATTCTTCGTTTTTGTGTTCATTTAGAATAGTTTAACATACAGATTATATCCTATTATTGTGAGAAAAATAAATTGTTAACATCTATGCAGGTAGTATGCCTTAGGGCATGGAATATGTAAAATTTAGAAATACACGACCCTCCTATAGGGTTACTATGGAGGGGAAAAAGAAAAAAAATATGAAAGGTAATATTTCTGTTGATATTACACAAAAAATATACTCTCACCGAATCAAGACATACTTGGGCTTTCGATTTTTTTTTTTAGATTAGATTAGAAAGAAGAGGAAAAACAATTAGGGATGGTCATAGATATTATTATTTTTTTCTTTATTCTTCCTATTTCCATTATATTCTTATTCTTCTCGACCATTCCTACGGATTTCCTATCCAGCTCCAACCATTCCTACAATTTTCCTCGAATGTTGAAACAGCTATGGGCTCGAGAACTTCCGTGAATGTGTTTCCTAGTGCTGGAAATCACCCCCTTTTTCCACTTAACTCCTGAGTCTTTATAGGCTATAAAACAAGTGACGCGGCTGGGAGAGAAGCGCAGGGATCTGTTGGAATCTGTTTGGTCTTCTGTAAAAGGACGAAGTAGTTTACAATATAGATTCTCAAGCTTATATGTAAATATCGCATGTAGTTATGATTAATTACCTTATCCTTACTGTATTCTTGATATTTTTTTTTCGGTGAAGTATCTTTGCCTTTGAGCTTGTAGGTTTTTTTCTGTTTTTTTAATATTTTTTGGGGGATCCACGGATTTTCGGGAGGACCCTAGTACCGAACATACGGAACTAACCCACCCGAACCACAGATCTCGAACCGCAATCTGCTTATTTCTGTCTCCATTTCCCGTATACCCTTTCCACAGAGAGACATTCCACTTCATCGATAACCTAATTGTCGAAGTTTCGGTTGAGGAGAAGACTTGGCCACAGATTACAGTAAAATCACGTTAATCCGACCTTGGGGAGGGTTTGGGTCGGAACGGCCCATATATATAAATATTTAGACACACGTGAGTAAATGCATTTACTTTTTAGCGAAAAAGGGTAGAATAAGGAGATTTTTTGAGATAGCAGTAGATCATTGTAATGTATATTTTTCATCATAATTTATACCGATACCAAGCATATATTAAATACGTACAATATTATTGCCTTAAAATTCAACAGGTTACGTTTTCATTATCAAAAAAAGTAAAACAGGAACAACAAAATCAGTCACGATTAATAAAACAAAAAAAATGAAATCATTAAAAAAAAAAAAAAAAAAAAAATAGTTCATAATAATAGAGAATAAAGAAAAAAAAATCCAAGATGTATTATAGAGACATTTTTAAACAAACGCTTGGATACATCAGAGAAAATTTGTTTTTAAGCGTTTGCCATCTTCAGGGAGGAAAATTCTAAGGAACAGCGATATATAGCGTTATATCACGAGAGTGTGTTCGAAATGTCTTCTATTGTTTGGTAAGAGGGAGGAGGCGCAAACTACGCCCATTCCAAAAAAATGCGTATCATACACATGTTCTTCCATTCTAACCTACTCGACAGAAAGAGCGGTATTGTTCGTTCCGTTGTTCGGTATCGTTCGACATCGTTGTGAGTGTAAGCGTTTAACATATTTTAAAGAGGGTTTGAAACCAACATTAAAAAATATATATAATTAAAAATCAAATATGATCAAAATTTTTATCTGGAGTATTTTTTTTTTAATTGGAAAACAAAACATTTCCTGATTATTATTTTGAATAAACTAATAAATTTCCAGATCATTATTTTGAATAAAAATTTTACCATTGAAAATAATAAGAACTTTCGTATTTGAGACTATACTTTTAGCAACAGAACAATTTCCAAAATGCATTAGAGATTTTTTTCGCATTTCGCATACAAAAATATATATAAAAATAAAAACTACCTTGGTGGAACTGGAAGAATTCGTTTTCAAAATCAGAACTTTTTCCAAGTACCCCGATGGGTGCTGCATACTAATATTATATAGTGGATAGTTTAAATATAATCCTGAAAGTCAATATAAAATAACAAGCACAGAATAGAAAAAAGTAATGAATTTGAATGAAAATCTTCTTAAAGGTGATTTTTTATTTTCTAATCAATATTTTTTTGATCGCAATATGACTATTTTTTTATAATATTTTACCGTACCGCTCGGGTTATAATAAGCTATATAAAGTTATAATTATTTTTAATCAACTCCATTAACATAAATTTTCGATTTAGATTTTAAGTATAAATCAAATAATTATACTTTTTTTTGGAAAAAATATTTACCGGTTTCAAACACTGGTTCGCTCTGGTACTGGTGAAAGATTTCTCCGGCTTACCGACTTATATTTTCACGTTTTATAAAAAGATGGAAAATTGATAGAAAATTAATAACGCATCAGAGTGGTACGATAGACATTACACGTTTTTTAACTTAAATATTTAGTATGGTTTAAAGCATAAAAATCTTAGTTTTATAAAAATAATAAAAGATGAAAATGTCTAGAACGTAGAAATACATTTAGATGGTTGTGGTGGGGCGGTGGGTGCATTATGTGAATAAAAAGACACTGAAGATACATGACTACCTAGGAATTAAAACTTTCAATCAAAAAGGCGTAAACACCACCATTAAAAAAAAGGAAAAATGAAATTACATATCGAATCCTTAAATAATATAACTGCATAATAACACACCTAAATGAGAAGGCGGTTCTATCTTATGGTTACTTGTTTCAGTGGCTTCAATACCCTAACACAAGGAGGTCCGAAGGATTTCGTCTAGGGGGGGGCAGGTAGGCAAAATTTTTATCTAGGGGGCAAGCTGGTAAATTTTTTATGAATTATTCATTATTTATATAAAAAAGGCTCAATAAATTGTTTAAATAAAACTTAATGGTATTTGAAAATTAAAATATTTTTTTATATGATACTTAATAAATATAGTAAACTAGCTTTATATACCGGTTTCACCCGGAGAATTTCATAGTTAAATCTATAAAATCTATAAAGTGAGACTTTAATCGACTCAAACGGTCGATTTCGTAAAAACCTATGTAAAGCGAGATCAAAACGATTTTTATATACCCAGAGATTGCAAGTTATGCAAGTTTAATATGGACAGGTGTTCGCCTGGTATTAAAGAACCACGGAGCGAAATTTAAATTGGGAATCAATGTGGGAAGAAGTCCTAAGTTCCAATAAACTAAAAAACATTTAAAGAAATATAAGACCCTGGATAAGTGCATTAAGAGAAAACAGACGGGAAGAAGTGGTCTTGACAAGACTGCGGATCGGCCACACCAACCTGACCCATCTAAACTTGATTTCGAGGGAAAGCTCACCACAATGCGAGACCTGCCAGCAACCGCTAACAGTTCAACATTTAATTGAGGAGTGCAGAGCGCTGCAAAGTAATTTCCAAAGGAATAAAGTGCCCCACCGTAGAGAATTAGCACTCAATAACTCAAAGGAAATGATAGACAGAGTTATTAAAATATTAAAAGAAACTGAGCTCTTCCATAAAATTCAATAAAGAAAAAATAAATAAGTGAAAGTAAAAAGCAAGAATGAAAGAGGAAAATGAGAAAAGAATAATATGTAGCAATTTTATTTTATCACATTTTCTAGAGAGGGGTGGTTTAAAGATCCATAACCCCTGCCACCGTTCCAAAAATCTAATTTTTCATTTACTGCGTTACGGTAAAGTCCATTATGTGCAGAATATATCCCGGGCACCTGGACAGATTGCAGGAAAGGCCACAGAATGGATTCCATATAATTGAAAGAGGAGATGAGGAAGGCAATTTAGGCGCTGGATTGATGTCTTGAAGTCTGTAGCTGGTCCCACTTGGATGAGAATAGCAAGGGATAAAGGGAAATGGAAAGCACTGTGGAAAGAGATAGAGAAATCCACTTCCTAGTTGGTCTGGTCTCCAGGGAAGTTAGACCTCTAGCTCCATCTAGGAGAGGCCTGCGTGAGGTGACGTGTATTGCATAAAATAGCTATTTTATGAAGGATTTATTTATTTATGATGGATATTTTATTTTGTTTTATAAATTTTATTTTATAAAGGAAGTAGTTATTATTTTGTTATCTTCATGGAATAAAGGCTTTATGTATTTCAGTTTATTAATGTTTATTTGAATATTTTTTTATTGGATAGGGGCCTCTTATGCGAACACTGTAAAAGTGATAAAAAATGCATTCAGGTAAATATATTATAACTTGCTGATAGGGGATCAATACGATATTAATCGAGAACCATTTGCATCCAAAATATTCTGAATGCCGTTTTATTATTTACCCCATATATTATAACCCCTTATATTATTATATATATAACCCTATGAAAATGATCAGATAGACCTTTATTTACTTAAATTAATATACTTAAATTATATACTTAAATTAACTTAATTTTATTTTAACGGATTTAATTTTAAACTGTTTAATTTTTTACTAATTAACATCTTTACAAATGTTTACTAATTAATATTTTATTCATAAAATTTATTATAATTTATTTATATATAAAATATATTTAAATTTTAGTATTATCGAGGATTACCGAGAAAACATCTCTTATTATCTCATAAATCTCTACTAAATGTGTAATGTGATAATACTGAATGTGAGCTCTTATTATCTGAAATTATAATAAAGGGACACTCACCATTGTACTGCAGAATACAAGCACTGTTACACTTAATTAGCTTATTGCAGAAATTAATGTCTAGTGCCAACATAATCAAGTTGTAAATTATATTAGCGGAGAGAACGTACGACAGATTTAGTAAGCAATGTTCCACATTGATATGAAATTAAGTAAATTATTTGATTATTTGATTGAAATTAAGTAATTACCATTTGAAGTTACTCGAAATATAATGCTAAATGGCCGATTTAATAATAACTAAAGTATCTTGTTATTCAGTTGTATGGAAAAAGGGAAAAATACAACTCGATATATTAATCGACATAGTGACCATTTTCTGTCGTGGCAATGCTGTCAGGATAGTGAGACAGTAGTCTGGAAGAGAAGAATGTAGTGATATAGTATGTGAAATATATATGCGCAGTGAAATTATTTTTAAAATATTAATTATGATAATTGATAAATTAACAAAAAATTCTATGAACCTTATTTCAGTGAGAAACTTGATAATTATAGTTTAAATATTTTTTTTTGTAAAATGTAAGGACCCTTACTAAAATTAATTTGCAGTTAAATTAAATATCTCTCTCTCTCTCTCTATCTACACACACACACACACACACACACACACACACACACACACACACACACACACACACACACACACACACACACACACACACACACACACACACATATATATATAATATTTAAGTACAGAAGAAACTCGCTAATCCGACTTTCCCTATCCCGACCCTCTCTCCCGTCACCACCACGAATAATAACAAATATTTATATTTTAGGTTTTTTTCGTACGTGATCTAATGAAGTTACATTTCATATTTTATACTAAAAATTGTCTTTTATTGACACACTGTAGTTAAAATGAAAAAAAAAAAGATCACTGATAAGAGGAAACACAACAGCTGACAAAGGTTAATTTAAGATATTAAAATTGCATCAGTCTTGTATGTAAGTATGAACCTTGCACAATATTGTAAATTAAGTATCATAAATAAATAATTAATTATGGATTGTATTTTAATTTTAAAGGTAAGCCTCCAGAAAATCGCATGAAAACAGTAATTAGAGTCAGGCGTTGTAAAAGAGAAAAAGTGTGCATTAAATCGTACGTAATATGATCTAATAAATTATAAACTCTTTTTTATTCATGAAAAATAAAAAAATAAAAGTATTATAAATAAAGTATTATAAATACTCGCATTATAACTGATAAAATAAAACACCGTATTATTATCTTCCCTGGTTAATCCGACCTTTCTGGCGGTCCGACTCAACCCCTGGTCTCAAGTTAGGATTACCAATATATTTCATATATTAGATTTTTATACTCATGCATACATTTTGCGGGAAACTATTTATATTAAAGAAATTGCTTGACCTGAAAGTTTTCAAGATTTGCATAAAAATACTTATTTACATTAACAAGTGTAACTTTACTTTTTGATTTTTACAAAACTATTTTCGATTAGGAAAGTGAATCACTCAAACTGGGTGATAAATATGTAATGTTTATGGTGGGCAATATGTAATGGATATGGGCAAGAGCTAAGGAAAAGTTTTAATACTAACTTTTCCTTTGCTCGGAAGATAAAAGAAAACTTATAGCAAGTGTTTTCCCATGTTGATGAGCTTTGTTCAAGGCCAAGCTGTTATTGAATACATATTGAAAATTTCCAGGCATTATAAAATATAAGAGAGTGTGCATTAAAAAGTTCCCAATTTTTTATTTTGAAATACAAGAAAATAAAGCCAATTTTTTTTAATATTTTTAATTTCGATAGATTAACGGTCCTTTTTTTACACTTTCTACTAATTAATATTGTTAGAAGATAAATGTGAAATAATAAAGAATTATACATTTATTACCGCTAGAGAAGTACCGCTACTACAAAAAAAAAAAAAAAAAAAAAAAATCGTAAATGTTTCGCTTCATTTTTGGATCTTAATCACTAACAAAGAATTTTAAAAAAAAGTTAATTAAAATATAAAAGAGAATTGAAGAAAAAATAAATAATACAAAACAAAACCTGAAACGCAAATAATTTACAATCCTTTACGCTCTGGTAGTCACGATCACTGCAATAATAAAAATAATGAAAAAGTCCCGTTTTCACTTTTGGAGTTGTCTTGTTGTATTCGTTGAAAACAAGCACTGAAGAAGATTATTTGCCTCCCGAATCATCCTAACCACTGGTTTCCAATCTTGCTTCCTCCTCTATTCCTGACAATCCTCCTAGGCGTCTGAAAAGAAGATGGCCTCGTAACTTTTAAGTTAAAAATACTAGTTTAGTGGTACCAGTGGTTAGTTTCTACTACATGCCTTTTCATGGCATTACTTTCCTTAATTTTATAGCCAACACATTTATTGGATGTATTTTAATGTACAATTGTAAATTTTAATAAATTAAAAAAAAAATTATTTTGTTAAAACCATAAAACGATCTTGCTTGGTGTGTAGGAAATGTATCGTTTTTTATTAAAAAGGTTTCTCGATCATGAATTTATTTATACATTTTTTTGAAATCTTTAGGATCAACCTTATACTTTTATCTAACCAATTTGATTACTTAATTTTTGATTTAATAAAATAATTTAATATATAATTTTTATTTCAAGTATTTACAATGTTATTTTATTTATGTTTTATACCATTCAAGGTAGGTAATTATTTTTATTTGAAAAAATTGTCGTTCTCGGGAGTTTTAGTAGTATTAGTTGATTAATCGACATTAATGTTATCATGTGTGAGAGGGAAAGAAAGATTATAATTTGTTTGCCAGTTTATCTGATTTTTATGAATTTTTACTCTTGTTTTTAACACAATTATTTATTTAAACTTATCACTGTCATAAATCCACTTCACAAATAAAGAAAAAGAGTAGCAGTTTTGCCACCGAATCCCGCATCTAAATGGTTTTTTAAAAATTTCACTTAGACCCATTGTCTTTTAAGGTCCATAGATGTTACTGTAAGAGTAAAGAGTAGTAAAATGATTTATTTCAGGTATACCGTTGCCCGTGGATTATATTATTTTAAGGGAGTTAAAACAAAGATACATACACACATCAATGCAGTCTGTCGTGACAGACATAACTGAGAGGTTAAGTGGGTTGAATTTTCATGCCTATCTTGTTATAATTAAATGTTTATGCAATTATAATTTGGAAGGCAGTTCATTCGAAAACATGTCGGTGTTAAAATAATAATATTCATTAAAAAAATTCCTAACAATGAAAAAAAATCTTTTTAACTTACATTAGTGAGAACGAAGAAGATTGTGCGTAGGGGTGGGGGATGCAAAACAAATAATATTTCGTTTCACATAAATACGAGAAAAAGAAAACATAGCGATGGCCCGGGAACGCGGAATCCAACTTAAGATAACAAGCTTTTTTAATTTAGTTTATTTTTATACCTTCATATCAATTTATTTTTGTTTTATCTATATATTAAGACTATATATATATATATATATATAGACTAAATTTAGAATTTTCCAAGAAATATTATAATGTAAGAAGTTAAAGATTCGGCACGAGGTTATTACATAAATTCCTTAGGTACAAGGCGTGATTTTTTTTTCAAATTACGTGTTTTTACAAAATTTGGATTGAATTTCTAAAATAGACTCTGTTTCTTCCAAATCCATCCCTGCCACAGTGAAAAAAAAAATGAATAATACCGGAAATAACAACATTCAAACATCCGTCTTTTTAAACATTTTGAAAAATATTTACTTCCTATTTGAAAAGAAACCTGTTGTTTCTATTTTAACTTAATTATAAAAAACGTATTTATTAATTTAGTTAAATGTTTAATCAGTTACTAGATTGTTTCCTACATAATGATGCAAGAAAAAAGTTAAAACTCACAGACTATAAAAGGAAGAAGAAGATACAATCCTTACCTTATTTGAGTACCAAAAATCAGTGAACTACAACAGAATATGACAAATGAAAAAGGAATGATAATGAATTCAAAAATGTTTTTATGAATTCAAAATTTTGAATTGAATTTAATATGAATTGGAGAGATTCCTGCAAATTCCCATAAGTACATTTAGTTAGAGTTAGAAGTAGAATTCGCACTGAGGAAGCAATAAAAAATAAATTTACGATTAAATACGTAGTGCTAATGAATGCAGACTCTTCTTCCAAAGAATAACTGAAGGCAGACGTGCCAAACCAAAAGTCACATGCTGTAAGGATGAGGCTGGCCACCTCCTCACAGAAAAAGAGGATATACTCAGAAGATGGAGAAGGCACTTCAGAGAGGCACTTAACAGAGCAGAGTGTCTAAATGTAAGCCCAGAAAAAGAAGAGGAACAAGTTCCCGTTGACGACTCTGACCCCCCTGACGAGGATGAGATAGAGGAAGCCATCAGGAAGCTAAGGAAAACAAAGCACCTGGGATAGACGAGATCCAGCCAGAACTCCTGAAATATGGTGGGGAGGAGCTAAGAATGGAACTTCACAACATGATAGTGACGATCTGGGAACAGGAGTGTATGCCAGAGGACTGGGCAAAAGCCATAATATGTCCTATACATAAGAAAGGAGACCAGTCTGACTGCGAAAACTATCAAGGAATCGCACTCCTGTCATGCGCATACAAGATCCTATCAAGCATTCTCTTTGATCGGCTGTCCCACTTAGCGGAAAGACAATTGGGGTACTACCGGGCGGGATTTAGAAGAGGTAGGTCAACTATAGACCAGCTCTTCACACTAAGAATGCTACTAGAGAAGTGTAAGGAATACCGGATCACGACTCACCACCTCTTTGTCGACTTCGAGGCCGCATACGACAGTGTGGATCGGATGGAGCTCTACCAGATTCTTGAGGAAATGGGGATATCTAAAAAGCCGACGAGACTGGTAAAAATGACCATGAGGATTTCAAAGTGTGTGGTACGCATCGGAGCCGATGTATCGGAGGAGTTCTACACAGACAATGGAGTGAGACAGGGAGATGCGCTCGCATGCCTGCTCTTCAACCTGGCCGCAGAGGGAGCTGTCAGATCAGGAATTCAGGTTGGCGGAACCTTGTTCAACAGACTGGTGCAGTTGCTGGGATATGCTGACGACCTGGACATAATGGCCAGATCCAAACGAGCCCTAAGGGAAGCATTTCTTGCCCTCGAGAAAGCTGCAAGAAAATTCGGTTTAAAAGTAAACCAGCGGAAAACAAAGTATATGCAGTTTGGAGGGCTAGGAAACAACACCGAAGAGTACTTTGAGGTAGGTCAGTACAGATTCCAGGTGGTCAACAACTTCGTCTACTTGGGAAGTGAAATAAACTCCCAAAACGATATCTCCCAAGAAATTAAGCATAGGATAATAACCGCCAACAGCTTATCCAAAAACTTCATAAATTGTTATCTTTCAAGGAAGACCAAATAAGTCTGTACAAGACAATAGTCCGCCTAGTACTAATTTATGGCTCGGAGGCCTGGGCAATTAAGAAGGCGGATGAAAAGCGGCTCTTGGTGTTCGAAAGGGGGATATTGAGGAGGATATATGGGCCCTGGATATATGGGTATATGGATATATCAATATATGGATGTATATATGTATATATGGAGAGGATATATGGATATATCAAAGTAGGCGAGACATAGAGAAGAAGAAAGAACCTGGAACTGTACGAGCTCTTTCAAGAAAACGAGATCTCCAAAGTCATTAAATTGGGAAGGCTGGCCATTTGGTCAGAATAGATGATGGCGAGATCCCCAAAAAAGTAATTAAGAAGGAGATTGTAGGAACGAGAAGAGTGGGACGGCCGAATGTAAGGTGGATGGATGGTGTGGCTGAAGATGCTTGGACTCTTTTTGGCGTGCTGGACTGGAGGGCCGCTGCACGGGATAGAGCCAACTGGCGGAGACTACTTGAGGCGGCCCGGACTCGGTGACGAGTTGTTGCGCCGGACATGTATGTATGTAAGGAATTGTAATGAAATTTAGGTTATATGTATTTGTGAACCTTCAAGAACACATAGTTACAAAAATAAATAAATTTAATTTCATATTTTTTTTTTAAATCTAAATTAAAAGGGACTTTTTTTGGGAACACCGAAAATAGACCTAAAATTTTTGATAATTAAGAGAACCGGAGCGGATAACGATGGAAATCCCTTAGACTTCCCAAAGGTTTCGCAGTTCCTTATATATATATATAAGCATAAAAAATCTAATTGGAGAAATAAAAACAGTTAAAAAATTATGAGATGGGACCCTTTTAGTTGAAGTTTTCTCAGATATCCAATCAGAAAATCTCCTACATTATGAAAATCTACTTAATTACTTTCCGGTTAAAGTAGAAGCACATGGGAAACTAAATCAAAGTAAAGGGATTATTTGGTGCCTCGAAATAAATTATTGTACAATTGAGGAAGTAAAAGATTAAAACCTAAAAATATAGCCGATGTTAAAAGATTAACGTACTTTAAAAATAATGAAAAACACCGCGAGCCGCGACCGTCATTTATCACCAAAAGCGAAATATCCTATAAATAGTTTTTACGATTTGTTTATGTCCGTATATGTTAAAAACTGAAAATTATTTGCATTGTCTCCGTAGCGGAGCCTTCGAGTTTGAAGATAAATTTTAAATGGCTCCGCTCCGGAGACCTCGAGTGCAAAGGGTTAATTATTACCCTTATCAGTCCTTGTTGCACCGACACATGAATCTAAAAAATATCTATATCATTGGCCTGATTTAAAAAATAGCTATAGACATTTCATTTTGTCATCTAAACTTATGGATAATACAGAATTACTGATCGGGCGCACAAATACTATACCGCACGACACAGCATTAATTCCTTTTGTGGTAGAGGCTAAACAATAAATACATAGATTTTTGATCGTTTATATTGTTTAAAAGTATTTATTAAAATTCTAATAAATCTTTTTTGTTCATTCAGTTGTGATATTTTGGCCCCTTCCCTCGCTATAACAAAGGGCAACCCAATATTAACAATTCCATCCAATTTTATAATCTACATTATTTTACCGGGAAAACAAAGGTCCATTAACCTGTTCCAACGGTTCGAACAGGTTCCATTAACGTTCATCCAAATAACAATAATCCGAAATGATTCATAATAAGATTATTTAAACCATTTGGGCATAAAAGCAGGATCAGACTAAGCTAATGTACTGCCTCCAACTGGAGTATTGTTACCACCTTACAGGATTCTAGGAACATCCAATTCCAATTACTAATTGAACATTCATAATAAATCTATAAATGTTAATCTTACTAAACCTAATCGTTAAAATAAAATATTATTTATAAAACTGCAAGGGCCGTATGTAAGCTCAAAACTCGAAAATTAGCGGATGGATAAATCTTTAATAAAACCTTAACAGAACTATTCTGATTAGTCAAATATCGACCACATCTAATTTTTATTTTAGTATATCTAATAGAGAAAGATATTATAAAGAATAGACAAATTTTTTTTCCGTTTTTTGTTCAGGATAGTTTTCTTTCTTCTACACGATGAAAATGAAATTGCGGGTTAGCCAAATTAATCTCCCCAATGGAAAAATTGGAATGTTATAGGGAATGCACAACGTCCCTTCCTGTTCATTAAGGACGTGTAATTATCCCCACATATAAAATATGAAAAATTTCTGTGAAAATTAATAATGATTTTGGTTAAATTTCACCTTAATATAATTATTTATTTTCCTTATATAATATTTATTTATTATCCTTATTCATTATAAAATTTAATATTAAAGTAAGCCACTGAAAATCACGGCCGGGTCTAGCTATTCTAGTAAAATATAATCCATATTACAATCTTACTCGTTATCTCATAGTTAAGGTTTTTCCTTTCTGTTTAACGGTTTCGTCACGGATAAACCATTTTCTCTATGTAATTTTGTTTCTTTGGAAGAAGGCATTTGTAAATTACTTAAAAGCGTAAATAATTCATGAGTCCCTACTAGTTCCAGGGATCGATGCGGACAGTTCTAAGCAACTAGTGTTATGATTATCGGGAAATTGATACGTTCAGACCTTGGGCATATATTTACCTTGGACATATGACAATTGTAGCTTTATCTTTGGGTAGTTTAAAACTAGTTTTTTATATTTGCTACCCAAGTACCTTTGCGCCCAGTACGTTATATTTATCAGTTTGTATATTTACCTGACGCAAAAAATTCATCACTTTGTTTTATTTCATGTGAGCTACTGAGTTTGACAGGAGGAAAAATCAACTTTTTAGCTGTCTTTCATTCAAATATTTTTTTTGTGCTGTGAATACATTTTACTCTTATAATTCAATAACATTACAGTCTTTTAACGAATTCTCTTCATTGCAAAGTCATGATATTAAAAAAAGATTCATAACAGCTTTCAATTAAGTAATAGATTGTTTTTGAAATACGAACAGGTGTTGGTTCTCGATGCTAGTCAAATTTTTGTACTTTGGGCCTGTTCAAAGTTGAAATTAGCTGTTAAATTTTCATAATTCAGGAAAGAGCGTCAAATATGGATAATTCGGCTGATACTTAACACAGTAGAGGGGTTTGTTAATCCTGTAATTTATTGCATTTGAATAATTATCTTTAATAAATATGTATCAAGTTACTTATGTTTTTATATTAATTTTACCTATCGTTAATACAGTGGCCCAAAAAAATAATTAAGTATTCACAGGTATATATTCTAGGGATCCCTCTATGGTTCTTAGTGATATACTTTTTTTGTTTTTATAGTTTTAAATGCAAAATGATAATATAATAATGTCCAAATAACTTTCTAATATTTGTATCCTTAATAGGTTTCGTTGCAAATATACTTTACAATATTTAAATATTATTTTAAAATTTATTTATTATTGATTTTCATCTCTACCCCAAATAGAGTTATTGGTGTATAATGATGATTATATTCTGTTCTAGTATTTTTATTTTTTTGAATTAGAGAGATTTCGGCGAATTCCTATAAATACATTAAGCTAATGTAAATTCACACTGAGAAAGTAATAAAATAAATGTATTGTTTATTGTTGTTGTAATTGCCTCTACCCTGCCTGTAACTGCCTCTATAAATAAATGTATATAATCCATAATTATATAACCATAATAATTATAATTATTATATATTTATAAACTCCATGTACTCCGGAATATTTTTATCACAATGCGCTGCCTCAAATACAAATACCGATAGGAATACAAATCTTATCCAAGACCATTGCTAAGCCTTCTCACGATTTTGATTTAAAGGGCTTAAACCCGAAAATTTGATAATTATAGGAATCAGCTAAACTTCATTCGTCATTTTATCAATCGAAAAGAATATTCAAAATTATAGAATAATTGTTAGCTACTGGTTTCAAAGCTGTACAGATGTTCGCTGCCTGACTATTAATTTTTTTAATAATTTTTATGGTCCGATTTTATGATATGGTAATTTTTCTAGGTCCGATAAGTGTTTATCATCATGAATTAACGTTTTAAATAATTAATGAAAATTTGGCCACTCATCTGTACGCCCATTGAAAATAGGAATATATTCTAGGAAGTTGAATAATTTTTCCTGATCTATGACAGCTACATGTGATAAGGCCCATGACGAGGTTTCGCTTGCTTCATAACTCCTTAATACGCCAGTAACGGCTACTTGTTTAGGTGACGTGAATTCCCTCCAAGCGACTAACCTAACTAACCCTATCATTTCGGGAAGCGAGTCATTTAATTCAGGTGAAAAACTTTCATCTAATTCACATTTGATTTCATTAATCTGAAATTCTGTATTTTCAAATTCTTTTACCGTGTCAAATTCCTGAAGGAGTATCTGAAACTGGTCAAGCAATTTTTTATCATTACTCGTAACTTTATTAGCAATATCGTGTAATCGTCGAATTATAAGAAAATACTTTTCCCTTTCAACAATCACTATTTTTACTTTAAATTCTGACATTTTTCTTATAATTTTAACTATTTGAATAATTGAATTTATTGATTTATCTGGGTGTTGCTTTGATAAACAAAGACTAACCTCAACCTAATGGAACGATAGTGCTGTATGATGTTATAATCGAACGGGCCCAAATCGACCCCAACCGATCATTAGCAATCAATCCGGTTCGGTCATGACCAATAAGCTATGGCATATAAAGTTTAAAGTGGACGGTAAATAAATAGAAATAAATAAGTTTTAATAATTTTATATGAAACAATAGTTTCCCGAAACATTAAACTGTTGAAAATTAGTTTGGGACTCACCAGCATTCGACTTTCAATGGACAGCACTCATTTCTTCTTCTTATCAGTAGTCTTAATAGGAGCCTCTTCAATGACCCATTTGTTAAATTTTCAATATACCCAATGGTTCGGGAAAACTATTGATAGTATATTCAAGAATTATTTAGAATAGAGCTCTGCTGAATTTTTGCACGTATGCTGACTGAAATTTTTTTTATATTCTATATGAGAAAATGAAAATCATATGGCCCGACAGAGCCGGGCTAACTGTATTATTTTTAATATTTAAATAAAATTTAAAATCGCGTTGGACAATAAAGATTGTTTCCAGCATAATGATGCACGAAAAAAGTTAAACCACGCAAAGTCTATAAGTGAGATATTAAAGTATGAAGAAGCTACAATCCTTACCTTATTTGTATACCTAAAAGCAGTGAACTACAACCACAGAAAAAAAAGAATGCTAATGAATTAAAAAATGTTCATTCATGGATGAGAGATTCCTGCGAATTCCCATAAATGCATTCAGTTAACGTGGAATTCACTTTGAGAAAGCAATAAAATAAATTTATTTATCTCTATTTAATTTAGTTTGAAAATACGATAGGCAGACATGTATAATTATTGTAATCCCGTTTCACTTCATTATGAATAATTTTTTTTGTTTTTAAAGATACTGGGAAATATATCCTTTGGTCTATCTTGAATCTCTAGCAGTATAAATAAGATACTATATAGTCAGAAAAATATGTAGGCCGCCTGCTCCATAAATGGTAGCAACAAGATCCATTTCTACAATGGAATGAAATCAGATTGGCCGTTTACTCCAGTATAGTATGTATGAACATGGAAAACAGATTTCCCCATAATCAGTATATCTATACTTACATGCATCTAAAAAATAACTCGATGATTTGTCAAGCCAAATCAATATTTTATATTTATACACTGTACAGAAGAGCATTTTTCCGATCCAGCCAAATGTAGGTTTTTTCCTAAACGCATAAAAGTTAGAAACGTAGGGGAAAAGCTTAAAATAAAGTGAAGGAAATAAGATATGATTCATATAAGGATATAATGGATGTGTTTTATTTTTTATCTTATCTATCATAAAAAATAAGGTTTTGAGTCAATTATTTTTTAAATAGAACGTTCAATGTATCTTGTTAAAGTCGAAAATTCTATCCGATTCGTCACATATTTCTAGTTTCTATATGTAGTCAATTTACTAAGCAATCTGAAAAAAATCTTTATTTTTTGCATAAGGAACTGGTTTACAGGTTTCTAGTTTAAATATTATCAATTTTCAATTAGTTAATACAATACAAGTGTTTCAAAGAAACAGTGGTTAGAATTGTTTGGAGGAAACATTTGCTAACAAACAAACATTCCCATGTACAGTACCGGTCCAAAGTTCCTGACAGGTCATTAATAACACTTACATTAAAAAGTTACTTATAATTTAACTTAACACTTTATCCAGAATGAAATTACGGATTAATTAAAAATAAATTTATTAGTTCTGATTGAATCAGTTATCAGAAAGAAAGTAATTTTCAGTATATTATCTTGATAGACTGCTTCATTTATTTACTTTATTGAATTGACAGCATCCTATTGCAGTCTCATAATATATATACGTCTACATCAGAGTTGGGCATATTTATATTTAGAAATACGAATACGAATTTATTTTTATCTTAATTTTAATGTGAATATGATTATAAATTTATTTAAATCACAATATTTGTGAATACGAATACAGATAAATTCGTATTTACAAGTGTGAATATAAATAAATTCATATTCACAGGTGTGAATACGAATTTATTCATTTATACAATTTTTTCTGTAAATAAAAATAAATTCACAGGGAAAATTGTGAATATTCACAAAAAAATGTGAATATTTATATCTCAGTCTGTGAATTTGGCCGTATTTACAAATAGAGTGTGAAAATGGAAAAATTCACAAATTGAGATGTGAATTTCTACTAAATTCATAATTTCCAAATAAATTTATGAAATTCTTTTCGGATTTCTCCATATTGGTACACATTATTGAGTTAACCCTTTTTATGGAAATCACATCAGATATTACCTGATATCGAATACTAGGTTTTTTGGGATGCTGATTATGAAAATAATATCAATTTTGAAATTCCACCGTCAGGTATCGATTTAATACAACTTGAGCGATATAATTGATCTTGGTATCGGCTATAGGGTTACCCGAGGTGCTGATTATAAAAATGATATCGATTTTGACATACCGCCTTTAGGTATCGATTTATTACAACTTGCGCGATGTAATCTATCTTGGTGTCGGCTTTATGGTTATCTGAGGTGCAGATTATGAAAATGATATCAATTTTGAGATTCCGCCGTCAAGTATCGATTTATTACAACGTGCGCGATATAATCGAGCTTGGTGTCGGCTATATAGTTATCTGAGGTGCTGATTTTGAAAATGATATCGATTTTGACATTCCGCCTTTAGGTATCGATTTAATACAACTTGCGCGATATAATCTATCTTGGTATCCGCCATAGGGTTACCTGAGGTGCTGATTATGAAAATAATATCGATTTTTTGATTCCGCTGTCAAGTCAACATAAGCGATATAATCGATATTGGATCGGCTACTAGGTTATTTTAGGTGTGATTATGAAAATCGTAACAATTTATTTATTAAGTACTATACTGGGATTCGCTGTTAGGTTTTCGATTTCTTACAAGTGACGTAATATTAAGTTATGTTGTAAGGTAGGTATATTTTTAATTTTAAATACGAATATGAAATTAACCATACTCTGATTTTTATGTCGATATGATAACAAATTTATTTATATTATATTAATTTAATCATTAATGTGGGTACAATAATGATAATAATAATAATGATTAAATTTGTTATCATATCGACATATAAATCAGAATATGATTAGATTCATATTCGTATCTAAAATTAAAAATATACCTATAAATATGTTGAATTGACAGTGGAATCAAAAAATCGATATAGTTTTAATAATCAGCACCTCAGTTAACCATATGGCCGACACCAAGATCGATTTTATCGCTCAAGTTGTAATAAATCGATACCTAACGGCGGAATCTCAAAATCGATATCATTTTCATAATCTGCACCTCAGAACACCCCAAAGCCGATACCAAGATCGATTATATCGCGTAAGTTGTAATAAATCGATACCTGACGGTGGAATCTCAAAATCGATATTTTTTTCTTAATCAGCATCCAAAAAAACCTAGTAATCGATATCAGGTAATATCTGATGTGATTTCCATAAAAAGGGTTAACTTTATAATGTGTACCAATATAGAGAAATCCGAAAAGAATTTTATAAATTTATTGGGAAATTATGAATTTAGTAGAAATTCACATCTCAATTTGTGAATTTTTCCATATTCACACTCTATTTGTAAATACGGCCAAATTCACAGACTGAGATATAAATATTCACATTTTTTTGTGAATATTCACAATTTTCCCTGTGAATTTATTTTTATTTACAGAAAAATTTGTATATATGAATAAATTCGTATTCACACTTGTGAATATGAATTTATTTATATTCACACTTGTAAATACGAATTTATTTTTATTCATATTTACAAATATTGTGATATAAATAAATTTATATTCATACTCACATTAAAATTAAGATAAAAATAAATTCTTATTCGTATTTATAAATATAAAAATGCCTAACTCTGGTCTACATGTTTACATTTCGGTGGACGTTTCGGACCAGTGTGTCCATATTCATCACCTAAATGTACAGTGCATAATTAATTATAGCAATTTACACAAACAATTATCAACATTAAATATATAACAATCATTATACATACAATTATTGATTCTACATAGATATAAAAATGACATAGAGGCATGTCAAGTAATTTTCAGTATGAATCATGGGCGTCAAAGGGGGGGGGGGGGGCACGGTGGTCTAAAACATACGACAAACAAAAACTACAAATTATATACATTCTTATTCATTTGCCATATTTATTAGGTATTATGTAAATAATGGTTCTAATATTCAAATATCAATAAGTTTTAATTGAAAAATTAATTTTCATTAATTAATTTAAGAATACCTCGACCCCCTCCATTGGTCATAAGATGTTTATCAGCTTGCCCCTCCCCCCCCCCCCCTCTCTTGTATGAATATTTGATAAACCTGCCCTACCTACGGGAATCCTGCGGATACCCAGGGTTTGAATAATTCTTTGTGTTTAAACGTTTCCGAGATGCAAGGTCTTTTGCTTATTTATTACTATGGAAAATATTTCGATTCAACTACAGTCCAACCTGTTTTTTTTCCGGACTAACTAGGACAAAGGTAATTCGGATAATCAAAAATCCGGATAATCCAATAAAATCGACATTTAAAACAAAAATCCTCAAATTAAAATACTTGAATGTATGAAATAAAAAAAAAAAAATATTTACACCAAAATTAAACATTGCTGTTTAAAAACAATTCATACGTTTAAAAAAAATCTATCTATTTATTTCAAAGTATTGGTCTACTGCGTAATGCTTCAAACGTCTAAGGCGTTAGAATAAAGCACGGTCGCGTATGAGCATTACTACTATAACGGAGATCCGTATGAATGAGACCCTGATAAATGATGTTGTACCGTACTAAAATCACTAAATTTAAAAATAATCAATGACTCAAACCTCATATCAAAATATTGTGAGATAAAATTTTTAAGGGAATTTTTACCGAATTCGAAACTTTAACGATTTTAAGACTGGACTTTTTGTGTAATTATAATTATTCTTTCTCTCAGATAAAAACTTTAATGGATAAGATTCATTTTTAAAAATTATCTAAAATCTTTTCAGGATAATAAGTAAAATATAATAATAAATAAGCAACATACCTTGTACAGCTACTAGTCACAGGAAACTTTGAAACACAAGACATAATTCAAACTAAAAATATTTTTCTTTCTCATAACTAATTCAATTAAAAGTTAAATATTAATGGCTTTAATGAATCTATGATTTTGCTTTGGATAAAGCGAATTAATTTTTTTAGAAAAATATAATAAACGGACTGTCCGGAAATTTTTGAATGATGCTGTATTTGACCATCAGTAAAATAGAAAAAAAAAAAAAGACAAGTCGGTAGTTTACAATTGATGTATTTAGTAAATGTTCTATCATTTTCCTTTAAGTAAAAATAAAGAAATATGAGGAGAAGGAGAAGGTTATGGTTTGATTGTAGCTTTATTGTTAGAGTAAAACAAATATTTCACATGGCTCTTTGCCAAAGGACTGGCAGAAGAAATACAAGAAATAATCAGAGGAAGATAGAAAGGAAAGGGATGCTAAACAAAAAAATAAAAAAAATAAAAAGAAAACAACTAGACATGGAATGTAGGAAATATGTTTTGACAGTAAGAGACCCTTGTTACTTTCACTTACCTATATATGAAATATATAGTGAGATAGGGGTGAGTAGGTATCAGTGAAGAGGAAGGATTTGCTCTGCCTTGAGCCGAGCTCTGTGGTGTAGCGGTTAGCATCCTCGCATGTAACGCAGGAGACCCGGGTTCGACTCCCGGCGGAGCCAAATCTTTTCTCTTCAAAAAATAAATTATTTAAAAATAATTTAAAAATGGTGGTCAGCCACAAATGAAGATTAGATTAATTAAAATAATTTAAAAAAAAAAAAAAAAATTGACTTAAGTCAATAAAATACCATAAATTGGACAAAATTTGTCCACCTCCCGCTACTACTCGCAAAATTTGTGAGATAGGGGTGAGTAGGTATCAGTGAAGAGGAAGGATTTGCTCTGCCTTGAGCCGAGCTCTGTGGTGTAGCGGTTAGCATCCTCGCATGTAACGCAGGAGACCCGGGTTCGACTCCCGGCGGAGCCAAATCTTTTCTCTTCAAAAAATAAATTATTTAAAAATAATTTAAAAATGGTGGTCAGCCACAAATGAAGATTAGATTAATTATATATGAAATATATAGTAAGTGGAAGTATTGCGATCGTGAAAATTTTTTTTTATCTTAAAGAACTACAAGAAGCTTTTTGAAGGGCGTGGGTGTAGATTTGAGTGGGATTGGAATTCATACAAAAACTTCGATTCTGATTGGTTAATGTAACAATTACGATACCCGTATTTATTTTATCTTAGACACCTTATTTATATTATTTTTATTTTTGTGTTAATTCCAGGGGTGGATATCGCAAAAATTAAAATTAGTAACTCCAGGTGATAATATTATTAAATAATCTATTAATTAAATTATTAAATAATCTATAATAATTTTTAAAAAATATTCTTAATATGTAACAAATTAATGACTACATTGTGATACAGGTTATCCATTCAAGATGAAAAGATAAGATATGAAAAAGGTTCCTTCATATAAAAAAAACAACAAAAAAAACACCTGATTGTAATCAACTCTTCCTCACATACAGTGAAATAAAAAGTTTGTACAATAGTTATAATTTCTTGAACTTTCTAAAAAAAAAAATTTGTGTAATACGATTTTTATTATCTGATTTAATTTATAATTCTATTGAATATAAGGAATCCTATGCGTGGTCGGAATCATTAATAATATCTTATGCACTCGATTTGGTCAGCTTGTATTTTCTTTCTAATATATATATTTATATATATATTTTCTATTCATCCATAACTCAAGTGAGATTTAAGAATTTCGAATTAAAAATGAATTTAATTTTATAGTTTAGAAACACGATGTTTCCGTATATATGTATTCAAATGATAATTTCTTGTTGGTCGTGTAAATACTGAATATAAAACGAAAATATACTGTAATCTACATAAGATTGACTACGGTAGTAGCATATTCATGAAACATTTAATACATTTTCCTTCAAAATTCATTGCAAATATTATGTGAGATAATAACAATTAATTCCTTTTTTTTTTTCCTTCTTATGTTTTTTGAATAATTTTAACATACTGATCATTAGAAAAAATAATCACTCTCAAATAATAAAGTGAGTTAAATAATTAATTATTTTTAGAAGGTTTCAAAAAATTATTTGTGTTAAAAAATTTGAAGTAAGAGAAGGTAATAAAGATCTTGTGGATAATGGGTATCTACATAATTACTATTATTAAAATATTTACTTTATATTGAAAAGTAGTAATGAACCTGAAAATAATATTTATTATAAATTAATGTAATAAGCCAAGCTAATGTGCAGAGTTAGCAGGGATTAACGCCCAACCAAACTACAAACTTGAGTACACTGCCCACACATTTCATTGAGCTATTCAGGGCTAGAGGGTTAGTCGATCTCTGCCTTTAGTGCTGAGTTTCATCGACTTGCAAGACAAGTTAGTCGTCCATTGCTGAATCCAGTCGAGCACGTCTGTGAATCAATTTAAGTAAGACAAATGAGATGAGGACGAATGAAAGTACAGAAGCCTCTTAAAAAATACGAAAATACACTTTTTCAATGCAAATGCTAGACCGGTACTGGTTAACGGCAAAAACATAACAGAAAGATTTTTTTTGACATATGGCCTTCTCAAAATACTGTGTATTTGGTGGGCGGAACCTATAAAAATGACGAATTATGGAAACCCATCAACCAGTTCCCAAATCGATCGCAAAATAAGGAACAGAAAATTGAAATGGGTAGGGAACAATCTGAGGAAAGCAGATAGTGCTAAAGAAAAAACTGCCCTACAATGGAACCCCGAGGGAAAAAGGGCTAGGAAGACCCAGAGAAACCTGGCGCAGGTCCACAGAGAGGGAATGGGAATGGGACCGAGTTGACAAATTGTCGCGAGGAGATAAAAAGTAGTACTTGAAAAAAAAAAACTCTCGTCGAAGAACTGTTCTTTGAAAGAAGTTTTGTATCGTAGCCACGAATTATAAGCAATTTACTTTCAAAACATTGATAAGACTTCTTGTAAATTTATAACTCAAAAATATAAGTATGTAAAATGCAAAAGTAGTAGTAGTAAAAAATGGAACTAACAGTACATATAAATTTGTAAAATGTAAAGCTAACAGTTGTCAAAAATTTAACTCGAAAATCTAAGTTGTAACATATTTTAAGAGCATAATTTGAATTATGTACTACATACATATCCATATACATATATCTTGCCTTGCTATATTATACATTTTATTTTATGATGGCTGTATGAATGATGCATTAATCTATAAAGGAATAGATTTGTATTAAAGATTGATAATTACGCTAATAATTATAAGATATGATGAGAAATGGTATTATTAATTGATTAGTATGGTTATACTTGATTGAATTTGTTTGTTTTAACGTCACTTTATGCCACTAAGGCTAATCGGACGATGCTACAGTGGGAGTCCTAAATTTTGCCTATCCAGGTATAATTAGGATAGGGATCTTTAACGAGTACCTGACATTGTACAGGCTCGGGACCTTCATTTTACATCCTATGCGAGAAACAGCATATACAAGGATTTTTTATTCCCATTAAAAAATCCTAGGGCCACCTCGGGACGCGAACTCGCGACCTTTAGTAATGTAGGTTTCTATGATAACCACTATACAATAGGTGACCCCTACTTGATTGTAATTTATTGCGTATTAATATGGGGCATAGATAAATTAGATTGTAAGATATAAATAATATGTTAAATAATAGCAGGCCCAACTTTGTACTTTAAAGCCGTCTTTTATCTCCCCTTAATATTAAGAAAAGCCCCACTCCAGAAATAATCATTCTTAGACAGTAGCAAATATGAGTCTAAGAATATTTTGACAGAGTTGCTGCCGCCCTTTGGACAGCGCCAACCTCACTCCTTATAAGGCCTGTATTTTTAATTATATTTTTTTATATAATGCTTTAAAAATATATTAAATGAATGCGAATTTATTTAATTTGTAGTTCTTCTCAAATTTTCTAGGGGGGGGCAGTTGTTGATTACTTTTTGATTGATTACCATTTACCATAAAGGTTTATTGAGAGGGAGGGTATGACCACCTTGAAGTGGGCGCAATCCAGTCATCAATAAAGAAAAAAAAATAAGTGGGTTTCCTTGGGATTTGCAGCAGCTTGCTGAAATGTTTAGTGTAACCCATTTAAAGTGGTGAATATGAAAATCAAAGAAATTATGGACTTTTTTTTAGTATTAAATCGCTGTTCATCTTCTCAAAGGAAAGTCAGAAATTCAGCATCTCAAAAATGGTTCATATTCTAACAAGAACTGATATAAAAAAGGAGCCCTTATTATAAAATTCAATTTGTAGAAGCCCCATTGCAAAAAATTGACCTCAGTCGAACAGGAAGGCGCATCATGTTTCCTTCTTTTAATTAAAGCCGTTCGAAAAGAGCCATGTATTGTTTCTTCTTTTTTTTTTATTTTATTTATTATTACTTTGGAAATTTTTTCTCCAAAACCCTACGTCCAAAAAATCCTAAAATTAATATTTTTCTTTAAATTAACGCATAAAACAACTATCCGAAAGAATTCTTAACCCTTTAACGCCTGTAGACTGATATATCAGTTCGAGCGCTGCAGTCCCTGTGGCCTGTTGACTGACATATCAGTTCAGCGTTAGAAGACTGAAACTGCGGACCTTATATTAATAGATTTCGTAACTCTTTCCATTTTACTATTGCACCAAGATAAAACCCCCAGTAATCAGCACCTTAAGAGATGTTTTTGTGGCTTCTTTTAAATCAAAAATTGAATTTTTACTCTTCGCTTTCGGATTTATCGTATCATAATTTAGGAATGCAACAATCATAAATCGTAGGTAACAATCATAAAAAAATATATAGTATATAATTTAAAAGTGTTATAAAATAAAGAGATATATAAAACATTTAATATAACAGTTCCAAAAATTATATGTAAGTATGTCTACTTAGGTACGTTTCTACATGTATTTTTTTCATTTCATGAATATTAGAGGAGCATGGCGAGCAGACAAAATAGTATTCATATTTAGGACGAGTAGGGACATCAAAAAGTTCCGAGGGTTGTAATGTAATGGACACGGAGTTCTTTTCGGATTTTTCCAAATTAATGTTACCTGCTCCTTTAGAAGAAAAATTTGAATAAGGAGATAAAGAAGAGTGAATGTGGCAAAAAGTATTCAGGCCACCGGGCACGGCAGCCGGTCTAAGGTCTCAGGCCACAGGGCCCGCATTACAGTCGCACTGCCCAGACGCTAGAGTTAAAATCCAAGACCTATAGGTTCAGACCCCTTCCTGATTTTTTGTGAAATGTTCTTAATGTATTATGCGCCTTTTTTACATTATAAAGAAAAAAGAAAACAAGATGGTTTCGGTATGTGTTCATAGATAACATCAGCATTTCCTTATGTTGTCCAAATTGAGCAACTATGAACATATGTAAGTCCAAAAATCAAGCATTTTTTTCTTTAGACCGAAGCAAGCAACCAAACTAAGCCAAAACCGTGAAACTTCAAGACCTATAGTATTCTATATTGTATTTAAACTGGTCGATTAGATATGGAATGATCCTTATCTTGTTATGAAAAATTCCGATATTACGACAAAAGAGCGGACAGTGATAAGCTGATATAAATAGACAACTAAAATTTCCAATTTACACTCCTGACAAGGGTCAAGGGTCAACAAGGGCGGGACTAAAAGACATATTTCGGAAAAAGGACATCTCTTATAGAAAAGGTGTTAACTTTATGATTTATTAATAAATTCCTTTTATCTTCAGCCTACTTTCTTCCTCCACGTTATTTTTCTTTTTGAAATCAACTCCTATGGTGCTTTGGGCCAAATAACTATTCCAGTTACATCCATATACTCAAAATCTAGTTAGGAGACCAAGAAGTAACTCTTTTAGTAATCCCACACAGTAATCGTAATTATCGGCGTATATAATGATAAAAATGATTTCATTTATAACAGTCATGAAAAATAATATATTTTTTTAATTTTTCTAATGTATCCCATTGTCTGTTTGAATGTTTGAGATTATAAAATAATTTACGAGGTACTAGGTGTTATCGAGAACCTCCATCGTTATATATACATATAAACTTACATATTTATATATGCATATGTATTTATGTATATAAATATATACATACATTTATATATATATATATATATATATATATATATATATATACATAATTTATATATACATATAAACTAAAAAAATATATACAAATAAAAACTACCTGCAGTAATAGTTTAATTTGATTAATTAGATCAGAAGTTTTTCCAAGTGCTGAGGTGTCGACTAGTAGCTGTATGTCAACATCCTTCGATGAAAAGTTCTAATAAAATCCTTAATTCCTTAGGCAAAAATATATTAAATAACATACCTAGTACAGAATAGGAAAAGTAATGCATTTTAATGAAAGGCCTAAATATATCTTCTAAAAGGTGATTTCAATTTTCTGATAAATATTTCTTTTATAAAAATTTGATCATTAATATTTATTTAATAACATATCACCCAGTGAAGTGTCATTATTTTTAAACTAATTAAAATATAAACTTCAATGAATGATTTAAACTTTTATTTATAAATCATGCATGGTTTTAAAATTAAAAATCAAATATAATAATTATTTTATGATTTTTTGGAAAAAATAATAAGCGATTTTAAAATCTGGTTAATCTTGGTTGAGAAAGATAGACAGATAGTAGGGAAGATTGTTTCGAGACGACATAAGTTATATTGCAATATTATTATAAAATTTTATCTATGTAAATGTTAAATTAGGATTTTACATGACAGAATGAAATTTATGCAAAGTTACTGAAGGGTATTTTAAAAATGAAAACATTTAAAGTGGAAGCATAACGGGTTTAATTGGAACTTAAAAAAATATAATTGAAACAGTTCTTAAACTGGCTAACAAAGATAAAATATATTTTTGTTTTTTTAAAAGTCTTATACTCTAAAATCGATTATAGAATTACGTATAGCTACTTAGTGTTACTGTTTATCTGAGAAGAATAACTTTGAGAATAAATTTTACTAGAATAATTTACTGATGATGGAATAGGAGTTTATTAAAAGTAATTTTGTGTTCAACAATATTGTTATCAAATATCAAAGGAAAATAAAGAGAAGTCACCTTGAAGAAAAAAAAAATGAAAAGTCCTCTTTTATACAAGCAAGGAATTTTCAATCGAAGGTTCCCAGGTCCTCCTCTGAATTTATAATTACGAAGATTAAGGGCGTTTTAGGAAGGACGTCTTCCAGTGAGCCCTATAACCTTCACCCACTATTTTCAAGCTCTTCTTCAGAATATTTTTATTTTCCAGAGAAATAATACTTCATGATACTTCAAGACAAAAAAAGTGTTAATTCAATAGCGTTTTAAAATATACCCAAAAGAGGGATTTACTTCGAATGTGACTTAAATTCGCTTGAAGACAGAAAATTATTTCACTTATATTGAATACTGTTAAAATATTAATAATAACAGCCAAATCATTTATTTACACCCATTGTTTATTTTTACTTAATTGGTTGACATATGGAATAAATTGGTTATCTTAACCATTAGCTGACTTATACACTACAGGCCTATAAATTAAATACATATTTGGCATTATTTCTCTTAATATATCACAGAGAAGACTCCTTTACAGTGCTACAATCTGAATATCTGAGGTGCTATGTTCAGTATGATGGTGTGACTTAAGTTGTTTGATTCAGTATGTATGAACTATGTTTGTATGAAACTAGGTTTCGTATTTTGTGAGGACTGTAGACTACAGAGAAGAGAACTTCCAAACAGTTAATTAGTGGAAAAAGAAATTTTTAAAACGTACCTGGTAAGATTAGATAAAGAATTATAAATCTGATTTCATGACATGAATTAGTAGAAATTTTGGCCTCAAACTGAATTTATTGAGTAATTAAAGCCGTATCCAACGGGAATGTGGGTTGCAGCGGCGATATGGTATTTTTACTAGAGTATATTAGAAAAAAAAAGTAAAGCTAAATACTATAATTACAGATTTTCATGTAAAGTATGTTTCTAATTATGTTATATACATGTAAATATGGGTCATTCTCCCATTTCATTAAAATTTCATGGTTCTGATTTCAATGCGAAAAAATTACATTTTCCAATGATTTTTTTTCCACAAATTATACATTTAATTATACATCCGAAAATATTTACTGAGTTAGGAATTTTATTTTGACTTATTTTGCAAAATTTTGCCTTTTGCATTGTCAAACCTCTTCATGGTGGTTTTTATAAAAATTGTTAGAAGTTTGACTGTTATAGTGATTTGGTTTCATATTTTGAAATTTTTTTAATCTAAATGCTATCTTATTCGAATGTTTACAAGCCAACAGAACAAAAAAAAATTGAATTATAAAAATGAGCTTGAAAGAAATAAACTTTTAAAAAAAAAAGGAAAATAAGGTACGTAATCAATTCATGTGTTATGATAATATTCAGAATTACGTTGTTCTTTAAGACTAATTAAGTCTTTGTAATCTCTTGATGTTATTTAAGTGCTCAAAACAAACCTGAAAATCAATTTTACTTGAATATTTAAATAAGTTTAAAGTTCAACTTCTACTAAACTCAAACATCACCTTGTTCCTATTTCCCTTTCTCAAATTCTATCTCCTTCATTTCCTAACCAGTGAGGGAGATTTTTGAGGTTACATTAAAGTAGACCATTCCATGTGAGTCTCTTATCAACAACATTTATGAGTTATGGAAATCCCTTGCAAACCTAATTAATTGTAATATAACGTGATTAAAACTCACCTTTTGGGAAATATCACTGTCTGAGGGAGATAGGTGATGAAACGACACTTAATGATTCCACTAATAATAACACCCTCACAAGGAAACTGGAGCAGAAGTTCTGTGCTATAGGTTATCCTTGTTGAGGCGGAAATCTGTTACAGTGTTGCCAGCAATGAATTATAATGAAATTAAGGTTTCCAAAGTTTTGGTGCCCTTTAAAAAAAAATGTGTGGGAGATAGGTTGCATCTATGGCACAGGTAGATTATGGATCATAACTTTTTTTCTATAATACGAAAAGAGCAATATTTCCTAAAAATAAATAATTAAGACCTTCTAACAAGTATGGAGTAGAATTAGGTTATAAATAAAAAAAAGACATATCTTTTTTCTGCCATCAAAGTCAGCAACTTGAGTTGTGGGACAGGTGAGGGAGATAGATATTGACATTTTAACTTTAAATTTAGTCCTAGACCTTAATATTCCATATATCGCCGATTTGGCCCTATCAAGATACATAAATAAACTCCCGGCCAACCTGAATCCTCTTGTTTCCAGCCTCGCTTCCTCCTCTATTCCAGACAATCCTCCTAGGCGTCTGAAAAGAAGATGGCCTAGGGATCTTCGAAGCTAAGTGCACTAGTTGAGTGCTACCAATGGGTAGCTTCTCATCATGCTATTTCATGACATGTTATTTTCTTATTGTTAGCTTATTTACTAGATGTATTTTGTAAATACAGTTGTAAATTTCAATAAATAAATAAAAAAAAAAAAAAAAAATTTAGGCCTATAAACAAATTGATAATGAGATGAAAATCCTTGAACAACAAGCCGAGGTTTTCTATTAGCCAATGGATGCTATTGGCTATTTCACACAAATAATATAATCTCATTGGGACATAAATTTTTATGTATTTGGAGAATGACCCATATATTACTCAAAAAATGTAAAAAAAATTCTAAAATTTGTTCTTAATTATATCCAATATATAATTGGTTTCTTAATTTCCTGGGATATTTATATTATGGGTATAGTGGCTGTTAACTTTATTGGAGCAATCGCCAGGACAATCTCAACTTTACCATTTATTGCTTATTTTCAACGTTTCGGCTATGTCGCCATTTTCAAGTCTCAATCTGAACACGGGTGTAATTTATCCAGCTTTAAACAATGCTTTCATCAATTGAACATAAAATTCCTTTTTTTATAAATTAAATTTATATAAACCATTAACTGGTGTCGTCATGCTTTCAAATGGCGACATAGCCGAAACGTTGAAAATAAGCAATAAATGGTAAAGTTGAGATTGTCCTGGCGATTGCTCCAATAAGGTTAACAGCCACTATACCCATAATCTAAAATTTGATTAACGTTGTTTTAATAATATGATCGTATAATAATATACGAACGAAGAAATACCCTGACAATTTGAAAGATGCTTGACACGAAAGATCATTTCCTCTAATAAAATGATGAAACTAAAATTATCCGTCGAATTGCTTATATTAATTTAAAATTGGTGAAAAGTGATCGATCATCCTATTCTTGCCAACATAGCGGAAAATTGAATTTTCTCCTTCTATTGTCTATTAAGTTTTCAGCAAAGTATAATTTCTCTGGGCTATTAATATAAGAAAAATGAAAGGGGAGCATTTCTATTAGTATAAACAGTATGTCACAAGAGTAAATAAAAAAACATTGATATCGCTTAATACTATAATCCATATAAATAAAGATGAAATTCTGTTAGTTTGTTTGTTTGTTCTTTATAGTAATCCATACCGTTTGTCCTAATTACTCTAAATTTCGCTCAGTGGTTCTTTCATACCAACAAACACTTGACCATATTAAAATTGCATAACTTCAGGCAATCTCTGATATATCCTTAAGCTTTAGAATAATAATCTATTAGAGCTATTTTTGTTGAATTTTTTGATTATAGAATTGTTCACGTTTATTAGAAAAATAAAATTCCTCGGGTGAAACCGGGATATACAGCTAGTCACATATAAAATGTCATTACAGGTGTAATTATATTTAATCAAATATTTTATAAAATAAAAAAGGTTGAATATTAAAAAAAAAATTCTAAAATTTAATTAATATTGATGATTAATATAATATATAGAGACCTAGAAATATCTTGACAATTATAGGGGAGCCACAGTTACACGTAATTTATGCCGTCATCTTGTGCGTATTGTGAAACAAAGGGTGGAAGAGGAATGCAAATGTATGCCTGAAGAACAAGCAGGGCTAAGAGCTAATAGCTCTGATAATATTTTTACTTTGACCCAATTATTAAAATATAAACTTTCCATAAACACCGAGATCGATCTCCTATTAATTGACCTAAAAAAAAGCTTATGAAAAAGTCCCCTTTAGCTAACTGTGGAATGCACGGGACGATGATTTGCAAATATCTTACTGTAGCAATCAAAAGCCAGTAAAATTCTGCAACAGGACATATCAAAATGTTTCCGAAAGTTATCCAATAAATAAGGGTCTAACAACCCATGACTGTTCTGTTTCACCTCAGATTTTTTATATCTATATTGAAGAGATCCTTAAGGAGTGGAAAAAAGAATATCTGAAATGGGCCTTATGAATTCTTTAAATATATGATTCCAAAACTCCTTGAATATTATTTTTGAAGTTTCCAATATATACACGTATCAGATGAAGAAATATAATTAGAAAGGTAAATCAAGAAAGTACGGTATTATACTCAATTCAAATAAAGAAGTTTCCTAGAAGAAAGAGAGGCCGACCAAAAAAGCAATGGATCGAGGGAGTTGATGAGGGAATGGAAGAGTGAGGTTTAAGAAAGTGACTGTGGGAACATAAAAGGCTATGGATGAGAGTTCTTTTTGGGAACCACATATAAAGATGTCTTGAAAATAATGTGTTATCAATCTATTTATCTATCTATCTTTCTATCTATCTATCTATCTATCTATGTATAAATAAATAAATAAATATATATATATATATATATATATATATATATATATAGAGAGAGAGAGAGAGAGAGAGAGAGAGAGAGAAAGAGAGAGAGATAAAAAACTGTACTAATGCACAAATAGCATGTTACAGGGAGTTACAGGATAGACCAATAACAATTAAGAAATTTCATTTGAAACAGTATTTTTTCAATTATACTCCACAATTACCAACAAATGATACAAAGAAATACCATTTATACACAGAAAGAAAAAGAAATCTTTTATGATAAAATTACTAATAACCAATACACAAAATATACATATATTTTAACAGTTAAACAGACATAAATCACCACCATAATTTAATAGACCGGATTTTTATTAATTTGAATTTTAAATTTAATTTATTGACATTCACGATTGTATTGTATTTACAATAAATACGTCTAGTAAATATGATATCGTTGAAAAATATGAATTAGGGACGTTGAATTTTTACTAAAGTAACTAATTATGAGCATACAGACATTCTGTTACAGTAGGTAGTTTCTTCTACTTTTTACCATTTTTTTTTTAGTTCTGCCTAAATACCTTTCGTTAAATGTTAGAGACAAATTTGGTATTTAATCTGTAGGTAAGAAAATCGTAATTGCCATTCTGCTATTCTGCAGAATGCTCTTCTATTAACGGACCATCTATTTCTAGATTTGCCAGGTATAGAGAATGGAACACCTATCGTCTAAAACAAGTTGCTTTATTTTGTAAAAAGAAATCCTTTAAAGGTTTAAAATTTACTCTATTCAACAGTAACAGCCCACCCGCACCAAGTGTGTTAAGTTCAGGATAATTATCGAGTTACCCCGCAATTTTCGATTATTTACTTCCTCCAATGTTCCGCATTTTTCGTCACAACGTACACAACGGGAGCTAGTTTTAATCCGGAACAAATAATCCTACATATGTTTTTGTTTTTATTTATTTACTACTTTCATTAACTATATAACTTATATACATGTAAAAACTGTAGGTATTCCATTAACTTTTTTAAAATAGTATCTGTCCCACAAGACAGAGTACTTAACAGAATTATATAATATGAAAAAATAATATTTTAATGACTACGAAAGAAACGAAATATATCTACTAGATTACACGAGAACATTCAAACATGGTGGTGGTGGATTTTCACAAAAACACCCTATACGAGAATCTCACCCCTTGCTTCCTTGGAAATTAGAGGTGTATGTTTGTTTGCATCACATATGCTCCCTTTATTTATTTATTTTTTCAATGATTATTTCACTTTTCCTTTCCAACAACTTTTGTATTGTATGTGTAATAAAATTAGAATTTATAAGAATTTTATTTTCAAAGGAAAGAATTTCTTGCGACGGAACTTCAGAACGAGAAATTTCTTGCAGTATAAAACTTTACTGAAACACCCCATTAGGCTTGATTCGGACATTCGGAACTTGAACACACCTTCACTAAAAGAGTTAAGCAAAAGCCTAAGCTACAATACAACACAACAAGCATTTGATACCAGTGATGCGGCAGGACGAGAAGCACTGGGATCTCCTTGAGTCCTGCCTTGCCTCCTACACATGGGCGGCAAGGCTCGACTCGGAGATTCCTTGGCTGAATGTAAATATAGTATGTAGTTCTGATTCCATGAATATATATTGTCTATTTTTCTGTTTTTTATTTTTTTTTTATTTAATGTTATTTAACGTCGCTTCGACTGCTCTGGCCATTAGCGACGACTGATCTTCTTAAATTCATTGCATTAATTTTGTTCTCTTGAGGTATCTTAGGGTTTTTTCTATACCAATGTTTGTTTTATAGGGATACGGCATTATGATGTTGAGATGGCGGCGTTCCTTCGAGTATTTATGACATACGAAGAGATGTTCCACTGTAAGAGGAGCATTATCACAAGTATGGCAAGTTGGCCGGTGAAGTCCAATAAGCAGGTGGATGTGAGTCAGCTTCGATCAGGTGAAGGTGATTACGTTCTGTATTTTGCCACTCTTCGTTCCATTTTCCCTTTACTCTGTTTTGCCCGTTCGAAGGGAACTATGTATTTTAGATCAGGAGGGTCAGAGCTCTTGGCTGCTTCTTTTGCCAATTGGTCTGCTTGTTCGTTTCCTTTAGTCCCGACATGAGAAGGAACCCACAGCATCGTTACTTCTATTTCTTCTATTTCTATGTTTATTTTTATATTTTTTTCAATTTGTTTTTCTTTAATGACTTTGGTATGAATGGATGTTTAGATCACTAATACTAAATGCCATTGAGGGTGGTGGATATCCTGTATTGTAGTTTCAGAGATCTATTGGCTTGTTGCATAACACAAGCAAAAAGTTTTTATTGCACTTGACTAAGTAGTATTCGTAATTCAATCAATTTTTCTTTGGGTCAAAAACATAAAATAGAATATTTGCTGACCATAACAGAATGGTTAAAATGTAAGGTTATAGAACATCTGTGCCCAAAATAATAGCTTTTCTTTTTCTCTTTGGTAAATCAATTTTTTTTTGGCAATCCACTCTCTTTCTATGTTCTCTTGTAATTTATCAGATATATTTCGTTTATTTTTGTAGTCATTAAATTATAATTTATGTCATATAATATAATTCAATTAAGTCCTCTGTCTGGAGGCACACTTTTACTAATAATTGTCTTAATTAATGGAAAAGGTACAGCTTATATTTATTAAATGTTAAGAATTTTTACTAATAATTGTTTTAATTAATGGAAAAGGTACAGTTTATATTTTTTAAATGTTCAGAAGTTAGGAAACAGAAGAAGTAAGTTAAAATAATGGATGGGAGTAAATCATTGAAAACAAAACATACAGAACTGTAATAAAATATTAATTATTATTATTTCATAATAATTACTTAAACATTTAAAGGTAATCTTAATTTGAAATAGGCGATGGAAATTATAGGATAAGATGTAGTTTGGCGCTTTGACTATACTATACCGCATAACAGTAAGAACTGGCTTGATTGTATACTCCCAACCCCTTAAGTTATTCTTTGACTGACAGAGTTGGTCAAATTGTAATCTGAATAATGCTTAATGAATATGAATAATTGGTAATCATAAAACAAATGAAAAATGAATAACCATTATTCATAATCAGTACGGAGTATTTTTAATGATTATTGAGTGTTTATGGTATTCATTTGAAATGAATAATGAATAACTGGTATTTAGTTGACTACCCAACTCTGGACTGACATGTCTTATTATTCAAAATATATGACATAACTTATTATTCAAAAAGGAAAAAAATATCTATATCACTGTTTCTAAACTGCTTAATAAATAGTAAAGAAGATATAAAATTTAAATATTTTTATTATTGCTGTTGCAATTACCATATTAGCTGTATTATGATGTTACGAAATAAAAAAATAGCCTACTTTTGCTTTATATATATATGTTATTTCAATACAATATCTATAACATTGAAACAGCTCTGTAACTTCTAAAAATGTGTATCTTATTTACACATGTTTATATGGAGTTATAATCCTTTAAACAAAATGTCAATACAAATTTAAGTTGTATTATATAATAATAATAAATTATTATAATCTAGTCAAATATTTGACCTTAAGTAAACCTATTAGTTCTACTCATAAAATCCATCTTTATTTCGATGTGTCGGCTACTGCAATAACTTATGGATCTCAAAACTATCTTATTTTAAATTTTAATAAACAAAATATTGAATAACTTCACCTCTCATTTTCATAATAAAAAACATTAATTTCCATATCTCTGAAAAACTGAGAATGTTATGGGTAAAATGATAATATTTTTTATAGTGAATTAAGGATATGTCGTATGCTTTTTATATAAATCAATTATTATGGAATATTAAAAATGTTTAATAGATACCCCTAGAAGATGGGCCAGAAGCCAAAAACGTTGTGAGAATTAAATAAATAATAACCCATGGAAGAGATTTCTTTATTAACATAACAAAAAAAAAATCCTAATGCATAAAACTTTTTCTCACAAAAGTGAAAATTACAACAAGTGGACATTAAAATTATTAGATTATGATTATATATTCTTATGGTCAGTAAATGTTTTGGTGTTTCTGATTTTGTTACTTATCACGTGTTTACAGTCATTGTCAAAGTTCTTTATTGGTGAATGACTGATTCAAATTGGTGTGGGGTGGGTTTCCACTCAATATTTATATTTAGGGTGGGTACATATACGCCATTTTTAGACTTACACTCATGAATATTTTTTTTTTATAATACGAGTATGTATGTAGTAGCGCCAGTTAGTTAGTATGTTCAGTTCCATCAAATTAACATTACAGCATTTCCACATCATTTTGCATTTTTTCATTAGTTCAAATATTTATATCTCAAAAACCGTAAGTCCAAAAAAATCTCAAATTTTCTATTTTTTTTTATTGATGCATGAAACAAATAACCCAAAAAATATTAAGATACAAAACCGTTGAGAGGTTCAGACCCCTTGCTGATAGTTATGGAATGATCCTAATGTATATAATATAAAAAAAAAAAAAAAAAAAAAAAACGAGATATTATCATTATATATGTATATACATACATATATATACTATAACCATTTCCTATTTTAGTCCAAATTGAGCAGTTATGAACAACCTAAACTGTCCCCTAGGGCTTCCAAGTTGTCCCATATCGATCAATGGAAAATTTCGAGTAATAATTTGCCTGGTGACATATATCCATCATAGGTTATTGGTTCGTTCATTCTCCAAACGCTTACACAATGTCAACACGACTCCCCTTGTCCTCTTTTGTACCCAATCTAATTTTGTTGTTCGATATTCCGATTGCTTCTTATATTTAATATCAGGTATTTACTAATTGTAATATTAACCATGTATGGTCTAATATTTCCTGGTCACTTACATCAGATATATAAGATCTTTGGTTGTCGAATAAGATAGTTCTTCAGATTATTTATTTTGTTTACGGGGTAATTTAGTTCTTATTGTCTACTAATCTCTAGGAGGTGATTCTAGACAACCCCCCCCCCCCTTTTAAGGACGAAAATTAAATATTTTTCCTCTTCTAATTTACCTTTTTTATTTTCGGAGATGTAAAGATAATAGTCAGGAAAATTAGCAGTTATATTTCCAGCCAAGGCTAATAGTATAGATTTTATCTTAAACAAATATTCACGTAGGTTAATACCAAGACTCATGCAAGACGTTTAGTTATAAAATCTATTATTTAATATCATCGCTTGTTTAAACTAATTATTACTAATTCTATGGTCTGTTTGTTACTACATTATATTATTTTATGTAAAAAGTTTTTTTTTAAATTATTTTATGTAAAAAAATATTATCTCTTTATTTTACTGTTGTATACTTCAAGACTATGTATGGTTAGAGGTGTTTCTTGTACGAGACCGAATCCATCACATAGTTTCAACAATGTTTAAACAGATAAAAACTATGATTGGGTAGCAAAGACAAAGAAAAAAATAAAAAGAAAAAACTTACCAACTTACTTTGATTAGAAATTGACGTGTTTTCTTAAAGTCCATTTCTCAAAGTCACACAATTTTCCACTTTCATTTACTAATTTTTGTTTGTATTTGCTCTTTAAAGTACACTATTTTTTTTTCTTATTAAATAAAAGTTTTTACTTGTGATAATTCGGCAATGCAAGCTTAATACTCTAAGTCGTCTGATTTTATAATTCTCTACCTACTAACTAATAGTTGTTGAAAGCTATAAATACATTAAATACCCAGTTTTATCAAAATCGTTAGAGCCATTTTTCAGAAAATCGAAAAAAACATAAAAGTTATTAAATAAAGTACCCCCTACGTTTGACTAATTTTGATGAATTTTTTTCTGTCAACTCACGGGCACATACGTATACCAAATACCTAATTACAGGTTCGTACGGTTTATAGTTTTTGAGCTAGTCTGTTCACACATAGACCATTTCGCGGGACTTTGTTATTTGGACCCAGGGGACCCCAAAACGTGTAAAGTCGAAAATTTTCACGATCGCAGTACTTTCCCTTACTATCTATTTCTTATATAGGTAAGTGAAAGTAAAAAGCTTTTTTATTTTATAACCAGTGAATAATTTTTAAAAAGTTCCTCTGACTTGAATACTCATATAAGTATGCAAGCCACCTCGAACGACAAAAATACCATAACTAACCACTTGTAATATAACAAATATATTATACCAAAGCAAGATTTTATCATTTTTTTTTTTTTCATACACATAAAAATACGATCTGATAAACAGTATGATGATAAAAACATCCTTTGACTCATTAATAAATGACAAATAATTCATATTCATACAAAATAAATTAACTAAAATGATAATGATTTTTAATATTTTAAATAATTAAATTATAAAAAAGCAAAATAGTTTGATTTTACAAAAAAAAAAAAGTGAAATAAGAAGACATTGTTACTCTCCATAATATCCCTAAATGTTTGTAGCTATACAATTACTATTTATTATTAACTGGTATTAAAAAAGAGGAATAAAAATAAACTAATGAAAGATGAAAACTTTTTACAAATGCACTTCATTAAAGGCCTCAAAGAATTTTTTTCGGCATGAGGAGATGAATGATATGAAAAATACGGGTTATGTACCATATATTAGAATCCTTAAAATCCTACAATTGCAATAAATCACAAGACATTTCTCCGAACGGTTGCCGGAAAATTGGCCCGGAATATCTGAGTCTAGGAAACCCTTTATACACATTATGCATATATGAATATTAAATAAAACAAGACAGGCTTAATTGGTTTTTGAAATTTTCATGCTACATAGCTTAGCTTTTTCAAAGAGTTTGAAATTAACTCTTGACTATGCTTAACTGACTCACTTTATATTTTATCACAGATAGCTATCTCAATAAAATATAAGCTAATAAATAGAATTAGTTATATTACAAGCATTTGTTGGAAAATATTTTTTTTTTTATCTTTTAGAAATTTCGGTCAAATTTAAAAATAAAATTCAACTTGCATCTCATTATTCTTTGTATATATCAATACTTTTTTTTCTATTACGCAAAACGTAGCTTACAAACAATGTGTAAAAATAAAAACTTTCTTGGTGGAGTTGGAAGAGTTATATTTCAAAATCAAAATTATTTCTTACAGCTCAGGTGTCGACTACTAGCTGTATGTTATCATTCTTTGGTTAACATTTTTTGTTAAACTTCTAAATACACCAATCCAAGTTTGTTAAACAACATAACTAGTACGGATGAATTTTAATAAAACGCCTAAATATAACATTAAAACGTACCGTTTAAAATGTAATTTTTTTTTAATGATGAATATTTTTTGTATAAAAATTTGATCATTAATATTTATGTAATATCATACTCTCAATGGGTGATTATTATTTTTAATCAAATAAATGAACTTCGACGATCGATTTAAATTGTATTTATAAATCAAGCCTGACTTTAAAAAATCTTTCTTTTTTTTCTACTTTTCTGCTAATAATTCTTCAGGAATGACCGTTAAATCATAAAACGTAGTATAATTTCACTTTTAATTAATTATGTTAAAATATGGATCACAAAGACCATTATCAAAGCTTTATCAGTGGAGCTTATCATGTAAATTATTTGTTAAATACTGAGCTTAATGGATCTTGAATTTATACAATCAGGTTGTAATATTTGGTTTAATGATTGGCAATAATTAGAAAATATTTAAAATAGCGAATGTAAAATAGTGTATAACTGTGTGTTTATATGAGTGGAACTAAATGCCTAAAATTATATGTAAAGCCCAAAATTTTTTTAAAATAATTGATGGTATTGTTCTCAAATCTTAATATCGATTACTGTACAAGTAATTGGATTTTAAAGTTAATTTCGTTGTGAATAGTATAACCTCAATTCTAAACCTTGGTTGGAGGGTAATATTTATACACGTTGCGTGTGTAATTTAAACGAAAACGAAGAAAATATCACATAGTAGCTAGATGCCCAGAATCTTCAATTTTTATAGAATACATTTTTAAGTTCAGCCAACACCGGATATTAGAATTCTTGATAAGGAAGGATTGGCTTAAGCTGTATTTGTTTTTAATCTATGTTTTGAAGTAAAGAATATTTTAAACTTTAGAAGACGATTGCAATTAAGTTTTTTAATTTCAAAGTATGAGATAGTCACTTAATTTTTTTGTTGTTACTTTTGTTAAGTATCTTTGCTTATTATGTACATTGAAGTGTTTTTTATAATTTTAAGCGACCTTCTATTGTGTTTATACTTAAAATCTTATAGAGGCACATCCTGGTAGATGTTTTTTTCAACTATTGCCATGCTGTATAATAATTGCAGTATTATGAATCAATGTGTATAAAAAAAATGTAAAATAAAACAATTATATTTAAAACATGTATCTATCTATTAAATTATTTTATAGGAGTGGAGAAAGATTATTATAGATACCAAGGTTCTCGCGTAGCCGTAGCGCTAAAAAATAAATAAATAATTTATTTTATAGAGTAAATATTTGCCTTTCCAGCCTGTGATATTTTAGCTAGTGGACCAGAAAGCCCTTAAAAATGTGTTGACGAAGACTTACTGCTAATGTTCTAGGCAGGGTTTTTTACAGTCAGGCCCTACGCAGCGTGTTGTTGTTGGAAGACATTGTTTTTCCCTTAAAGGGTTGTACAGCGCGACCTATAAAGTGCTTTCGACGACAGAACAGGAACGGGAACAACTTCCATGAAACCTCAAACAAACAATTACCAATGAGCCCGTCAGCATGCTAATGCTGTTTATTTACTGATGATTCGAAATTTCTGCTTCATCACGTTTTAGAATGTAGAGAGAGCAATACCAGCGATTTAATGAGAGTATGAATGGGGCAAATACGGTCTTATGGTGGGTGTTCAATAATGATATGGGTAGAGATATCGATTAATCGAAATTTTTTTTTGATATTGTTCAGAAATAACCTTACCTATTGTCCTATATTTGTCCACCATTGGGCCTATTCTACTTTCGAACCGCCATTTACTTTTTATTAACATCTGTTGTAACTCCGATTATTATTACTATCAGTATTATTTTAGGAGAGTGGGCACAACGTTACGATATTTAATAAATAGATTAAAATATACTTTTTCGAAAACTTGTATATTGAGAGCTCAAAGCTGAACAGATTACGCATATCTTTCTGGTGCTTTGACAATTATCATTATAAATTAGACATTTCTTGATGATTTATAATTCCTTGATGATTCCGAGTCTCCCCTTTTGTTCTTATTAATTTCAGCTAGATTAATACTATTGTTCCCAATTATCAGTGGAAGAGACTGTAGTGAACTGTCGATTATTAAAAGCTTGTTCGATTTATATAACCTCCCTTTCTATCATTCATTACTTAACACATTTAACCAAGTTGTATTGTATATCTATTGTAATATAATATAAAAGTGTTATTTAATAAATTTAATATGCATTAATTACAGAATACAGTAAAGACAAAGTATTTTTTTTTTATTGAAAATTTAAATGTAAATATTTCTTGATTATTTATAAATAATCACCTCAACACTCGTTTAGGTTTTGTTGTTTTTACCCAGTAATCTAAAGGTTTGAAAATTTATTCATATTAAGTTCTCAACTTCAGTTTTTGGGAAGTTTAATTTGAAAAAAAAAATATAAAAAAAATAATAAAACCTCCTTTTATAAGTAATGATTTAAACATTTATTTAGTGATTGATAGTCCTTTTTTTCGGATATTATTCAGTGAATTTCACTATCTTAGGTCATGTGATCAAAATGTACGCGAAAATAACCTAAACCTATGCCAATGAGCATTTTTTATTGGCTTCCTTTTATTTTTATTTTTCACATTTTTTTTTCCACATCACTTTTAAATCTTACTCAAAATAAATACAAACAGGATAAATAATGTGTATTTCCAACTGAAGGAAGTGATTTCTGTTTAAGTAGAAACTTTTCTTGCGGATCAAAGGAAGAAAAAATATATGGATTATAATATCTTAAAGAAATATGCATTTAAATTTACTTGTCTTAAGTTTTTAACTTAAATTTAAATTTTCCCTCTTAAGTATTCGATTAATAATGTGTTAAAGTCAAAACAAAGATAATAATCTTCTTTGGGTTTCAGATATTTAATAGTTACACTAGTTTCAGAATACCATTTTGTTCTAACATGTTTTCTTTTCAATTTTATATGTTCACGCTATTGCTTGAAAGCATTAGACATCATTGTCACTTCAGCAATCATTCAAATGCAGGGGTACTATTGTGGCTCGTAAAATATTATGTTTAAGTGAAAGAGTCTGTCACAAGTTTCGCTTATTTGATTGGGTACAGAAATCCTATAAAAAGAGACTTTTTAAAAAATGTGAGACTTCTTTTCCATTGTGTTTTCTTCTCAGTATGCAGCATAAGTCCCGAATTGGTTTTGTGAGTACACGTCCTTGCTCTCGATTTGTCAGCCGAGTGATTGCTTACCTGGCTTTGAGGAAAAAAAATATACGATAATTTTGCCTTTCGTTCTATTCCTCACTGTAAAGGCTACACGGTGTTTATTCCAGAGCCAGGGAGGAGGCGGGGGGATAAATAACGAATTACTACCCGCTTCATATTCTATTACAATATTAAGCATCAACATGGTGTTTTAGGGTTGTGTCCTAAATGAAAATATAAATTTATGACATCGCATAAACATAAAGAAAATAATATCCTTTTTTAACTGTAACGCTTTGTTTATTAGATATAGTCTAAACATTTAAGTTCCATTTTTTTTAAAATGACCTAGTGTCTGTTACTACGAAAATCTATATTGATCTACATTTTAAGGAATAATAACGCATTCTAGAATTTGCACTATGGACTCTCCGAGTAACTGTTTATTAAACCATTTTAATTTGGTTGTTTGAAGTTTTCACTCTGTTTGCATAATAACTATGCCTTACTTATTTATTTTATCATTGAATATGCCGATATTGCGATTGTGTATGGTATTGCTATTCTATTTCGGAATAGAAGAAGACCGTACAGAGCTATCTTCAGATTTATATTTCAACGACTTAAATAAACTGGTACATTGGTAAAATAAAAATGATCTCAATCGATGAATTTTCGTGCTTGCCAAGTAAGTGGCTTTAATTTTTGTGGTTATGATCCTACAAAAATTTCACCAAAGTTCTTGCTGATAGAAAGTTTAAAACGCCAAATACTATTAGGTATTTTTATGATAATTTTTTATTTATTTGAGGTTAGACAGATTTTGGTCAAGTATTTTTATGATCCTTATATTCAAACCTCACTTTTTTAATTTTTTACTTTCACTTACCTATATATGAAATATATAGTAAGTGGAAGTATTGCGATCGTCAAAAAATTCGACTTCCGGTTTTCAACGGAAATACACGTTTTGGGGTCCCCTGAGTCGAAATGACCAAGTCCCGCGAAATGGTCTGTGTGTGTGTGTGTCTGTGTGTGTGTGTGTGTGTGTGTGTGTGTGTGTGAACAGACTAGCTCAAAAACTATAAACCGTGCGATCCTGAAATTGGGTATTTAGTGTAGGTATATGCCCGCGATGTGACAGCATAAATTTCATCAAAATTACTTAAAGGGAGGGGGTAATTTACTTAATAACTTTTTAGGTTTTTTTCGATTTTCTCAAAAACGGCTCTAACGATTTTGATTAAACTGAGTATTTGATCTATGTATATGCCCGAGATATGACTGTAAAAATTTCATAGAAATTGATTAACCGGAAGGGGGACTTTACTTAATAAATTTTGTATCATTTTCACGTGTTTTTTTTATTTACTCAAAAAAGGCTTTAACGATTTTGATCAAACTGGGTATTTGATGTATGCATAAGCCAAAGATGTGATAGCCAACATTTCACCAAAATTGACCAATCGGAGGGGGGACTTTACTTAATAAATTTTGTAACATTTTCACGTGTTTTTTTGATTTTCTCAAAAACGGCTTTAACGATTTTGATTAAACTTAGTATTTGATCTATTTATATGCCCGAGATATGTCTGTAAAAATTTCATCAAAATTGATCTACCGCAGGGGGCACTTTACTTAATAAATTTTGTATCATTTTTACGTGCTTATTTTATTTACTCAAAAACGGCTTTCACGATTGTGACCAAAGTGGGTATTTGATGTATGTATATGCCAAATATGTGATAGCCAACATTTCATCAAAATTGATCAACCGAAGTGGGGACTTAGTTAATAAATTTTGTATCATTTTCACGTGTTTTTTTTATTTACTCAAAAACGGTTTTAACGATTTTGATCAAACTTGGCATTTAATGTATTTATATGCCCGAGATACGACTGTAAAAATTTCATCAAAATTGATTTACGGGAGGGGGGACTTTACTTAATAAATTTTGTATCATTTTCACGGGTTTTTTTATTTACTCAAAAACGGCTTTAACGATTAATAAAAATAAGATATGAATGTAGAAAAATGTGTGACTTTGGGAAATGATGTTTAACAAAACACGTCAATTTCTTATCTAAGTAAGTTGGTAAGTGAAAGTTGTGTGTTGCCAGCACGCACCAGATTTTTGTTCAATGTTTCGGCACTTAAGCCATTATCAAGATTAGGGGAGGTTGGTTGGCAACAGTTTTCACTTTTTTGATTGTTGAGTCGTTCCTGTTAATATAATCCCAATAGGGCTGATACCACTGTAAGCTCCAAGTATTAGAGTACTTTAAGTATTTTTTTTACCACATGATATTTAATACTAAGATCATAGAAAATTGAAGAATTCGTCAATCCAGAGTATGCCAATTAAACCCCTATGTGGGGCAGGTTGGCCTAGAAGGTGGGGTTGTTTAGCCATCTCATTCAAGTACTGCCTGACACATATTATTGTCAATAAAAGCTGCACTATAATGGTATAATAATTTTGAATCGGTTTTTAACAGCTTTTAAGGGAAAATAGAATGACAATAGAAGAAGATAGAAGTTTAGACTCTCATCTCTTTTTGCATAAGAAATATTGGTCTTCTCCTCCTGGCTAGAACTAAAGACAAGTGGCAGTTTCACCTTTGTTATTTTTACCTTACATTTGTGACTTGCTAATGCGCCTACAAACCCCAGTTGAAGATAGCCAACTAACCCCACAGGAGAAATCATTTGAAAGAGGGCTACCAGGACAGGGGAAAACAACCAAAAAAGAAACTGGTTAGTTGAAAGGTTAGGTTTTTCAAAGGAGTTTGGGGCTATGTGAACAGAATCGGAGTCAAATGTTTTGCCATGCCTTAAAACCAGAATATACTGAAAATATGATGACTGAAAATATAAAAATTTACTTAAATGTTGTAAAATCAATCAATAAAGCACACACTTCCCTACACTGTTAGCATCAGACTGAAACCTCAGGACAAGACTCCCGAACTCGAGTGGGTCACATGGTACGATTGTGGCGTCTTCACAACAGGTGTGAGGGAAATTATAAGCCAAAGGCCAACCTACCCCCTGTGCCAACCAACCCCGCTCTCTCCTAAAAATTTTAATTTTTATCTGACAAGGGCATTCAGCCTATTTAATTGAAAATAAACTCCCCGCCAAAAGTATTGCAACACTTATACATTTTTTGTTATTTTACCAGAAGTAAGTACCATCATCCTGTTTTCCATAAATAAGGATAGGCTATGTTGTTATCTGTAATTTAATAGCAAAAGGATTAGATTTTATCTTATAATCCTGAGGAAACAGAAAGAATTGGGAATAGTATTAAGATAAGTTTCACTCCAAATTATCCAAATCCCATTCAGTGACCATTTGACTAGGTGAGATACACATCTCAAGTGATAATGAATGCTAGACGACAAGTTAGTGAAGTTACGGCTGCTTGTATCGTAGCCCTTTCCGAGGAAGGGTTAGGTACACGTCAAATTGCTTTAAGGGTCGGCGTCCATTTCAGCTCCGTCTCAAGGGGTATGAAACGGTTTAGGGAGACAGGTAGCTATTCCAAAAGGCCAACAAGTGGACGTCCAAGGATCACAAACCCTGCCGATGACCGTTTCATTAGGCTACATGCACTCCGCCTGCGGAATTTAACTGCTCCAGACATTCAAAACCTCGTACGTGATGTCCGGAACCTCAGAATATCCACCAATACAGTCAGGAGGAGGTTGGTAGGTGCAGGACTTCGGGCAAGAAAACCGGCAAAAGGCCCTCAGCTGACCGCATGACACCGTATGCAAAGTCTTAGGTTTGCAAGGGATCATCAACACTGGACTGTAGAAGAATGGAAAGCTGTATTGTTCACAGATTAGACAAGAGTGGCCTTGCACAATCCAGATGGTCGAGATAGAGTATGGAGAAGGCGAGGAGAGGGGTACAGTCGGTGCTGTACAGTTGGAGTCACTCCTTTCGGAGGGGGGTCCATCATGTTCTGGGGTGGGATATCTTTTGAGGCTCGTACAGAACTTGTTCCTGTAAGAAGAGGCACCATGACAGCTCAGCGGTATGTAGAGGAGATTTTAGAAGAACATGTAATTCCTTACATGCCCTTTATTGACCCTCAGGCACTGTTAGTGCATGATAATGCCAGACCCCACATCGCCAGGTGTGTCAACGACTATCTGAATTACACTGGAATTCGAAGAATTGCATGGCCTGCGAGAAGCCCAGACCTCAACTGTATCGAACATTTGTGGGACACACTGAAAAGAAGAGTTCGACGTCGTCAACAAGCACCGTCAAGCTTAGAAGAGCTGGAGACTGCCGTTTTACAAGAATGGGATCAGATCACCCAGGAGACCATTCAGCAGCTCTTCAATAGCATGCCAAGACGTATGGAGGCTGTGATTAGAGCTAGAGGGGGTTTGACAAGGTATTGAACCCAAAATCATTAAAAGAAAGTTACCTTTTATTTTTGTCATTAAAAGAAAAATTTTACTTTTTTTTTTTTTTAAAGTGTTATTGATGATTTTTAAAAGGAATAAATTTTAATTTTCGTTGTATACCTTTTTTAATGTAATCACACAACCAATTAACTTTATTACAATATAAATAAAAAAAGAAAAACAAGTTTATACAGGTGTTGCAATACTTTTGGCGGGGAGTTTATTTCATGGTCACAGCTATTGCTATCTTGATAATGGCTTACGTGCCGAAACGTTCAACAACAATTTAAAAAAGTGAGGTTTAAACATGAGGATTACAAAAATACTTGACTATTAGAGATATTTTGACATGATAAATTTTTGGATATATGTAATGATAAAAACAGAATGTTACTATCTCTTTACATTGAAACTCTGTATGACATTTTCCAAAAAAATAAATAATAATATCTAATAGGTAATTTAATAATCAGAAAAACTGCTATAAATCGAATAAAGAGAGAAATATACCATATTTTTACAGGAAATTTTTAGTAGGGAGTTAGATGCAGAATTGCTGATATATTCTTTTTGTATTTATCAGAAACACATCCGTGCGGAGATCTTGTGAACATGAGGCGAACAAAGACGAAATACTGATGAATGATAAGCCAGGTATGCTTAAGGAATCAAATACGAAATATTGGTAAACATAATAAATATGTATCCTTATTATATAATAATATTATAATCAATATTATATGTATATTCACATAATTGTTAGTGATTTTAAAAGTAATAACTGAAAACAACTCTTCGAATCATAGATCTTAAATGTTTCCCATACTCTACTACGCATTGTTAGACGTTCTTTGACACTACGTTCTACGCTGCTACTATATGCTACTAACACTAATTTCAGCGATAAAAAAAAAAAAATAATAAAAAATAAATAAATAAAAAATAAATAAAAAAAACCAATCAATAGTAGACTTACTGAAGAGTATGCTTCATTAAGAGAGGAGTTTTTAAGTTGCCATCAACCGTTCAACCGTTAGTAAGAAAGGGTAGCAAGCATTGTCGCGGTTTTACAAAAATAAAAAATGAAAAAAGTATCATCTGGTACCCATATAACTTTTTAAGAATCCTGTATGTCTAAATTTGTTATTCATAGATATGTTAATAAAATGCCACCACTACTGCTTTCGATTGTTATTTATTAAACATGTAATAAAATGATCAACATTTGTGAACTTTCGGGTCTAAAAATGAGCCATCTATTATTTTCGATTTATTATTAGATAATTATTGCTTTGATTCCGCTAGAATAGAGCTTCGATTAACCGTTACTGGTTAACCCTTCAATATCTGCTGCTTGTCAGAGCAGTAGGAAAAAAAATACGGGAGTCTTTTATCCGTGGTGTGAGTTATTCATAAAATAATAACTAAGAACGCACAGAAAACAAAAGAATAATTTAATAACATGTACCCTGGCTCACAGTCAAAATGATACACCTGTATATTCAAAGACGTCTTTTAATAAATAAATTGTTCAACTTGTATCAGATGGAAAACTATAATTTATTATTAACTATTAACATCATAGTTATATGTTCTTTGCGTATAAACAGATAAAAATAAGCCAGGATATACTAACAACCATGAACGAGTTTGTATACTAGTTGCTATTAATATCAATCTCATAGTGAAAATGATATATGTTGATTTTTATCAATTTTTTTTTACATTAAACTGATTTCTTTTAGTTGAACTCTTGTTCCGAAAGTGCTTGATTATTAAAGGTAGTTTAACAATATCTGCCGTATATTTGAAATTTTTAAACAATGGGACTACACACAACTTTTAAAGAACGTGAGTGGGTCATTCAGCATTTTAATGATGGGAAATCTCCCAATCAAATAGCTGACGTGATTGATTACATCGAGGCTCCTGTGATTAATTAGAAGAGGTTTACTTATCTTTAGGTTTAATTATCTTCCTCTTAGGAAAAATTAAGCCTTCTATTGATTCGAGAAAAAAAAATAAATAAATAAATAGTAAGGTAGCCGCGAGATTACTTGTACGTAATAAATCAAGATTTTAATAATTTTCATATTTTTAAACATTTAAAGACCGTTTCGTGTGCTCCAGCTATCTTCATTATTCATAAAATATAATAATTATCCACCTATTTTTAACTTTATTTTTTAATTAAAATTAGTAAAAGTTTTGTATATTATATAAAATGGCCGTCGGAGAATTAGGTGTCCATCTAATTTCTGATCCTTTTATGTAAAGGAACACAAACAAACAAAAAATGAACGGGTATCGTAAATTATTTAAAATAAAATTTCTTAAAAGTTTTTTGCAATTTTAAACTTGAAATATAACTGTTAAAGTACTCTATTCAATATGTGCTCCATATGAGTGTTTCTTATTATAAAAACTAACTTATTTTGGGATAATTATGAATTATTAGTGTAATTGAAAAAAGGAATACGGATATTATTAATTTAATGCTTATTTTAGTTTAAAAAAATGAAGACAAATTTGTTTAATAATTTGATAATAAGTTGTTTCAACAAAAAATGAATGCTTACCTAATCTTCATTTAATTATACATAACACTTAAATACACTGTCAAAATAAAATTCAAATATAACACACACACACACAAATTGTTTCTATTTTATAAAATACAAATTGATATAAATTAAATCTTGTTTGAAAACCTGGTAGGTTTCTAAATTTTAATTTATTGATTGTTTTTATTATTTGTCCAATGTTGTTTTGTTCCAAAAGTCATCTATTTTTAAACATTAGAAACACCCGTATGAAGCACATCTAGTATAGCAAGTAATTAAAAATTGAATTTGCAGTTTAAAATTTGAAATGTCAGGCAATTTTTAAAAAGTAATAAATTTTAATACTGTATTTAACAACCGTTTTATGTTAATTTTTAAACCCATTTTCCTTGAAACGTTCAGCACTATTATAATATTGAGTAGCAAACCGTTAAGTAAATTCAATTACTAAAGACCCCCTTTCAACATCCATTTGAGTGTCTATTTGTCTATGTGTCTAAAATGATATTGAAAAAAACTTAAAATGGTTAAGAAAAAATTCATTATTTAAGTGCTTAATAATATGATTTTTATTGTTGTTATAAATTATAATATTTTAATATTATACAATCATCATATTATTAATACAATGTTACAATAGTAGAAATATATTTCCTTAAGTAAGTACGTCAATTATCAAACACGTTTTGAAAAGTATCAAAAAACAATTCACTATATGTTATTAACAAAAATCTAGTATACAATGGCAAGATAGCATACTAGCTCGTCAAATACATGCTACATTTTTTAATTGATAAAAACAGATAAAATAATTACCTTTATCTCATATAACAGCGTTTCTTAAACCCAACCCTTAAATCTTGAACTTTAGAAAAAGGGATAGCCACAAATTTAGCAACTATAATTATAAGATAATAAATGACCTTGATATATACCGATATTAAACTTTTAATTAGCATATTTGATTTTTTTTAATTGTAGAATATCGATTTTCAAGACATTCCAAAGGTTGAAGCTCGGTAATTACTGTATTACTTTTTTCTTTCTTTCTTTTTTTTTTTTTTGTAAGGGGAGTTTTAACTATCAAACATGTATGTAAGACTTCAAAGAGATACCAGCAAACAATCGAGGAATTCTCGCAATAAGGGAAAAACAAAATATTCCAATCAGACGATGACTCGACGTTTAATAGGATCCAGTTTTTATTTCACCTTTGTGATCCATGCGTGGCGTCAAGAGGGAACAACAAGCAATCTGTGCAATTAACCGGAAGAGGGTAGAAATATTTTCACAATAATAATTTATTAGTCATTAATAAAAGGTTTATTTAGTTTCTGATAGACTTGATTGAAGACTTGATTAAGATTGAGTTGATTATGCTTAACTTTATTAAACAGAAGCTAGCTTTAATCAAGTGCAGGATTGAAGGTTGAAGGGAAAGTTTTGTAACTGATTATGAGTAAGTTTTGGGTAAGATAGAATATAACCACTTCTACTAATTGAAAAAAAAATAAAAAAAATATATATATATATATATATTATTTCGTATTTATTTTTCTTTTCTTTCTTATAATTAATCCTCCCTGATGGATAAATAACGGTGGTGGTATTGGTAATAATGATGTGGTGGTATTTGTCAATCCTTGCTCTTTGGTGTCTTCGAAGGCTATAATACCAATAATATCATATTTCTTCTAATGCAGATATCTAAATATAAACCAATGTAAACTACTTTTAAATATAATAATAAATAGTTCGTAATTTAGTCTGTATAATTCATAGTACATATTCTAAGCTTGCTATGTTATATTCTAACTTATTTATTTTCTATGCCGGAAAAACGCAGAAATGACATAGATATTTCTTAATCACCAAAGTAATTGATTTGTCTCAAAACATTACGATAAGAAGATATAAAACAAAAAAAAAAATTATTACTTGATACCAGAATTTCAATAAGCCTAATGCAATTAACATCAACCGTTTTCTATCCTAAACATATGTGTTATCGATGTGTTCTTTCTTGGATAATAGCCTTAACACCACTGATATTTCAAATACTAAGTATCGTTAGGTCCGCACCCTATTCCCACCCTTTTAATGCAAAACCCAGTCAAAAACAAAACCTTAATTTGATAATATGAAAAATATAATCATTATTGTAGTACGAAAGGCCCCAAAATACTTAGCTATTCTACTGCTAAAAAGTTTATTTATAGGTATATATACAGATAGGAGAGTTGGAGGTAATAGCAATGAGACGAATGTAGGTACAGTAAAACCTCGTTTATCCGGCCTTTTTTCTTCGGATTATTATTATATATAATTATCCGGCTAGATTTCTAGAAATTTTTTTTTATTATGGTTTACAGTGATAATAATTAACACTGGCAGGGAGAATGTACCAGGTCTGCAAGTTTAAAATGTCGTTTATTTCTTAAAATATATACACAGTAATTTAAAAAAAAAAGTATAATATATTTTATTCAAAGTACTGGCCCTCGCTTTCTACACATTTTGTCCATCTCTCGGGCAATTTATGGATACCATTCCAAAAGAATGCTTCATCTTTATCTGAAATCCATTCATCGAGCCATTTTCTTACATCCTCCAAATTGTTAAAGTGTTGTTCAGCCAATGAGTGTCCCATCGATGAGAAGAGATGATAATCAGAAGGCGCCAGGTCAGGTGAATACGGCGGCTGGGGTAGGAGTTCCCAACCAAGCGAAGAAATCGTTTCCTTAGTCAATCTGGCTGAATGTGCAGGAGCGTTATCATGCTGAAGAATGACTTTGGCGTGCCTGTGAGCCCATTCTGGGCGTTTTTCGATCAATGCGTGACTCAAATTGATCATTTGTTGTCGGTAGCAGTCGGTATTGACTGTTTCGCCGGGTTTGAGAAGCTCGTAGTATACTACTCCCTTCTGATCCCACCACACACACAGCATTGTCTTCTTCCCAAAACGATCCGGTCTTGCACTCGATGTGGATGGTTGTCCTGGCGTTGCCCATGATTTTATTCGTTTGGGATTCTGAAAATAAATCCATTTTTCATCGCCAGTTACAACTCGATGCAAAAAACCCTTTCTTTCGTGGCGTAAAAGCAGCATTTCGCACACAGTTTTTCGTTTTTCCATCTGTCGTTCGTCCAATTCATGTGGAACCCATTTTCCAACCTTTTGAATTTTTCCCATAGCTCTCAGGCGATCGGAAATGGCTTGCCTAGTGACATTCAACTGTTCTGCCATCATTTGTTGGGTTTGGGTATTGTCTTCGTCTAATAAAGATTGCAATTCGACGTCCTCAAACTTTTTTGGTCGATTTTCTCGTTTTTTATCAGTAACATCAAAATCACCACGTTTGAAACTTTGAAACCAACGTTCACATGTCTTGACGGTTGGAGCAAGATCGCCATAAGTCTCAACAAGAATTCGATGACATTCAGATGCCTTTTTCTTTTGATTGAATAAGAAAATCATGACATGCCGCAAATGCTCTTTATTTGGCTTAAAATTAGACATTTTTAACACCAAAGAAAGGTATGATACGTCCACGTAAACGACTTAAAAACAACTGGCTTTTGTAAACAAATGACTAACAAACAAAATAGCGTTTAGAGATAAGCAAATCCTTCAATAGGCTAAGAGCGCATTCTATTGGAATTAAAACGACATTTTAAACTTGCAGACCTGGTAATTACAAGTTCCCCAAAATAAGTTTAATAAGTCCGAGGACCTTTTCTTTGAAATTAAATTATTTGAACAGGTACCTACCCAGAGTACTTGTACGTATTAGAATCGCAGGATATCAAAACATGGCTAAAAGAAAAACTCACCTCGGATTGGGAAAGCATGTGGAAGTCCGAATCGACCAATAACAAGCTGGAACTAAGAACTATTAAGGACACCTAACTAGCTAAGAACCATTAACAAAGAACTAACTAAGAAATGGAGTACTTTCCAGCCGCGGGAATAGGAGAGAAAAATTGGTACTGACCCGCATGAGAATAGGACACACCAACCTTACGCATGCTTATCTTATTGATAAAGAACCGCCACCGATGTACCGAAGATGAAAACCCCAACTCACCGTAAAACATAATTTAGAGGAATATCTACTCTCCCAATCTTATTTTATTTCCAATGATTTGACAAGACGGTTGAAACCAACCCTTCGGAACAACCCGGATAACTCAGAGATGATAATTTCCATTATAAAAGAAAGCAAATTGTGTTACTTTACCCAATGTGTGAAATTGTGTGTGTGTGTATATATATGTACGTAAAATTGTATGACTCAAGCATTTAGTAATTCTCTCATACGATGAACAGTAATAACTCCCGCTGTTGATCGCTCCATAACTTGATCCTGATCCAAATCCATCAAAGGTTTGATTTAAGATGATTATTTCTTAGGTATTGAAATGGATTGTTAATGAAAAATATAGCCATAAAAACCTTAATTTATATTACTCAACAAAAGGATATATTATTTCATGAATCAAAAACATTATTAAAGCAACCGTAAAAGCAATATTCAATGGACCATGTGTGTTTTACACTTCATGAGGACCAATGCGGTCAATTCCTAAAGAGATGACAACAAATATTTTGTCCCTTGGACTAGGGAGATGGTAAAATTAAAAATAGTCCCTTGGCCCCTGGTCACTAAGCCTTCGCTTTGAAAGCTTACTAGCACTTTCTGGGACTGCGTTAGTACTGTACCCATTAAATTAAACCCCTCAACGTACAATTAGGACTAACGATTTTCGAGAAATTCTTTGAACTCATTAGTTTTGGATTTTTCTTATTTTTTGAAAAAATAGAAATTTTCCTTTAATTGCTTCCCCGAAAATCACTCCAGGAGTGCTTGGAACCACTGAGGCTTAAATTCGAATCCAATAGATTTGATGAATAAAGGGTTTGAATAAATGAAAAAAAGCTTGTTGAAAACTGTCTTAAGTTGATTATTTTAACTTCATTAGATGTTTTAAATGTAAAAAAAAAAAAAAAAAGGAATTACTCTCTATTTACAACAGGGTTTGCAGAAAATGGCATGCCAATTTCTAGGAAACGATGCTTGATTTTCCAATCTGGAGGACGGGTTTAGAAAATTTTACCATACACTTTTTGCTGCTGGATTCCCTTCCACTTTTTTACTTTTTATCAAACGTAAATTAAATCCTGTAACGCTCGACTGCCATTCTTTTCACATTCTTCAACACATTTTTTCCTTTCAGTGACATTTTTTTACTTATTATACACTTAGAATAATTATAACACTATTAAATAAAGCAATTAACCTCGAGAAATTAGTATAACACAAAACTAAGATACAATTTAGTAGAGAAAGTGGTTCGGAGTGTGGTCATAAATGAGAAAACACTGATATGCAGAACCCATTGTAGTCATTAGGGCTGAATGGAGGTTGATCTACTATCTGTTGACTACTATGACTATTGACAACTATAACTCAATATAAAAATAATTGATTTTTCATTTTATTATTTATCTTGAAACTGGTCTACAAAATGGGAAACCGACATATTTTAAAAATATAACCCAAATTTAAGAAGAGTTGATTTATTATTTTTATTAAAGTTACATGTTAAAATAACACATTTGAGATTTATACCAAAATATATGCGCTGATCGTTTGATATATTTTTTTTTTCATATAATCGGTACAATTGTTAAAAAATTATTCAATTCATATTAGTCATATTTTATTATTATAAAATTCATATTAGTCATATTTTTAAAAATCGGTGTAACCGGCCCTCAACCGCCCCCTTGATGTGATAGAAGATACACCTTTGTTGATGAGGTCATTCATATAAATTCCAGTGATATTTATTGCTAAATTTGAGCCCATCGGTTGTCCTTCTTTTTTTCCTTTTTTCCTATAAAATTGTTTATTATAAAAGAAGAAACTGTTTTTCAAATATATATTTAGACCTTCCAGGCATGTGTGTTTATTTTTTATTGTCGTACTGTTTTTTATTTGATCCTATAGTGTGCCTATGATTTTTGTTGTTTCATCTATTGGTACATTCGTAAATAGGGATTTAACATCTAGACTACCTATATGTAGATTTTTGTTTTGGAAATCTATATTGTTTAATATTGTTTTTAATTCATGTGCATTTTTTATGTCATATTCGTTATTATTATTTAAGGCCGGATTAAGGAACTTGGATAATGCTTCTGTCGGTTCCCCTATGTTATTTAATAACATGGTCTCATATCATGAACCTTTTTATGTAATTAATTAGGCAATGCATTCTGGGTGATCTGTAATCTGTTACTTGTAATTTATTTTCGTTTTTTTTAACTATGTATCCTTTTTTAAATATTTCCGTGACATGATTGTTAATTTTGTTGTTTAGTTCTTTAAATGGTTTTGTTCTGAGTTTTCTATATATTGTTTTATCTTCTAATAGTTTTTCCATTTTTTCTTTATATTCTTCCTTGTACATGATTACTAGTTTTTTTGTTTTGTCTGATTTGATTATTATTATATCCTGGTTTGCTTTCATGTATTACTTAAGGTCTATTAAGTCATTATTTATTTGTTTATTCAGTGGGTTTTTTTTATTATTAATTCTAGCATTCTTAGTACATATATAGTTAGTAATTATATTACATATATTGTTTTTAGTCTCATTTATGTGATTTTATGATGCTTCTATGTTTTTGAAAATTGTTTCTAGATCTGTGATGATCTTAACTATTTCTTTGTATTTGTTATTTAAGTTGAAATAAAAATAATCTCCAAATGCTAGTAGATTCTTTATATGTATTGGTATATCTTTAGTTGTTTTAGTTTCAATCCCACTTTTTGTTCTATGTAATGTTTTTTATTTTTCTAGCTGTTGTATATATTCCGTATGTATATATATATATATATGTTTCCGGCATTGATTGAAGTAAGTTGTGTGTTTTCTTCTTTTTCTAGTAATTTGTTCATTTGTATTTTATTAATGTTGGTTTTGTTTATTATCCTATTTATTTTTGTATCATTTTCTTTATTTATTTCTAGATATGTTATTTTATTGATTTTTATGGTTATGTTCGAGTTCTTATCTTTTTCTAGCTTGTTTATATTTTTGATTATGTGTTTTATTTTTCTATTTATTTTATTAATGTTAGGAAAACTAAATATAATATAAAACAGGGAAGAGACTCCTTCATTAAAGGAATCCTAGAAAAAAACACTCTACCTCACTAAAGTGATACATATAACCAAGAAGAAAATAAATACATTTGAAAATGGAAGGGCATATGAGAAAATTGTGAAGATTTCAGAAGAAACCTTAGCAACCAATTGGAAAATGAAAATATAGCAAGTAAGAATACGTGGGCGAGTCAAATATAAACAGGATTTTTTTTCATTATTAATTATTTGTTTAAAATTAAATTTCAAAAATATTTTATAGTTTTCTATAAAGCCACCTTCCACGTTTACATATTTTCCCAATCGGGTGGGGAACTTCTGGATCCCAATTAGTTAAAATTGGTTCAATTTTTCTTGAGTCAGAGCGGCAGTGTGAGCAATGTCGTGCAACAAAATGGCGTCTCTGATCTTCTGGTTGCATCTTTTGTTCCTATAGGCTGCTTCAGCGCTATCTAGCAGCAGTCAGGCGGGGATCATGAATGACGCGAATGTTCTCGTCCGTCAATCTGAGTTGTCCGTTGACGCTTATCGTGGCTCTCATTTTTTACGGCTTCTCGCCCTTATTTAAATTTCTTGGCCCAGTCAAAGACTTGAGTGCGAGAGAGTTGCATCCCCAAACTGGGCATTAAGTCTAGTGAGAATTTGACTGTGAAAGTCTGGTTTTTCCATTGTCTAACATTACATGATCTAACACAACAAATAAAGCAAAAGAAAATACCCCCTCATATATACTATAAAATACAAACACTGCATAATTTATTCCACACGTTTCTAATAAACACAAACAATCAAGAATATTTTCAAATTTTAAACCTAGACATGAAACAAACTTTGTATACGTACTTTTTAAACGTTTATTGAAAAACATATAAAAACTAATAGGTACAAAACCACAACAGATAAACAAACATAGATAAATAGGATGAAGGGGACAAGATAATCTGTAAACCAAAGTCCAAAAAACAGCTACAGTTTTAACATTTGACAATGAAATTAGTGCTGAGCCAAAAAAGTATTAAAATAAGTTAATAAAGATATGGCAGTTATATGTTCATATATAACAACTTTAAATAAGGACAATTGGCGATGGAGCTAAAGATTTGTAAAATAGGTAATTATAATAGTAATACATAAAATATCAAAAACTTTATATATATTACTCAACTATTGTGATAAATAATAAATAAAATATAGACAACCCCAGAAGATGGGCCAACAGCCCGAAACGTTGTGACTATTGAAATATAATATAACACATGAAAGAGAATCCTTCATAAAAAAAAATCCTAAAAAAATTAAATTAAAAAAAAATAAAATCGATAAAATGATCACGGCTCTAAGGGTAGAAGCTAAAAAATTGGTGATGGAAATTGGTTAGACCAAAAGTAGTGGAGTAGGCGCGAGACAAAACTTATCCAATTTTCATTACCTTTTATTCGAAGCTGAACCATATTTTTTTAAAGTTCATTTATTTATTTAATTTAGTATTTGAAGATCATATACAAATTATCGCGTTATTTAGTGTTCTTGCAGACATATATGTATATTGCTCGGGCGAGAGTATAATCGTAAATTCCATAAATTCCATGGCATAGCCTCAGGCTATCTAGTGCTTCATATCCAAACCAAATTAGAATACCTTACTAACAAGGACACGGTCAGTCTCTCAAGGATCTTGATGAATATATTCTTTTCGGGTTTCTGGTGAACAAAGTATTTTGCCGTTCGCGGCAATGGGCCCTAGAAGCCGAAACTTTTTAATAGGTTACACTAGGTCATAAGTACATTAATCACTGGTTATTAACATGTCGTAGTACAAAAAAAAGCCTTATATTTACTTTACTGTAATATTATCTTATCCAAGGAGTTAAAATTATTTTAAGCAATAAAATATTACTATTAAGCCTTTTCAGTCACCAGTTCCACTGTTTAGTAAAGCTTGGCAATATTCAGTAATAAATGATATTCGCTTTATTCCTATGCTTTCTGCAGCGTACATTATTTTATCACAATTTCCCTTTACCATTTCAGGGTTCCTCTTTCACTTTGCTTTTAAGATAAAAGAGGCAGAATGAGTAGCACTCTTTCTCTAAGCTCACCTTTTATCTCCTAAACTAGCTCTATATGTATGGATCTATATGTACAACACACCCTCACTCTCTATATTTTACCAGGGGTGATGTATCCCTACGCAACCCCTATCCGGAACTACTTAATCTCAGCTCATCCTTGTTTCTCTTAGCGTACAAGTCTATAAGCTTCTTAGCTAGATCACTATTTTAGTCTAGGATGCTTTGGAAATGACCGGAGAAAGCTGCTATAGAAAACTCCACACAAAAAACAGAAAATAGTTAGGGACTCTTTATAGCCTGTTGTTTTGAAGCAACACAACCCTTATATTGAATAAACCTTCTTTATTCCATCTGACGTTTCAGGATATCTGCTCTCTTTCAAAGATCCTGTGAAAGATGGGAAAAACAAAGATGTATACATTGAGATAAATATTTGTTGAAATATAATGATTGGTTTGGATATATTGTAGGATTTATTTTTTTTCTTTGGCTCCAAAATTTGTTATCAAATCCTATTTATGATTTGAAGATGGGTAGATAGGCTGAAACGTCAGAGGGAATAAAGAAGGTTTATTTAATATAAGAGTTGTGTTGCTTCAAACCAAAAGGTTATAAGAATTATATTATAGAGACCCAAATCGAATGTAATTTGAATAACTAGGGACGTTTAAATATTTGTAAGTGTCGATACTTTTACACCGATATATCGGAGGTATCGTTACTTTTTCATCGAATTTCTTGACACTTTGATTATTTGGTAATCTGGTTAATTGGCGTGAAAAAAAAGGTAGATGTTTAAAATAATGTTAGGTAGATGTTGTCTTTTTATTTTTAGAGCATTAGAATTACTCATTAGTTACTTTATACTAAATGTACTTATACTAAATGTATTATTACGTCATTGAGTTGTGTTTGATATCATCCTAATATTTCACTGGTGCCTGTATGCTTTCATCGCTAGTGTGAAGGGATTATATGTATACACATATATAGACTATATGTATTCTTATTTTATTTTTAGATCACTTTATGAAAACAATATTAATTGTTTCATGACAGGTTCATTTGTTCCTTCAACTTATTTGTGCAAACTGTGAGTTATTAAAATGATAAATACCAGAGCATATCGTTCACTCGTTTCAAGAACGTCATATCTCGGAAAAAAAAACTGGTTTTTCAGGTGAGTGAATTCATAGTTTAAATGCAGAATAAAATGTGTTGAGAATGGATATTAACACTCCTATTGAACTTTTTACTGAACGGAATGTAGGTTTAGGGGACAAATATTTTTTCCCAAGCTCTATTGGTTTATGAAGTTCTTGTTAAGAAAATCATAGATTGGGCTTGAATTGGATTGATGATAATAAGGTTTATATCAAAATAACCGGTTTTTGAGAAAAGACGTTGTTGAAAGGATTGAGCGATATGTAACTTCATTATTTTAAATATTATTTATAACCGAATTTTATTCCGTATAAAATTCTTTCAAACCCCCATTTGTCTGCAATTTAAGTATTCAAGTTTATAATTTATTTTAAATTGCTTAATATTTAAAATTAAATTGTTCACTTATATAATTTAAGTAAGCAATTTAATGTTTCTTTCCTGAATTAGATAAAAAAAAAGAAAGTTTTGTTTTCTTTTTAACTTTGTTTTCATTTCTCAGTTATGGATGGTTGAAAAAGAGTTTGCAATATTTCTTTATTTTTATACGTTATAGGTTCATAGTAGGCATGTATTTTGTTCTCAGGCTTTTATTCATTAACCTGTTATTTGTTTATTTTTTATTTTTTTCTGATGTTTTATTAATTCTGTTTATTTTTTTCCATTATTCCTCACCTCTATTTTTTATATCTATGGCCGCCAAAGGGAAGAACTTGGGAAAGAAGCTATTTATATTATGATCAATTAAGAAATCTTCTGAACACTGTGAAGAAGCTTATTACTCCACAGTAATCATAGAGACAACCTATAAAATTAATGTAAATATATACTATTCTCTGGTAAATAATGTTAATAAACGAAAGAAAAAAGGAAAAGTGGAACGAATCACGCGAACCACAGAAATTACAAAATATAAAATTTAAGTGAAAAGAAAGCAACAGGATAAGTTATACGTAGTGGAGCGAGCATCTTGGTTTGTTGCAGCGCGTCCTTCTGATAATTATCAATAATTTAAAAATGTTTTATATCCGCGGCTCTCAACGTGGGGGAACGCGATGGACGGAAAAGGGGATGCCCCCTCCCCTATAAAGTTAAGATATTTTTGTAAAATCTAATTATTTTAGGCAAGGGAAACTTCATTGATATTAAAAGTGGGACTGCTTTAAAAACAAAAGGTGAAGCTATCGCTATGTTACTTCTGGGCGTAATTAGCCCTATCTACATTAGCGTAATTATTCCGATATTCCGATTTTTACACTTGTTATGAACCTGCGTGCGATTTTCCACCATAATCATGAAAAGCAATCCAAAATATTACACTACCAAAAAATGGTGCTTTTTTCAATGTTTTAACCCTGAAATAAAATCCCGGATTAATGCAATAAAAATAAGAACATTTTTTTTTTGGTAATCAATATTTTTTAATTGCACCCGAGGGCCTTTTTAAAATCCATTTTTTTAAGAAGAAGATACCTCCAAGGAGAAATTAAAACATATTCTAGCTGCGTCTGTAAATATGTGATTTTTTTTTTATTTTATGGAATTACCTTTGCTATTTCATGCAGTTTATTCACTATGGAGCTTGTGCTTCGAATTAGGTTATTACTGACCGTAAAGTAAAACATCATGCCTTACTTACCAGGTCTGTAGCATCATTTATAAAGTTAGTTTGAATCGTTAGTAGGCCGATGATTGGTCAACTTTTTCACGTATAGTGATTTTAGTATATGTATGTTTGGAAATTATTAATAATAAGTTTATTAATATTACCTCGGATAACTTGGTGGAAATAAACCGATTTCTCATGAAAACTTTCTTGTCACGTTTTAACAGAAATCGGCAGGAAGCTCATAGAAATAAAAATAGATTTATAAAAAATAAAAATAAAATGAAGAATGGCTTCCAAAGTGGAGCGATACGAACGAAAATCAAAATGATGAAGTTCGATAGGACGGTAAGATGAAGAATTAGTTGTGAGTTTAGATTCATATTGATTGTGGAGAGTTTCCAAAGAAGGGGATAATGGGTTGTGCGCAAGATAGATTTCTTGATGGGTGTAAAAAACAAAACATCTTTTCGAGGTAGGTGACAAAGGATAATGGGAGTGATAAGATCACAGCCCTGTGCTTTGCTGTTAGGAAGTCTCTTGATTGCTTCGTGGATTTTTTTGGGTGAAACACCGTAGGTGGATGTAATGATAGAGCTAGTGGAGTTGTCAAGTCGTCGTCTATTTTGGGGAGTGTGTCCTATTGTTACAGATTTTGTTCCAAAAACTAGGTCAAGATATTTTGTGAATTCATTTGCCTATTAAAAGTTGGTATAAAAATTGTTGTAGCTATTAAGTTATTAGTTGTAGTGGTTAGTTATTGTTGTAGTTATAACAGAGAGTTGTAGTTATTAAACCTATATTGAACTTATATATATATTATCTATCCACCAAGGTTTGAGAAACACTGGTTAATACGATTACATCTGTTTAAATTACAACCATAACTTGACTTAATTCCAACAGTAACTAGGCCATCGATAATATCATTTCATTGTGAATTCAATATTGTGGAATCGTTTTGAACTGAAGATAGAGTATAAGCCGGCTAAGCTTTAATAAACTAGCCAACTGTAGATTGTTTGTTGATAGAGAACCACAATTTATATACATGAGTTCATCGAAAAATTTTAATAACTTTTTTATCAAGTTGATCTTTATTTTTATGAATACTGATATAGGTCACATGCTCGGACGTGATGAAATTTGAACCGTCCGAGCTGAATATTTAAATACATTTTTATTTTACTTCACAAATACGACTATGTTGTCAATTTTGTTGAACGAATTCCTCTTTCAGCTAGACGAAGATTAAAGCATATTAAACAGATACGTGCGTTCGTGCAATATTAAACGGGAACATGCTGCTGATTTACTCTGTTTGCCCGCCGTGTTTGGTCCTGGCGCTAGGGTCGTTTTTATTAAGTTCGGTCAAGGGGCTTGAGTTGCCTAAAATTAGAGATTGACCTAAAGATAATACATAAAGCGATAACTGTAACGATTTCAACGTAAGCCATGATTGATTGCCGAACCTACACAATACAGTGTTAAAAATAGGATATGCTCTGTTCGTTTTTTGTGTGTGTCATCCTGGTCAGGGACCATCTGTATCGTTCCGAAATTTCGTTTTTTTTTGCTTTGTTCGATGTAGTAAATGAAATGTACCTTAAAAATGTCAATTTTGCTATTTGCAGAATTCTTATTAAACGATTTTTATAATAACTGTTCGCGTGCGTTTTTTTCAATTTTCCGGTTTTCTTTTGTCCATAATATTATTCCAGGAAATTAATAGTTACGAGCAGACCCGACTACACGTTGCTGCGGCTGAGTAGCTTTAATGCGTTGAATTAAATATATCCTATTCTTTTTAATGCAGTCAAATCAAAATTCACTGATACAGATAAAAACGTTTCAGCTAATCTAAAAACCCACGGGATTTAAAATAGTACTTGAGGCCAAGTTAAAAATTGATTGATAAAGAATTTAGAAGCTTTAAAGTTTTTATTGTAAAATGGAAAAGGAACTAATAAAGAATATAATCAGATTAAGGCTTAATACAATCACAATAGACAGCGAAAATGTACCGAATTAATCTTTTGCCATATTACATATTAATTAAATTCAGAGTATAACACATGGTTTTATCTGAAACAGGTAAGAGTAATTTTCTATTTTCTATGGTTCAGTAATTTTCGAGGAGCCTGAGCCGCATTTTTCCCTTTTCGGAAGTAGAAAAGCAAAATAGGACGAAAATGACCTTCTGGAATCGCCATTTTCAAAGTGCAATAACGTTTGACTGACAAGGGGAGGCTACGGACGTGGGGTCACCGATTACAATGAAACTTTTTTTCGAGTTTCTATATCCAAAAATATTAGATACGTGTCCGAGGGTTCTTGCCAATGGGCCTTCTGAGCCGAGAAAAAAAATTTCTTAGGAACGAAAATAGCCCAAAATTGCATCAACAAAGTTGCCGCTGCTCAAAGCTCCTTCAACCAATTTCAATGAAATTTTCAGGCATGTCAGGGTTTTGAAAAATATTAGACAGGTGTATAGGGGATTGGCGAAATTAGCCTCTGGAAGCCCAGAATAAATCATTCAATATTGTGGTATATTCATGCTCTGTGTAACGTTAAAAATCAATTCCATTACTTTGTAAATTGAATAAATTACGTTTTTCAGCTTTTTACGTCAAAAACTAAATATTTGTATTTAAATATTTAACAGGAAATATTTTTCATGAAAAAGCATTTTTTGCTTAGATTGAAGAAAAATTTTCAACCAAAAAAAAAAAAAATTACTCATTGAAATATGTTCCAGTTTTTATGTAAAAAGCACAATTTCATAGCTACTTAAAAAAATATTTAAGATAATTTTGCGAAAAATTGAATTCGAAAGTTTGAATTTTGAATCTGAAAGTATTTCCATTGTTGTTTTCCCTTGCCCAAAGAGTTAAGGATTTATTTTAAGATTGAAAACGTTTGTTAAAAATTAAGAATAATAAATCTTTGAAGACGACAACTGTTTTTATTGAATTAAGGGATTGCAGTTATAAACACAGTATGAACTTCTAAATACAAAAAACAGGGTCAATGACATGTAATATAAATAAACATGACAAACTGATTAGGTAGGTAATTCCTTCTCTCAGGTTTGTGGAAAATAACTTCAATCTCCCATTGGCATTCGTCCCGTACGTATCTACTGCGAAAAGTTAGTTCTTAAACATATTAATTGGATTATCTAGCTTTTGATTTATTTGGCATCTCTTGGGCATCTTTTTTGGATTTTGATTAATCGACATTTCTCTGTCACTAATTAAATCTTCTTCTTTTTCATTGTTAAAAAATATGAACGGTCAAAATTTGGACGACTGTTTTAGTCGTCTTTGTTATGATAAGAACATCGTGAAAGAAGGTCTTAAATATTTTTGGGGAATCAACAAAAAATTTTTTGGTGACAATCTCCTCCAAGCAAGGAAATTTTGTTATGAAAAATATTTCCTGTTAAATATTTATAATATTTAAATATAAATTTAGAAGATAAAAAAAGAAAAAGAAGAGAGAAAAAAAAACTTCGTCTCAAAATAATTTGTTTTTAAATATAAATATTTAGTTTTTGAAGTAAGAAGCTGAAAAAACGTAGTTTATTCAATTTACAAAGTAATGGAATTGATTTTTAACGTTACCCAGAGCACGAATATACCACAATATTGAATGATTTATTATGGGCTTCCAGAGGCTAATTTCGCCAATCCCCTATATACGTGTCTAATATTTTTCAATACTCTGACATGCCTGAAAATTTCATTGAAATTGGTTGAAGGAGCTTTGAGCAGCGGCAACTTTGTTGATGCAATTTTTGGCTATTTTCGTTCCTAAGAAATTTTTTTTCTCGGCTCAGAAGGCCCATTGGCAAGAACCCTCGGACACGTATCTAATATTTTTGGATATAGAAACTCGAAAATAAGTTTCATTGTAATCGGTGACCCCACGTCCGTAGCCTCCCCTTGTGAGTTAATGAATGACACTGTGTTGATATATGGAATATTCTATGGACTGTGACCTTTCAAACGTGGTATAGTATGGCTTAACTTTATAAGGATTACAAGCGATAAGTGACTATTGGGATAAACCGAAATTACTTTTCCCCCAACCCAATAATATATATATTGATATGTGAAATAGGTACTGCCTAATTAAAATTTATTAAAGTATAAATCAGGAGATATTCTAAATATTAAGGAATCGAGAATCTGCTGAGGCAAGAATCAAAAAGGAAAGACAAAGGGAATTAGTGAGAAGCCGGTAGCCACCTGCACGTACAGGAAGGAACATACGATGCTCCAACGGCCATATCGAAGCGAGATGGAGATATTAATAAGAAGAGAGAGAGAGATATAATCGCACTGTTTGGCCACCAGATATCGCCCCAAAAAGTAAGAAAAAGACGAGAGTGGGAGAAGAAACAAAGCTCATTGTATCTAGCAAATCCACCAACATCTCAGCTCCCGTCATCTCACCTCGCCGGTAGTCTTGACTCATGATCTGTGTAGAAGAATCCAGGTTGCAGCGCCTATCTTAGGTATAAAGAACATCGCCCAATAATAAGTACCTTAATATAATTCTGCAGAATGATTTTGTTTTATTTTACTTCATGAGCTCAAAATAACATGTTCAGTAATAGTCAAATTCAGTTTAACAAAAGCGCTTAAATTTATTGTATAAACTTTTCAATTAGAATGATTCCAATAATTAAGCTACAATTTAATTGATTATGAGCTTTATTTGATATGTAAATTTAAATAATTCTTTCTTTCATTATTAAAGATATAATATCAAGAATTAAGTATAACCATTTTATTTCAATGTCAATAATCTTAGTGAATAAATTATTTTATAGTAAATAATTTTCTTATTCTCCCAATATAATTCATCCCTGAAGGTAAATGTTTAATTTAAATTTCATAGTAATCCTAAATGTAATGCGAGCCTTACCTCTCATATTTATAATTTGAAATTTGATGAGTTGGAGTCTAGCCTCCATAGTGATTGGATCGCTCTCTGTGCCGATTGTAACTAGATTTGTTCAGAGTGAACGTACTGATTTGAATTTTTGCACAGGTCTGGTTATAGAATTAAACGTTAATATTCTCAATTTTGGTGAAGTTCTGTGAAGTATTTATTGTGAAAAGTGAAGTATCTAGATGAGCAAAATGGTAAACGAGACCATACAGGTTGCTGATAAGGAGGCGGCAGGTAGTGGGGACAGCAGTGGTGGGGACAGCAGCCAACTGTCTCAGCTGTTAGCCAGGCTCGACGCAGAGTTGGATGCTCTCGTCAACGAAAGTAAACTTACCAGAGCTGATGTACGTAAACTGAATCTATCTCAAAGTAGTTTAGAGAAAAAGGTAGATGATGTTCATACTGAGGTTAAAAGTAACATCTCTCTCTTAACTAATCAACTAAAAGTGTGCATGGAGAATGTGAAAAGTTTAAAATATGAAAATCAGGCATTAAAGAAAGAATTAGAATCATTAAAAATGACTGTTAATAGTTGTAAACAGAAATTTTACTCTAATACAATTAAAATAGTTAATGTTCCTTTTCTGAGTGGTGAGCAATTACTTGATAAAATACAGACAATTTTCGAAACAGTCGACTTTGATTTTGATGTCCGATTTTTAGGAGATTATTATAGGTTGAAATCATCTAATAACTTAAGTCCTCCGCCAATTATTGTAAACTTTCTAAGAAAATCTGATAAAATGAAATTTTTGAGTCATACAAAAGGAAAAAAAGAATTACTAAAAACTGATATTTTTAACAGTCCTCCACCCTTAAAGCAAATATTTGTAAATGAGCTAATGTCACCTGAAAATTATCAACTTTTTTCAAAAGCAAAAGAGTTTCAAAAATCTTCTAAATTAAAATATGTATGGTTTAAAAACAATACAGTTAAAGTCAAAATAAATGATAATCATCACCCTGTTAATATTGGATGTTTGGATGATTTGAGAAATCTCCTTGGATTAACCGATTCAAATTCTATTCAAATGAGTAAAACTGATTCGGAGACAAGTTTAGCTTGTCTCAAGTTTAGCTCTAATGCTTCTATTTCAAAAAAATGAAAAACTATCGATCAAAGTGGTACATTAGACTCATATTTTTTAAGGCCACGAACTCAATCCCTGACAGATGTAAGCTAACTAAAAAAGTTTGCAAATCCCAATTAAAAATTAATCGACAAAAAGAACTTAGAATGGGATTAATCAAGTTTGGATTCTGGAACATAAGGGGACTCAATAACTTATATAATTTAGAAAATGATTCTGTTGATAAATTACTTGAATTAGATGTCTTAGGTATTTGTGAAACTTGCTCATTATCAGAACCAATTAATTTTCCAACTTTCTTAGAAGAATATGAAAAAATTACAGTTAATGCAACTAAATATTTTGAAAAAGGTAGGGGAACTGGAGGATTAATAATTTTTTTAAGGAATGGTTTATTTAGTAATATTAAGATTATTTTTCAACATGAATGGTTTCTATGCCTTAAAGTACAGTGTGGAAGTGAATGTATAATTGTCGGTATGGTTTACTGGAGGCCAGGCCGGGAGCATGACTACCTTATTGACAGCCTACGGGATGTTGTGTACAGCTTAACTACTGTTTATAGCGATTACAATGTTGTTATTGGGGGAGACTGGAACTCACGTATCGGTTTATTGAATTCCTTAGATATAGAATTATTTGAAACAACCACACTGAGTCCAATTCGAGAATCTTTGGATTTAAAAGTCACTCCGCATAGAGGAGAAAAATTAGTAGATATTATGGAAAGTGCTGGTTTTTTTGTATGTAATGGCCGGTCGACTAATGACTGTCCTGCCAATTTCACTTACATTGGTCATAATGGCTGTAGTATTGTGGATCATGTCTGGGTTTCACCTCTTTTATTACAAGATATAAGTAATTTTGAAGTAATATTTGTTTCAGAACTCTCTGATCATAATATGTGCTTACTAACATTAGTTAATAAATTTACGCCAAAGTGTGTCCATACTGATAACACCACTTTTACTGTTAATAGAAATAAAATGAACTTAAACATTTTTAAACTTGTTGTAGAAACATCTGAATATAAACTTAAGTTAAATGGTGAGGTTGACCAAGTTTATAATAATTTTCAAAACATGATGTTCTCTTTTATGCAGGAATCAGATATGATAAATATAACAAATCAAAATAAACTCAGATATAATAAGCCATGGTTTAATCGTAGATGTTTTGAGGCAAAAAAGGAAGTAAGAAAGCTGTACAAAAATGCTAAACGAAACTCATTCTCAGCAAACCTATTAAATTCATATCTGGTTGCCAAATCAAAGTATAAACAACTATTAATAGATTGTAAGACAGCTTATTTAGAAAAATTAAAAGCGCGCCTAGTAAACACAAAATCGTCATCTGAATTTTGGAGTGCCGTAAAGAAATTTCAAACAAGCACAACGTATAGTAATGTAGTTACAATTGCTGAATGGGAAAATTTTTACCGCTGTATCCTTCCACCTAAAATTAACTTCGATTTTAACTTTTATCATTACTATATACCTGAACTAGATTCGGAGATTTCCTTAGAAGAACTGAAAATCGTTCTGAATAACCTCAAAAACAATAAAGCTCCGGGCTTGGATCTCATTCCCAATGAATGTTACAAAAATGTTAACAATGAATGTTTAGAATGGTTAAGACACATTTTCAATATGATTTGGAAAGAGGAAAATATACCTGATTCTTGGTCCAGAATTAAAATGAAATTATTGCATAAAAAAGGAGATAAAAGTAATCCTAATAATTACAGAGGAATAGCTTTATTCAATCATATTACGAAAATCTTCACGTCCGTAATTTATAACAGATTAATTAGGTGGGTAGAGGAAAATAAGTTAATACCGGAAGAACAGATAGGTTTCAGAAAGGGAAAAGGCTGCAGAGATAGTGTATTTATATTAACGTCCACCATAAATATCGCGTTAAGGCTTAAAAAAAGGAAAATTTTCGGCATATTTGTTGATTTTAAAAGAGCCTTCGATTCCATAAATCATATGAAATTATGGCATAAATTGTATCTTCTAGGAATAGGTGGCAAAGTATTAAGACTGATCAAAAATCTATACAGTTCTGCTAAACTAGTTATATCAGATGGATCAATAATTTCTAATGATATCCCTGTCTCAGAAGGAGTATTGCAGGGTGAAATTTTAAGCCCCCTTTTGTTTTCGTTGTTCATAGCCGATATAGATAACTATTTCCGCGAAAGAAATGTTCAAGGAATTCCCATACAGCGTGATAAAGATTTATTATGTTTGCTGTACGCAGACGATTTAGTTATCTTAGCAACATCTTGGCAAGATACCCAATACAAGTTAAAGATATTATATAACTACTGTCAGGAAAATCACTTGATTTTAAATACAGATAAAACGGTTATCATACCTTTCCATAAGGGGAATAGGCTAAGCGGCGTCAAAGATTTCTTATAGGATAATAGCATTATAAAAAATTGTAACAGTACTGTTTATTTAGGAATAATATTATCGTCTTCATTAAATTTTAGAACTAACGAGGCAATGTTAGCGAAAAGTATAGCTGCAAACTCCGCCGTTTTAAATATTTTAAGAAAATCAAAATCAGACAATTGGGATACTAAAACTAAAATATATGATTCAATTGCCCAAAGTGTGTTACTTTATCTGGCCGAAATTTGGGGCTCAAGTCACCCTCATATAATCGAAAGAGGACAGTTAATGTTTTTTAAAAAATTATTACATCTGCCTATTAACACCCCTAGTTGTTACGTACATTTAGAAACAAATCGGGTTCAGATACAATACAATGTTTTCGTTAGGATGTTAAACTGGTGGATTAAACTTTTAGAAATGCCTAATGATGAACACTGTAAAATTTGTTATCTACGATTAATAGAATTGCTCGATAAATTTTCGCTACCGTTTAATTGGGCACAAGAAATAAGAGATTATCTATTTTGTATAGGAGCACAAAATATCTGGATCAGCCAAAATGCTAAGTTAGCAAGGGAAAATTACAATAATTTACTGTTTTCATTTAAAAACAATTTAATATCAAAGGATGTCCAGACAGTTATTGAATCTAGATTTAGTTTATTTTATAAAAATATTAGTTCTTTAGGCATAGGCGAAGACTATTTAAGTGCAAAGCTACACATAAACAAACTAAGGTTGATGGCACAATTGCGGTTATCGGGAAAAAAGTATAGCAGGATATACCTTAATCGGAAAATTTATAAATTCAATATTGATAACGAATGTAGTTTGTGCTCTGCAGTGGCTAGTAATGATTTATGTCACTTCCTAATAAGCTGTCCTGTATTAGATTTAATTAGAAATAAATTTATAAAGAAATATCTATCTGGACTGTCGATTGAAGCTATGGATCTGTTATTGTGTAACTTGGACTTGGAAAAAATAAATAATATTTACTTTTTTGTTACTACAAGCCTGAAATTAATAAATGTATTATTGTAATTTTGATCTATATCCATATAGATAGGTATGTGAGTATGTATGTATGAGTGTATATATGTGTATATTGTATATATATGTATAAATGTATATGTGTATGTATATATATATATATATATATATATATATATATATATATATGTTTATAATGTTTGTATAGTAATGTTTTATGTTTTATAAATTAAGAAGGAAATTTTTTTTTTTTTTGTTTTTGTAAAAATAACTTCTTTAGTGTTACTCCAACTCGTTGCTATAAGATGTAATCTTTATAAGCAATAAAGATCATTCATTCATTCATTCATTCATATAATTTGAAATTTGATAAAGAATATAATTTTAATAAGGTACCTAGAATAAGCAGCCAAATGGTAAATATTTCCTTGAAAAGGTAAGGTTTTTAATTGAGTGAGGGTAAGGAGATCGTATTAATATATATATATATATATATATATATATATATATATATATATATATATATATACATTTAGACAGATGGATAGATGATTTTTATTATATATTTTTTCAGTATTTTATTTATTTGTAATAACTAATATTTGGTCCTCTTTATTCATATTATTATATATGTATCATACGATTGGATACATAGTTTGTAATATGACTAGTTTCAGCTCTTATATTTATTTACCTCGACTGTTGTTTATTATATCATTATTTAATAAAATTTAATTATAAACGAGTCTCTGTATAATAATAATAATAATAATATATTTGTTAATATGAGTTAATATATATTTTTTTTGAATAGTTGTTACTTTTTAACGAAAGTTCAAGTACTCTTAAATAAAACACAAACAGGGGTCACGTGTGGTGTAGTGGTTAGCATGACAACCTACAGTACTTAAGTTCGCGGGTTCGCTCCCCGTGCGAAGTAAAAAATTTTTAATGGGAGTAAAAAATCCTTAGCCTGTACGATGTCAGGTACTCTATCCTAATTAGAGTACTAGGTAAAGACCTCTATCCTAATTAAACCTGGATAGGCAAAATTTAGGGCTCCTGCTGTAGCATCGTCCGACTAGCCTCAGTGGTATAAAGTGACGTAAAACAAACAACAACAGAAACACCCACGTCTATTGACCAGTTTAGAACTCTTGTCTATCCAATACTACACGATGACGATAGGTGCTTTGCTGTAACTCAGCTCACCCTAGGCGGTCCCTACAACAGGAAACCCAAAGAAAAATAATTGTCTTTCTTGTAAAACAGTTTAGCCTGGGCCACCCTTTTCAGGAAAATCCGTATTCATGAATTCATTAATTTAAAATATTTGATCTAATAACATTTTCATAGCATTTTCCCTTATTTATATTCAGGTTTTATCTTGACTTGATCCAATAGTAAATGAACTGAATTAAAATTAGATGTTTCTAATCAATCTGTCGAGTTTTCAGTCATATGAAAACTAATAAGCAGGATTTTACATAAAATATTATGGCTCCTTATTTCTCAAATGGATATTATAAAGTTGTAAACGTCTTTTTTTTTTTGCTCTCAAGCATTTGAAATGAGTCAAATGAAAGTGAAATTTTTCAGAGAAGTGACATACCCCAAAAATGTAGGTCTATAGCACTATTTATGGAACAGTCCTACAATGTCGGGTTGTTAAAAGTGTAATGATAACTATGGGTGCACAAAATGTATTTAAAACATATTAATAATTTAGAATGGAATTGGTTATACGTATAACTATCTATAACATAGAAATAGCCGACCAACGGCTGGGGCACTATCAAACCCTGGCGAAAGTACGTAGGGATCTATCACGTTGTAGGGATGCGACATCGATATTTTTTTATTAAAAACATCTATGTTGATATATAAGCGGCCAAGAAACATCGATGGTTTTATATATATATGTATATATACATACACGGTACCCTCTTTAGAGCTCCACTTTCTCTCCCCGATTTCCTCTCGGGCACCTTCACTCTTGAAAGACTCAAGCGATCGTGGTGAGTTACTGCTACTTCAAGCACAGCTGTCCGTTGTTCAAGCTCAAAGTAATAACCTGCGCCTCAACATCCTAGGGCGTACTGCCTTATCGTTGTTTGATGCGCATTCCCATCTCTCCCTTTTATGAGCGGCTGCCAGGACTTTAATAATTTAAATAATTCAGGCCTTGAAATAACCATAAATTACGACTGTAACACCCATCTTGAACTGTTTCCTATAATTTTTTGATCAACTAATTTAGGATAGAGACTGCGTTAAGCTACTTGTAAATCCAGCTTAGAATAAGCTTGATGGTCTAATATTATATTTTCATAATACGGATATACTCGTATTTGGTTTAGCAGGAAATTGTTAATCGTCTTTTAGGCTACCGGAAGTGCTGTCTCTGTAATTACTATACTCGTACAAGGAGCCTTTAGATAGCTTGGGCGATATTCGATATTTAGGATACCACCAGTTAAATTCTTTTGATTGCTATCGATAGTTTTACTATACCAGCTTCTTTTTTTCCAAGGCATATTAAATAATGAATTTCAACACTTAAACCATCCCTAGGAATTTTCTGGTTCTGAGCCATTCGTAAGCTACATCTGAACCCAGTATATCTAGATTTTTTTTGACCTCTTATAGGTTGAGATCAGTGAACCCAGTGTGTTCACAGTCTTCTTCGTCCTTAGGTTTTCTTTTATTAAGAAGCTACTGGAAATTCCTTTCCCAGATGCTTTGTATCATTCTTTCGATAGTGTCAGAATGCCTTATTTTACCCACATCTAAATGTTCCTCAATGATTTCGAGGAATTCCTGCCTGCCAGTTTTCCTCAATATTTTACAATCCTTCCTCTCTATTTTTGCTAACTTTATGATTTTGTTGATTCATTAATATTCCTTATAACTTACATAATCATTGATTAAATTGCATAACAGCGTTTACTGGAAAATCCCTGGACACAACATTCCGGATAAAAGGAGTTCTACTTTAGTTCATTTAGCGGCTGCAAAACACATTTTACAGCTGTAAAATAAAGGGTCGTCGCCATCCTAAAAGAGATAACTCATTGGGACGAGGCACAGTGCTTCGATCAATGGACAAAAATCGAAAAATCAAGTTTTTATTTTTTTCTTGAATTTGCATTTAAAATGTTCCTAAATATGTAAATAATCATTAATTATAATGTTTACATATATTTGTCAACTCAATTGCTATTAAAATTAAAAAATATTTCGAAAAAAACAGTATTAGTGACTACTTACTTACTCGTATTAGTCGAGAAGGGATTTTAGATCGAAGGTAAATACTAGATGTAAACATTGGCTTTGTCGTAATCTTTTCATTTAGTCTTCTTTCTGTTTAGAAGAGGTATACTGTGAACTTTATTTTAGGTGAAAATCAAAATTATTTTGGAAAATATGGCCAAGGGTAAGAAATTTTTTTGACTCTCTCGATGTTCTACTAACTTTAAAGTGAAATATTACAAAATGTCCGCAAAACACCTCTTTCATTTTTTTAATATTTGTTAGTCTAACTAATTTAGAATAAAAATCTATAAAGATAATCTGCGATAACCTGCAACTCTGACTTTGACAATTTTTTTTCAAATGAAATCAGGCACTCAGCGCTTGCTTGAAAACCAATTCGCAGCTACAACAATTAGATTAGCCGTTCTAATTAGATACATTTTTACACTCAATTCCATAAAAAATATTAGTTTTTACTAGAGTAAATTGACCAATATCAATAATTTTAAGTGGTGTCTGAAAGTATGCCCTAATTACAAAAATATATTTATAAACTCAATGTAGCTACTACTTTGTCTTTACATATATTTAATTTGTATTTGGAAATTGCGTTTACTGCATTATCCTATAAAAGTAATATTTGACTTTTCAATTAAAAATAAAACTCTCATTTAATTGTGGAACTGAATTTGTATTAAATTTGCCCAATAGTCAAAAGTGGATTTCTGCGGCTCCCAACTTTAAGAAAGATGCCGTCTTGTCTCATTTAGTAGGGAAAAACTGGAGCCTGATTTAGTTACCGATTTGGAAGATAAAGTTAGATTGTTTTGTTTGAAGTTGAGCCAAAAATGGAGTGAGTGCAGTCGTAGAAAAATTCTTTTTGAAAAACGTTACGAAGAATGGTTGAACATGGACTGCACATTTACAGTAGACTACAAAAATTTTTTGAACATTGATGATAAAGCAGGAACAAGTCGCGGTGAATCTTTAGTAACCTTTTCAGAATGTTCAGTCAAAAAAAAAAAAAAAAGACGAGTGGAGGAGCTGATTTCCACGTGGACATCAGATGAATTGATGTTTATATTTCTCTTATGTACATACTTTAAAAAATTATTTTATTATGTAAAATATTATTAATAGAAGTAGTATTATTTGTACAATCACGAAAGTATCTTATGTGTTTGGTTAATTATCTGATTAAATATAAATTTTGATCAACTAACCGATAATGATTCTCTAATTACCCTTAAATTTAAGATATTTTGCCAAAACCATGATTTGCCTTTTTTTTTGGATCTAACTTGGTCAAATATTATTTCCGACCCCGTATATGAGGTTTATTCGTAATCAGCTCAGCATTCCCTATAATTTTGGACAAAATGATTTTTGTCAAAAACTCTATATACTCGAAGCACTGTGCGACGATCCAATCCGGTAGCTGCCAAACTTAGTTTTACGTTTCCCTATTGGAGATCCCTCTTCTCCGATAGAGAAAAGTCAAATCTATCATCCATCATAAGGGGGGAAAATAAAATAAACATCGATACATTATCCATCATATAAATTTAATATTTAACTCTGATTGATTCTCCAAATAGGAACAGACAGAAAAAATATCCCAGAATGATAACATTTGACCTCTAAAAACTAAATATCTAATTTTATCTAACTTATTCTGATATTTTTTTCTTTTATCTCCCTTTCCGTGAAACAATGAACCACCCCGTAAAAAACCTATATCTATTTCCAGATAGCCAAAAGTAAACTGTTGCGATCTTTTAAAATGGTATATTTTTATTATGGCTATATGAACATTTAAATAAACAACATCTAATATTTAAAAAAGTTAAAACGAAATGAGAAAGGGAAAGACGATACATTTACGGTAAATTGTTGGTAGGAAACGCTAGGTGGAATTAATCATATTTACTTACCCGGTACGCCCTAAATAATAATTGTCGTAGATGCTAATATAACGAAATTAAAACGAACTTCGTGGAACAGGCGATTTTCGAAGGTTATAGCCCGTGTTCTCTTTGCGCGGTACTATCAGTTACCGCGAAAAGTTCGTTGTACACTAGTAACAACAGTTCGTTCTACCTTGTAAAATATCAACTGAATCCACACACACACACACACACACACACTCATATATACATATATATAACGTAAGTAAGTAAAATCAATCTTAGGAAAACCTAAGTATTTAACATTGATGTATTTAAAAAATATATAAATAAATAAAGTGAAAAAAGGAGAAAATTATCATAAAATAGAAAATTACATATGAAGAGTTAAAGACTATAATCTTTTATTATTGTTTCATGCCTTTCTGGTACGTCTCCAAAAACCATTTCTTCTATTGATGTGGAAACTAAAGAGAAGGATTCTTTGACACTTAAGGAAGCTTCAGCAGTTTGAACAGACTCTCTTAAGGTAAAAGCGGCATACGCTTAAGCATCTTTTAACGGAAAATCTTCTGATTCTTACCTATATCGTCAATATGTTCTTATTTATCAGTATATTTTTTCGTTGTTTGATGAAACAGTGAGATAATATTTGACAGTTCTTCGCGGGTTAGGACTACAGCATCCGAACCAAACACGTTTTCCTTTTTCGCACGTACTTAATTGCTCAACGATTCCCACCACCCCCTCACGCGCTTTATCCCTCAGGAAAATATTGACCACTATTTAACGGAAGTCCAGCTCTCGGAATCATCGGAATCGACTCGGAAAATTAGTCCGAACTGCTACTCTATTGAAAATGTTGCTGTGACAAGTTTCCGAGTAGGAAGGCGAGGGATAAATTAATTGTGAAACCGTTGGGCGATTTTATGTAAATTAAATAAAGCCTTTGTGTTCATTTCGTAGAACGTCAAACTTTAAATGTCCTTTGTAACAGATATTTAACTGTTACTGTTCCAGGAAATGTGTTTGCAATGAACGACCTCTTTACTTTAGCAATATAAGTTCTTTTGTCTATGTTCTATTTCATGGAACCAATTTATTTTACTATTTTATAAGCAGGGATAGGATATATATGTAATAAAAATTTCAAAATATGTACATAAATATGGACGTATATTTGTAAATATATGTAATAAAAATATGAAAATATGGAAAAAAAAATTAAAATATTTACAGAACTTTAAATAGAATAGTTAAAAACATAAAAAATAAATGTACATTTGAAAAATTTATACCATATCAAAATAAAAAATAAAAATAGTTAACAATTTTTTGGAAATGTAACATTAAATTTTAAACTTCTTCCTCATCTTCACCATCAAAAACGTTGCAAATAAGGTCTTCGGAAAATCTACAACGATTCGGTCGAAGTAATGCTTTGTATTTGCTGAATGATCTTTCTACATCGACTGATGTGACGGGTGCGAATTTAAAAGCATTTATCTCTTTAAGTGCAAGGGCCAAGTCTTTTTCGGGTTTTCTCCTTTGTGCTGACGTGCAATATTTTTCAAGTCGTCAAGTCCAGGATTTTTTTTCAAAACAACCTCTAATTTTTGTTTTACAACGGTTCCCTTGTTTCCTTTGGCTTTATTTATTTTCTCGATTATTTTTTGCAAAATTTCCAAATTGTCAATAAGTGCCGTATTTTTAGTTTCCAACTGTTTTATGGCTTGTGATAAAAAACTAAAGTTACTAGCTATGTAAACCAGATCTTGATGTAATTTATTATCTTTGAAGAGAGCGTTCGCTTTTTCTATTGCTGAAGAATCAACATCTAGAGTCGATGTTATATGTTTTATTTTTTCGAAGTTCTCTAAGTAGTACTTCGCCGCCTCTAACCAAGTTCCCCAGCGTGTAAGGACTGGTTGGGGTGGTAAACAAAGCTCGGGATACATGTCTTTCAATATATTAATACGACCTGGGGCCTTCAAATATATTTTTTTTACATTAGAAATTAATGAATCCACATTTGGAAACAATGCCCTGACCGTTTCAGCAACGCGATGCAAAGCATGTACCAAACATGTCACATGAATTAGTTTTGGGTAAAAAACTTTTAATGCGTTGCCAGCCTTTATCATATAAGGAGCTGCATCGGACAAAAAAAGCAAAACTTTGTCACGTTTGTTTTCGTTCCAAAGGAGACCAATCGAGTCGTTGAAAAACCTTGCAATACTACCGTGGTCACCTTTTTCTAAAAATTCGCAGTTCAGTAAATATGCCTTTGTAGGAGTGTCTGAGAGTTTGCCGATTATATTCGCCACATATCTTCCGAGGGAGTCCGTCGTTTCATCAATCGAGACCCAAATCGGACCGTCCCCGATATATGATTTGATTTTTTCCAACCTTTCATTATAAATGTCTTTAACATAATTTTTTCGAAGGGTCGTATGATCTGGAATTTTCTGCCCAATAATTTTTCCAAAAATCGTTTAAAGGTTGGATTATTTATTTTGTATAAAGGAATATCCGCCTTTAACAAAGCCCGGCACAAATCAGTGTTAAAACTAGACTTACTTGAACTTGCTTCTCCAGAAGTCAAAAAAGTTTGTTTTTTGAGTTGGTTTTTTCCTTATTTTCTACGTATTTCGCTGTTTTTAAATGCTGTAAAACCAAAAATCGTTGATCCGTAGAAATGTTTTTTTGGCAGCACAAACAATATAGAACACCTTCACTGTCGCATTTAAATGTTTCTCCTTCGAACTCCGCGACGTACTTAGCGGATAAGCTTTTTCTGTTTTCTTTTCTTTTTGGCATTTCACCCACTAGCGATGAACTTATCACTAAATTTTTCAAGCAACTGAGGTAATATAAGCATTGTCAAGGATGAGGATCTATATAAGAAAAGAGGGGGATCAAAATTTCTGAGAACTGTCGACAATGGTTGGGGTGTTTTGATTTTCCAAGAAATTTTTAATCCCTACGTTCAGTCTTTGTTTATTTATTTTAGGTATTGATAGAAAAAAAAAAGTGAATAAACAACAATAATTTTAATGTGAATTCCCTAGTTGTAACATATGGACAAAAATATGTATTTATCGAAATATATGTAAAAATATTTAAAAACGACAAAATATGGAAAATAAAAATGGTTCAAAATCGTTTATATTATGGTAAAAATCATTTAGAATGCATATACATGCATTTTTAGGCCTCAGAACAAAATATGTAAATACATGAAAATCCCATCCCTATTTATAAGTATTAAGGCTTAAGGTATTAGGCATCTTGCAAAATTGTCTATTTCACTTTATTTAATAATTCTATATACACTTTGGCTCCCAAAACTTGTTCTGTTGACAAAAATTTAAGGGATCCATTTTTGTCAACAGAACAAGTTTTGGGGGCCAAAGTGTATATAGAATTATAAAATAAAGTGGATTATTTTCAATTCCCAACTCCTCAATTATAATCTACAAAAACATAATGAAAGTAAACATGTATATTTATAACCATATATTTATACCAGATGACAGAAAGAACATTGTTTTTCAATAGGCTAATGTTGCATACCACGTTTCACGCAAAAGTAGAGAATGGATCGGAAAAAAAAAATGTTCTTTTTACCCTCTTTACATTTTTTTAAGAAAATGTGTAGGTGCCTAATATTTTTAGCCAAGGCTGTGTGTATATATATACTCAGGCCAAGGCCGTACTAGTTGCCCAACGCGTGTACAGATATTCTAGTTTTGACTATGACCGTTTTGTTTGGTCTAAACTGATTGAAACGTATATCGCTTCCTGCGTTGGTCCGTGGCAAAAGTTTCTCTCGACCGTTTTTATAACGCGTTCACTCATTTCTCGCACTCTCGTTAAGACTTCTATGTCCGTAACGTGAAATAGGTTATAGTGTGAAATTTGAATGCAATGTCCTGGTTCGAACTGAATCAGCTTGATTCAGTGATGTGTTTCAGTTGATTCCAACTGAATCAACTTGAAATCTCATCCAATATATAGGATTTTAAAGCTTCTTTAAGTCCATGAAAAACAATGAAAACAAAAATAATCACCCAAAATCTGAACTCGAAAGACCTACGGGTCACTAAAGATTATCAAAATTTACAGCACATCGAAATAAATTAGAAATATTATTTTTATATCTAATAATAATTTATTTATTTTATTCTTTGTGGTGCCTCTACCATGCAGGGTCATTAGCAACCTATAAATTTTAGATTTTTGAATAGTATCTAATTGATTTTAAATATTCCAGTGTTTTTTCCACATTTCTTTCATTATCTCCTAGAACTTACTTCAATATACCATTTAAAGCTATATTCGTTCTATGGTTCTCATAATAAATATCTGATCAAATATAATTCTCTTTTTCGTGGATTTCTTCAGTATAATCCAGTCCTAATATGGAGTGAAATATTACAATTTTTCATTTTGCTACATATATCATATGTACAGGGTCTTTCGGATAAGCACAGACAAAAAATTACAAGCAATTCAACATATAATTTTCCTAAATGGTCTATATCCCTCTCTTTTCGATCAATCGCATTTCTTTCTTACTTTTTTAACTAGCAGTAGTTTTTATTTTTTTATTGTTTTTTTTTTAAATCTCCTTTATGGTGTAAATAAATTTTAGGAATTTTCATGAATTGGCATTCAAAGGAGCACTAAATTTTCATTAGGACTGGGTATCTAGTTTGTAAAAAATTATCTTGTGTTTAATAAATATTGGCATTACAAATTTTTTGGAGACAAAAAATTGCATTCATATTTTGATGGGATCATAACTTCTTTACTATTTAAAACGTTATATAGATTTTATTACTGAAAAAATTGGAGAAATCAATAAGCTGTAATATAATAAAAAGTGTTTTCTACTTTTGAAACGTTATATGGATACACTAAACTAGACTAACTAAAAACGGGCGAAAGGTCCGGATTTAAAACTATTTTCGACAATCTCAAATTTTAAAATATAAATTTGAATTTCAAATTACTCTCTTTTTTGAGGTTAATTTTTTACCTATCTCTCAGATGTCGGAGAACCTCGAAACATTTCGGTATCGGGTGCCATATTAGTATGAAAACATTAATTTTATTAGGGGTAGGTTTTCTTTTTTTATTGCTTGGGGGGGGGGGGGGGGGGGGTTATTTATCAAATTTATATCAGATTATCTGATTTCGACGACATTTAAATCATTTCCTAACTAGGTGTTTTATTGGTGTGAAAACGTTAATTCCAAATTAATATGTTTATTGAGGTGATGGGATTGTTGATTTTTGTAGGATGTGAATGGTAATTATTAATTGTTTACTTGTTTATTTGACTTCAAAGAACATTGCTAAGCTGGCATATTCTTTATAAAATTTGATATGGAAAGGTTTATGTGTAGTGGTGCTGGTAATTATGAAGATTGAACCGGTTTATCAGATTTCAGTTAATTATATTAAAATTTCGCGTAGGAGAGAAGTTTATCAACTCATTTCGCTCAGTCGGGTAGTGTTAAAATTTAACCTAATAACTCAGTGTTTACACTCAGTAATTGCAAGCTTGAAAGGGATATACATGTACAAAAGATAACCCATAAATATTTAAATACATTTTTTTTAAACAAAGATGTTTTGACAAAAACAAAAATGGTCTTAACGTCGATGTTTTAACAAAAACAAAGATGTTTTTTAATCTATTTTAAACAAAAACAAAGATGATTTTAAATCGGTTTTTGACAAAAAACAAAGATGTTTTACATCGATATTTGACTATATATTGAATATATTACCTCTGTTATACATACCCTGTCTTGTTTCTGTAAAACTTTCAACTTTAAATAAGTTAATAAAATATGAAAACGCAAAACCATAGTACATCTTATATGAATTACTTATTTAATGCAGCTGCAAGCAAATTCTTTTAAAATATTCACCAGAATTAAGATTCTCTGTACATAATATGGATGCGACATCGAATATGTTTGGGTTCTTACAGGTTAATCTCTGTAGTAATTGAAAATGAAAAAGAATCAATGTCGAAAACATCGATGAAAAACAACATATTTTACAATTAAACATCGATTTAAATACGTTTAGGCACTAATACACATATGTTGATATTTAAAGGATGCATAGGGGTCTCCTGTGGTGTAGTGGTTAGCATTGCAACCTTCAGTACTGGGACCGCGGTGGCCCTAGGTTTTTTTAATGGGTGTAAAAAATCCTTGACTATGCCGTACCTCGAATAGGACGTAAAATGGAGGTCCTGAGCCTATACGATGTCAGGTACTCTTTAAAGATTCCTTTCCAAATTATACTTTGATAGGCAAAATTTAGGATTCACACTGTAGCATCGCCCGCTTAGCTCAAGTGGCATAATTCATAATTTAATTGACGTTAAAGAAACAAAGAATGCATATATATAAAAACCATCGATGTCGAAAAACATCGATGTTCTTGAACATCGATGTTTTGTGGTCAATGTTCTATCGACATTGATGTTTTGATCGTAAAAACATCGATGTTCAAATCATAGGTGTTTTGCCGTCTAATAGCGTACGGCGAAAAGGGGATTTAAATCCTGTAAGAGAAGTAGAACTTGATTCGGAAAGGAAATTTAAAAGAACGTACATTTAATAAGGTATCTGTCAAATACAACAGTTTTATGAGGTAGGAAGGAAGTAAGATCGGAGAAATATGAGGCGGTATTGCCAGTGTGAATTGTGGATATGCGGTAAAGGAATCGGGAAACATATTGTGGGTTAAGCGGGCAATGTTTTATTTAATAACAACTCCGCCACTGGAGAATTTATAAGTTTATCCTCTCTCAATCCAGCTTCAAATTACAAAAGTTTATTTATTTATTTTTTTGTACAGGACGATGTTTTTGCAGTAAATTAAAATAAAAGTGGAACGTTCTGAAAAATGTAATTCCATCCTTTTTTCAACACTTTTTTTCCATACTTTTTTTTGTATGAATTTACATTAAATGTTTTTACAATGGATAAAAAACACAATAAAACGATCTCTGGATAATTAAGGAAGCAAAGAAAATGATTTTATCTAAGATATGTTTTAATAGCGGAGATTTTTATGGCCAAAGGCATAATTGAATTCGAAATGGGGATTGTGTTATAGAAAGAAGACAAAAATATAACTGTTAATTTAATGCCGATGCTATTTTTATTAATGTGTTCAGATCTTCCTCCCAGCTAAGAAAGAAGAAGAGATATTGTGAAGGTACATGAGGTGCTTAAAGGATTAATTTTAATGCAATTTTTTTTTTGTTTATGTAGGCAGCAACCATTTGGGTCATCTTCGCCTACAATCAATTTTTGTTATATTTTATTTAATTTTTGTTAAATTATCAATAGTTATATACAAATAGTTATATAGTATCATCAATAGTTATATCAACAATTATATAGTTATATAGTCTTTTATTATATCAATTATCAATAGTTATATTTTATTATATAGTTTTGCCACTTTCAGAAATTCAAATAGTTTGTCGGTTGTCTCCACACTGTCCTGCAATGCTGTCTGTAGGTCAACACGTATTTCTAGGAGGTCCCTGTACGTGTCATAAACCCTGCAGTACGTTAATATGTGTTTGACAGTAAGTGAACACCCGCAAGTCTGGCAGTCAGGTGGAAAGAAAAAAAAAATTAACCCAGTAGCCAACGACTGCTTTTTCTTGTCACAGCATTGTTTAGTTACTTCAATTCGTCTACTACACATACTCAGATGTTCGTTAATCTTGGCACAAAGGCTTAGAAATAACATATATTTAAAATTATTAATAATGTCTCATTGTTATAAAATAATTATATAATTGTAATAGAACTATTATATCAATAATATACTGATTTTTATTCCAAAATTAGTAACACATCTTAATATTAGGATACACATGGCTAAAATATATTATGTATGTCTGATAAATGTTTTATTGAATTTTTAAAGTAATTTATTTTACATTGAACGATCGTCTGATGTCAGTCATATGGTATTTTCAAGCCTAATAAATATCATGTGTTAGATCATAGAGAATTAAGTAGATACGAAGAAAAACAAAGGCAGTTCAGTTGTCGTCTACTCACGGTACCGATAACACTTTTCACGCCGCACAGTGGGGCCAAACGGCAAAAAATTGGAAAAAACTCTATATCTCGAGAACGGTTTGTCCTATCGAGATGGAAATTGTTTTATTCGATTAAAGATCGTAAATTACACTAGGATTGCAACTAAATTTAAAAATTATATTATTTACGAACATATAATTATGGAAGAAAATCAAGAACAGTTATTTTAAATAATTAAACAAAATAATTGAACATACTTTTAACTTAATTTAGCTTCTTTTAGTTTTTTTAACTCTATATTAATTTCAATTTCGTTTAAGGTAGCATTTTTTGTTTTTTAATTAAGCTACTGTCTTGCAACTTTTTTAGAAAAAATATTGAGAACCCTGTCTTTAATCACTTTTCTCATCACCTCATACCGATATTTAGACAGTTTTGATTAGACAATAACAGCTAGAGCAGAATCATTGCCGAAAATTGAACTTTAACTATTTTCCTCTGGGAGGAGGCTGAAGCAGCCTGATTACTTATAGGTGTAATACTCGATATCATTGAGTATTACACTAATCATATAATATTTTAAATTTAAACCATGATTGTTTAGGTATGTAGGGATTGTGATTTAAAGCTTTTGGAATAAATTGGAGACAGTCAACTCAACGGTATTTTCCATCTCGGGAAATTTTTGGGCACCGCGAAGTATTTCACATAATTGACAATAACTACTCAACAGGCAAAAAAAGACCAATGAAATCAGAGGAATATATTCTCTGATACGTCCTGGTCCTAGATCAATACCTGCCATCTTAAGCCAGGATAAGGCTTTATCCATAATCATGCTTCAAATTAATTATTTTGTGTGAAAGATTTTCGCTTATTTAATTGTTTATATAGGATGACTACTGTTATAAAGTGGTACGTCTGTATATGCACACAAAGGCTGTAAAACAACTATCACTCAAATGTGCTGTAAATAGCTCAAAACATTTTTATAAAAAAAAATGACATTTTTACAACCACGACAAAACCTTAAATTTCTGCTTAAAAGAAATTTTTGATAAGACAGGAGCTAATCGTTTTTTATGTGTTAACTATGCAAGAATGAAATACAATAAAAATTATCTCCACATATGAACACTGGATTTTGGGTTTTTTTTCCTAGTTTGCCCCACTGTGCGCCGGCCGGCTCATTTTTAATATTAACTGGATTAATTAATTGTAAGAAAAATAGGTGGATTAAGACTTCATCGGATTTCAACCAAACACGGCAGGGAAAAAACGACTATCATCGCGGCTAGACAACAAAAAATCTTCTAAACCCTTGATCAAGGTATTTAATTATTTGAATTTGATTAATAAAAAGCAAATTGGTTACACTAAAAATTTATTGTTGAAGGCGTAGTTAATTTATTAATAAACTGATATATTGTTAGAATGGCCAATTAGTAGTTTATAATTTACTTTGATATATCTTTAATTTAAAAATATAATTAATAGGTTATAATTCGCTTAGCTTATTCCATTATTTAAAATATATTTAATAGTTTATGATTTGTTTTGATTAATCTATTGCTTAAAAGTTGTTAGTTTTATAAAGCGATTTAACTTAAACTAACTTGTTTGAAAATTTGAAGTTTAGAAGTTATTTTAATAAAATTAATTAATTGAGGTTAACTAATTTATTGATTGAAAATTTAATGTTCGTTTTATAAAACTATGTAATTGAGATTGATTTGATTTAGTATTTAGAGGTTTTGGTTTTTTGTTTACGATTAAATTCATCGGTTTACATAAAAGAGCTCTTGATTGTAAAATTAGAATGGTAACTATTTACTTGAAGTGACGTGTCAATAAAATTTATAATTACTATCGCTTAAAATTAAATGATATTTTTATTTTACTTTCCTTTATTGAAGAAGGTAAGACATTAAGCACATAAGTTTTTCTTTTGGACTAATTATTATTTATTAATATAATTGATGTATAATTAGCACAGGTTATTATTGATTTAATTAAGTTAATGAGGTAAGGTCGTGTTGGAAACAAAAGAATCAGGCAAATTTAATTTTAAGCGTCAGCAGAGCTAGTGAGCTCCTCGCCTCTTACTATGAGCCAACTCATTTCCACAACAGTTAAATTATGAAATAAAATGAAAATAGCCTTTATTTGTGCAATTAATATATACAAAAACAAAATAATTTTATACAATATACTATTTTTTTTTCTTACACAGGCCTTCCCTTTAGGGAGTAATAGTCAATACTTCCCTGGATGACTAGTCCAACTGGGAAGCGGAGAGTTTGAGAGCTCCGACCATTTTGTTTTCCAGACATCCCTGTCCGTAGCAGCTCTCCACCAGAGGGGGCCCATGATAGACTTGAACAGATCACTTCATCTCTTCATTTGTCTACCTATTTTCCTCTTCTGGTTGTATGGCGTCCATTCCGTGACTACTTTGGAGCACCTATTGTCTTTACACCGTAGAAGATGTCCAGCCCATTTCCATTTTATTTTCTTTATTTGCGCGAGAGTGTCTTTAAGGCCTATTTCTGTTTTAAGCTTCGCACATCTTAACCTGTTCTTTCTCTTCACATTTGCAATGCTTCTTTCGGTGCTATTCTGCCATTCCTGAATCTTATTTTCTTGGGCTTTTGTTAATGACCAAGTTTGGCAACCGTACGTCATCACTGGAAGAATGCAGCTATCAAAGACCTGCCTTTTTTGATCAATACCTATGCCTCCGTTCTAAAAAACAGTTTTTTATTTTAAAAATGTTGTTATTTCGCCCTTTCTATTTAAATTGTAACCGTTTCAATTTCAATTGTCACCCTTAAAAAAATCTTTCAAGTTACAACTTCACCCATTCTAAAGAACCTTAAATTTTATGTACATATTTTTTTTTCCAAGGGTGACTATTGAAATGGAATTGGTTACAATTGAAATAGAAAGGGTTTTGATTGAGTTGTAAGGGGTTACGTTTGCTTCAGAAAGGATTAAAATTCATTTATATAGGGATACGTTTGAATTGGAAAGGGTTTCATGTGACTTATAAGGCATAAAACCGTTAGGACATCAATGCCTGTGTTGATCAGTTTGTCTTATTTTTTATTATTGAGACCATCATCATCATAGAGGAAACTCAACCTTTTAATATTAATTTCCCCATCATCCGTTTCTTTTATCGTAATATTTTAATAATTTAGAATAATGATATTCATCTATATTATTAATTTAATATTTCACCTAGAATAATAGTATTTATTTATTTATAATACTTAGGGGAAAATTGATAATGAAAAATGTTAAATTTTACCTTAATTGACACGAAGGGGAAATTAATATTAAAAGGTTGAGTTTCCTCTATGATGATGATGGTCTCAATAATAAAAAATAAGCCGAACTGATCAACACAGGCATTGATGACCTAACGGTTTTATGCCTTATAAGCCCTAATGAAACAAACAATCATGTTTCATTTTTAATGGAATTCGATCCAGAAAAAAGTTGATTTTCAGATCCGTTGAATAAAAAAATTACTTCATTGTGATTGAATTTCGTTATTATCGATTATTAAGTAATATTTATAATCTATTTTTTATCCGTTCGAAAATTCTTAAAGTGGATAATAATTACCTTTTTTGTTGAAAATGGGTTTTTTGGCCACCGCTTCGGCTGTATAAAAAATCTACTTATATGAATCGGGGGGAAAATATCCCAAAGAAAAGAAGTGGGCTTTGGTTCACTAAAAAGTTGTAAAAAATAAACAATTTATGTAACTAAATAAACTTTTTTTTGATCAACGACCATTTTCAGGAATATACACACCCATCGATACATAATAGTCAACTTTCATCGAAAAAACCTTTATTTATATTTATTTTTTTCCATTTAGTCATATTATATTTACAGAAAAATTTTCCTTATTGTATTTATAATTTTTATTCGTTAACTGTATCGAACTTAGATCATTCAAATGGCAGAATAAATAGATCCCATACCTCATGAAATATTCATTACTCGTCGTCATGCGATTAGAATTTCCTAAAGGTTTTAGGCTTTCAACTTCAACTTGATATAAATTCAATAGAAATACGCCTGGATTTAATGTCGAAACTTCCCTTATTGATACATGTAATTTACTATACGCTTGATGATCTAATGCATACTAAATAACTATTGTTAATAATGTGAAACACAGTTTTTGCAATACTCTAGGGAAGACAATTGCACTAGTATTAATTATATCTTCACTCAAAAGATAAATATAAAAGTACGAATAATGATCCATTTGACTCATAATTTCTTTTTTATACATCAAATTTTATTAAAATATTCACAAATGTATCCCAAATAACACCCTCACTTATTTTATTTATGTCCGAGGTTTCAGCATTCTAGCCATTTTCAAGGTTAGATTTCCTAAGACCATAAAACTGTTACTATTAAATAGGCTAAAGGCCCTGATCAAATATAATTTAAAAATCACACGGCCTCAAATAAGAGAATAAAATAATTTTCATAAAATTTTATTTTAATGCCTTGCTATTATTATTTAATAACTTTAATCTTTCAAACAGCGAATAAACCAATCAATATCCACTGATGTTGCATGAAAGTAAAAAATATATGTATATAAACTATGATACTTGTGGAAGAAGCAAGAGCTCAATTAATTATGTAGGATGAATTCCATGTAATTTTTCTGGTAGATCAAGTAGTTGAAAAAGAATAACAATAATATTTTTTTCTTCTTTTCTTTTTCATGATTTATTCTGTAGTAGAATTATAATAAAGCTCAAAGCGCTTCACCTAAATCGGCTAAAAGTTTTTCATTACTGTGGCTCAGGCCCTTTCCCTCTCTTCCAAAGAACTATTTGCCCTCGGTTTAAAATCTTCTTTATCTTTCTAAGGCTTACTAAAAAAAAAAACTTTCATTTTTTTTTATGGTAGAAGATTATAGATCATAAGACGACTCCAGTCCAATGTGACACACTTTTTATAAATTTTTAAAATAAAATTTATAATGTTGCTTAAGTCTCTTTATTTATAAAAAAAGAGCTCCGTATAATAATAAATCCTTCATATCTTTAAAAATCAGTATAGCAAACGGAAATAAAAATTTATTTGCTTATTATATATATATATATATATATATATGAACATGCATTAACCTTTAAAATCAAATATCATCCTTACCCCATCGTTTGTGAATTTTCGAGTATTTGTGTGGTGAAAAACAACAGTGAACAACAACAAGATATTTATGTTATTTTACAACAAACAAAATTTCTTACTACAGCCCACGAAGCTTCATTTGGAGTGTGTGCACACCGCATAGTGGGGAAAACGAGGAAAAGAAAAAACAAAATTCAATATTTATTTCTAGATCTTCATATAATATATAAAAAATATACATCTTTATTGTGTTTCATCCTCGAATAGACAAAAAATAAAAACAGATCCTTTTGTTACGTACAAAAAATTTTTTAAATTTTTTAAAAAAAAATAAAAAAAATTTTTAAAAAATTTTTTAAGCTGAAAGTATATCTTTTTTGTTATGAGATTATTTGACTTTCTTGCAAAGTGATTTTGTAATATTAGTACCACTTCTTAATGAATGTCGCCAAATAACAACCAATTTATAATCAAAAACCTGTCACTCTGAATAAATAATTAGAAGCATTAACATAGAAAAGTTTTTATCATGTATTAAATTGTCTGGAATTGTATGTATCAATAAAATGTGGAAAAATATAATACACAGGTCCCATTTTTAAAATATATGACTTAAAAATATATAATATAGTGAGTGGAGTAAAGTAAAAAGAGTTTACATAAAAAAGCTCCGCTGTATAAGTAGACTAGTGAAAATGTATATTTTACCTTGCAGGAGTCCGCGTAATTTTTTTTCTTAACAAGTACATAACTAGACTAGTATGGAAAAACTGAATTATCTAATAAAATTTCCTTTGGGAGAAGTTTTTTTGGCCTAAAATCCAGGACATCTTTTCAATTTTTTAAGGGTTTTCGCTAATTACTCGAAAAAACTCCATAGTATAGAAAAGTGTATAGTCTTTAAAATAAAAAAACACATTAAATTGCGCTTCTACTTCCTCGGCAAAATAAATCATGCTTATGTTTCAATACCTCTAAATCGGAAAACGGTTACTTCAAATAAAATATGATACAGGTAAGAGTTGTATCATTTTTTTTTTACATTTAAAGCACATCCATTAAAACATATAAAATTTAAATTGTTATTAATTCATTCCAAACGATAATTTTGCTATATTAGAATATTATAGTTCTGTTGTAAATATAATATTTCGAAAGTATTTGTTAATAAGTAAACACAAAGTGAATCAAATTTAATTGATTATCAATTTTTAAATGATTATTTATCTCTTATTTCATGTCTATTGTCGAAAAAGTGGTTTGTACTTAGTCTTTGATTGAAGATGATAAGATTGAACATAATAAGAAAAATTTTTAATTTCCTATTTTTAGCTGACCGGCTGATGTGAGCTGACAAGCTGATATCTAACGGGATTGTAGTCTTCCCCCACTATGCGTACATTATAATTATACTACAATCATCTTATTTAACTTTGGTGGCTAAATTAATATTAAGATATAAATAAAATTTATGCCAATTTTCCCTAAAAAATAAACAAAAAACATAAAATGCTACGTAAATAAACTTGTGACGTTTTTTTTGTGAAAATTGACCTAATTTTTAGTTATTTCATCATGTTATAATTATATTTGCGCACACTATGATTATATTACATTATAATATATCTTGCACATTAATGTTTCTGTAAATCCAAAGCTGATATTTACCAACAAAGGGTTTTGCCAACAGTTTGGTGGAATAACAAGGGCATCTATTTTGAACTTTTATAAATCAGGTTTGATTATTTGAATCGTAAAGCAGGATGGTTGATTATTTGAATGGTGGCTGGATGGCCGAGTGTGCAAACGCATTAGAAAATACTCGTACGAGATGCCTGTGGCAACGTATGATTGGGATCCCGAAGATAGCAAGTTCAAAACCCCTGGCCCGGAAAACCCTGTATAGCCTAAAAAGCGAGGAAAGGGGGGAACAAAAAAAAATGTTTTTGTGATCAGAACCCTAACCAATTCCTGTAACCTGGAAGGAATCCTTCGTCATGAATTCCTTGATCTTTACCAAACTATCACTATAGATCTGTACTGTGATCAGCTGGACCGATTGAAGCGAGAAATTGAAGAGAAACTTTCATCACTTATCAATTGACGTGGAATTTTATTCCATCATGACAATGTGAGGCCCCATGTTGCAAAACAAACATTGTAAAAATTAAAGGACGTTGGATGGGAAATTTTCCTCACCCAGCGTATTCCCCAGACTTGGCGCCTTCGGATTATCACCTTTTCCGCAGTCTCCAAAACTCATTAAGCGGCAAGAACATGAATTCAGTCGATGAGGTGAAAAAAAGGTGTTAGCTTTCTTTAATTCAAAACTAAAGGTTTTTTTTTTTCAGAATGGACATTCAAAATTTGGTTTCAAGATGGCAAAATGTTATACAATATGATGGTAAATACATTTTAGATTTTTTATTGTTTTTACTCAGCGGACATGAGCTTTGTTATATTGTCAAAAATTGGAGTGTGTAGCTATGAATTATTTCAAAGCAGTTTATCATAGACCTCGCAACACCTAAAATCGTTACGTGCTTGGTGCAACTGGAATAATCAAGGAGTGCTAACTGCAGATATGTTTTCATTATTTGAGTAAGCATTCAGTATCAAAAGATTAACGCAAATTATTGGTTCATGCACTGGTTCAATGAATTAAAATCCGAGTAATCTTTCCTTATGAAATAAAGACATTAAAAAATCAAAGATAATAAAATTTCCCTAGATGCTGAACCTTTTACACACACAATAATAAACTGGTAATTTTAGGAAATTGGCGGGATTCAAGGTAATTGGTTTTTTTTTATTTAAGTCTCTTGCCTGGGAACCACAAGAGATGGATTCACCTTTGAAAAACGTAAAACCACGACCTATCTAAAAGACCTTTGTAAGTTTGTGACAAGTGTGAAGTTTGAAGCGAATCCAACCAGTCGAAGTCAAGTTATAAGAAAATTTGTCTAGAATTATTCCAGGTTAATACCTTAATTAGAATTATAGTACAGATTGCCCTACTAGCCCCGCCTACCTCCCACCACGACTAACGCTCAGCGTTCAAGTGTAACGTTATCATTTACTCATCTCCGTACGTTTAACTCCCTAACTAATAATTTATTATTAATTAATAATGGCAGAGAAAATAGATGTTAATAAAATTAGCTTAGAAGAAAAAATATATTTCTTAATTAATTCCACAATTTCAACAAAAATTTAAAAATTAGTAACCAAATACTTCCTAAAATTTGCTTTAAAGAATTGAGGAAAATACAGATAAAGGGCAAATCGAAACTAAAGTTTAATTTAGTGAGTCAGCTGTGCTCTTTGTTATCTTTAGTAAATAAACAAGGTATTCTGGAGTTAGAGAACGCAGGCGAATTCCTGTTAGAGATGAATGAAACGTTAAGTCTATTTAAAAGTTATACGGAAGAGCGCGATAAACAAAGATTGACTAGCCCTACAAGGTACAGTCCGCTATACCCCGTTATGTACATAGGCAGGTATCAGGCCCAGCCATATCTTGCTCTAGATGCCCCCTTCCCTATGACCAAAACACTAGCGCAATTAAGACTATCCGGTAATTACATTATAATATTAACGTTTAATAATATTTATTATTACTTCAAGCCGAAGGAAACCTGCACTATTTGCAACTTAAGAGAGCTAGAAGATGTTTTTCATATTTTGGTCCGTTGCCCGATTTATTTTGCTTTCCGCCATCACTATCTGCCCTACTCAATCGGTTTAAACAGGTCGAATTATGTCGAATTGCTCAAAATCGAGAACATTCAATCCCTCAAAAATCTCTTTTGTTACATTAGGCAATGTTGTAGACTAAAATCATTCATTGTTAATGAATAACCGTTAATTAAGATCGAACATCTATTTTTAATTTTATATGTTATTAATTGTTAATATTTATATTTGTTAATGTTATGGAAAATTAAATTAATTATAGATACTTTGATTTATATTTAGGAAAAAGGTTTTTAGGTCTATAATATTTATATAGTTATCTATTGTTTATATTAAGTCTATATTTAATGCTTTTTTGACAAGTATTTATTTTAATAATGTATTTAATGTGTAATAATGTTTTTAAATTGCTATGTGGAGATGATGTTGCCACATCTTGTTATGTTCTCTATTATCGCTTAAATATTATTGTTGTTAGCTCTAATACGTCTTGCTTGGCCAACTCTATTTGTATGGCGTATTCCCCAAAAAAAAAAAAAGGAAATATCTAATCTAATGTCTAATATCAATTTCAACAAATGTGGAAATATCGTCCTTCAAAAATTCATTAGAAAAATTTACAAACACGATTTCAGCTGTCCAGGAAACTCAAAATTATATTAGCTCACAAATTGAAAATCTCAATGACCGTATATCACATATAAAAGTAGAAAATCAGGAATTAAAAACATCTATAGCCGATATTCATAAACGAGTTCTTAACATCAGAAAACCGCTTCTCAAATTCTGTTGGCATAGAAACGGAAAAAAATTTGCTAAATACACGGAAGTTTCGACTAAGATAAGAATTAAAAATTAATCAGATTTTGGTCCTTTTATTTATTTTTTTATGGAATGGCTAATATTAGAGGACTGAATATTATCTCTGGATGTGAGGGTCGTATTATATATTTATTCATACCTAATTTTTATTTTATTTTTTTTGTGATTCAGCAGTTAAAGTGACTTGGATAATACTAGAATAATTTGAACAATCTTTTACAACTTTTTTTAAAATATTGTTAACTAATAAATAAAATACTAACTGAAACTATAGAGCATTGTTTAGAAAAAAATAATGATGTGATGATAAGAAACATCCTTTTTAAATAACGCTCCATAGAGTGTGCCTTTATTGTTAAATTTTAAATTAATTTTATACTAACTTAAATATTATGAACATTTTCCCCAATATATCTTTATTTCGAAATAAATAATTTCGAATTGAAGATAAATATATTTATCCTAGATGTCATGTTTTTAGTATTTATATTTTACTGAAGATTTCGGTGTTTTTGTAGTGTTTCATGAAGAACTGTCATGAAGAAAATATTGGCAAATGATAGAGAAAAAAATATTCTTGCAGAAAGATATGCTTTACATTTTTTTAATTTAAATTTCTTTATATCACATTTTAAATACACTGTTTGGTAAAAAAACTACAGCATAAAAAAAAAAATAATAAAAAAAGTTGTGTTGAAGGAGGGATTATGATGCAGAACAATGTTATTTAGTATTATTTGTTATGAGGGGGGAGAGACTTTTTTTTTTACTACCCCTCCCCCTCTGCACTCTATATTCCTCTCTTCCTAAGTAGCCTTATCCTTTTCCTGGGTCTTTTCAGCTGAGACTTTGCTAACGGCCTCGTTGATAGCTTAGTTGCGTGACGGGTTACGCCACACAAATTGTTTATTACTGTCCGTACTTCTTTTTTTTTTTTTTTACATCGCATGAAAGATCTGAACCAAATTCTATCTTAATTATACGTAAGATTAATTTTTCGATTGATTATTTTTTACTAGCCTTATTACTTATTTGATTATTTTTTTATGTATTACCCTCATCCTCAATCGTTGTTCCTGTCCACAAGTATATTTCAATGATAATCCAATCCACAAATCCCATGAAGTAAGATATTTGGTACTTCACCTGGACAAGAGACTGACATGGAGAACCCACATCGGACTAAAACGGAAATAACTGAACAAAGGATTTGGGATATTATCTCGGTTACTCGGCAGACGTTCGAAATTATCAATACCTAACAAACTTACTATTTATAATGTACTAATACGACCATTATGGACATACGGGATAGAACTATGGGGTTTTATAAAACCCTCAAACATCCAAAGAATTCTGTCATTCCAGACTAAGGTATTGAGGAAAATAGAATACGCACCATACTATGTGACTAAGGACTTACTGCCCAGGGACCTGAACATCGCAACAGTTATCGATACAGCTGTATAAATTTTTCACTTTCGAAGCTTTAATGCTACAGAGTGGCGTTTCCGAAATATAGGGTTCCTGAAGGGTAATAATTTTTAAATTTAACAATCAATTATTAGCTTATCATATATTTTTGATTCCAAATTCCTAATTATATCTATCTTTGGGACGAATAGGGTTAGTCATAAAGAGCTCTATTAAGCAATGTAAGAACCTGATATCCTTCAGAATGAAACGTGTGGATGGTGACACTGACCATGAAAGTCTCCGTGGTTGGTGGAGACCTTTCGGGAGATTTTCGGGCGCCGAAGTGACAAAAACCCGGAGAAACCCTTGCATGTTTGTTATTCAACAATCCCCTGGGGAGTCAGGATTACAGCTTTGAAGTAAATAATAGGAAGGATAAGATGATTGGAATAATGAAATTAATGGATGAAAAATAAAGACATTTACAATTAACTATTCATTCAAAATTGATTTTATAGCAAATCCGATAACTTTGACTCCACTTTGATATTGTCCACCACTGAAAGACAATCACTGATAATGCAGATTACTCAAAATCACATATTTGTTGCAAGGAAAACTAAGCTATCGTTTATAACAAGCACTGAGTATTGGTTTAAATATACTAAAAATTAAATTGTAGCATTCATAATACTACCACGAAGAGCTAGAGAAAATCTTTACCGATATTTTCTGAGTTCGTTTTCTTTATTTGTTTAACTTTTTTTTGGTATTTTAAGTTTATTCCTAAATACACCGCCTCGGTCAGCTGCACGAAAAACATCGCCTCTCGGACAGTTTAATGCAGTACGGGTAAAAGTGATCCCAACCGATTGAAATTTTGCATGTCAGTGGACCAATGTACGTTCGTGACAGGTGTGAAGTTTGAAGTGAAACCAACCAGTCGAAGTCAAGTTATAAGACAATTTGCCTAGACCTATTCCAGGTAAAATAGTTAATACCTTTAATAGAATTATAGTACAAATTGCTCCCCTAGCCCCGCCTACCTCCCACCACGACCAACGCTCCAAGTTCAAGTGTACCATTATTATTTACTCATCTCCTTACACTTAACTATATTGTTCCTTACTAATAATTTATTATTAATTAATAATAGCAGGGAAAAAGATGTTAATAAAATGAGCTTAGAAGAAAAAATATATTTCTTAATTAATTCCACAATTTCAACAAATGCGGAAAATCGTCCTTCAAAAATTCATCAGAAAAGTTTACAAACACGATTTCAGCTGTCCAGGAAACTCAAAATTATATTAGCTTACAAATTGAATGTCTCAATGACCGTATATCACATCTAAAAGTAGAAAATCAGGAATTAAAAACAACTGCGGCCGATATTCATAAACGAGTTCTCAACATCAGAAAAACGAATATTATTTTCCAAAGCCAGAGCATTAGAAATGGAAGGGCTTTTCAAATTCTTGTGGCATAGAAACGGAAATTTTTTTACATTTATGGTAAAAAAGGAAGATAGAATTTGTCATTATTACAATGGATGTTTGACCTGTGGGGGGTTTGCTATCTTTTTAATCCTAGTTGCTATATCCTATTTATTAAAGTAACACAATTAAAAGAAATATTATTGAATCAATTTATATTAAAAAAAATGAAATAGAACTGGTCAACCATAAAAAAGATTCTGAAATAGTAAGTAGGCACTATTATGCAATAATAAATAGGATATAGCAACTAGGATTAAAAAGATAGCAAACCCCCCACAGGTCAAACATCCATTGTAATAATGACAAATTCTATCAGAATATTAATTTTTTAAAATCCAGAAACGAGAAGGTTGGTGAGCATTATTGCCATCTTACTATTATTTTATTTTTATTTTTGTTCTATATTATTTATTGATTCATGTGTATTTATTTATGTAACTTTTAAAATTGACACTTGACATACCTTTATGTCATGTTCATATCTATTTTAACCATATCTTTATTAATTTAATGGTACTTTAATTTTTATTGTTTACATACTGTATAAGAAAAAACTAAAATCAAGTGTACATTGTGCAGGTGATGAGTATGGACGCAACAGTCCGAAACGTCCACCAAATTTAAAGAATGTAAAAAATATATATTGAAAATATATATTATTGAGACTGTAATAGGATACCAGTGTTTCATTATTACATTTTATTTACTTAATATATTAACGGAAAGCTGAGATGTAGAGGTAATTTGAGTAAATTCTCAAAGTGATGTGAGAATATAAGTAGTAGCTATTAACCAAAATCTTAAACAAATTTTTCTAAAGAAATTAATAAATTCTTGCATCAATATACGGTATGGACAAAACGACAGTTTTGGGTAACGGCAGGAACCAGGAAATACTGTTACATTGCTCAAGAAATTGAATAGTTCTAAATAAACTATCATATAGTTATCTGAATATATTTACATATTTTAAAATAGATATTATAATTATTTTAAAAAAAGATACGGGTCCCAACCGTCCCTGGTCACCCTCGTGTTCTTAACTAGACGAGGAGAGTTACGGATCTAACGGGTGACGAATCTTAAATTAACTTGTGCGAGAAAAAAATCTGATAATGAAAACCTGATATCTTGTTCCGAAAGAAATAACTTGAACTTAATCAAATTAAATTAAAACCCTGAATATAGCTACATTTCCAAAATTTTTGAAATATAAAAGAAAATAAATGAATTAATCTAAGTCGGATATGACTACTGTGTACCTTAAAGAAATAGCTTTATTCAAATCGAAAAAAGCTACATTAAACTTGAATAAGATGAAGCAATACTTCACCCTCTGAATACAAAATTGAATTATTATCGCCTATTTTAACGAATACCGAAGCGATGAACGAGCTCACGAGTTTTCCATTGTAAACCATAATTTATTCCACAAAATAATATTTCGTTAGTTATGTAGTATTTATTATGCATAAAATCCTCGAACCTGTGTTTTGTACTTTAAAAACATCCAAAGCTATCCAATATCAGGTTTTTTTCTTGTATGTGGAATAATTTAATAATTTACATTACATTTAATAATATACATTACATTTAATAATTTACAGTATCTCATACATAATGTAATTTCAGACATTCATAAGAACCTAGAACAAAAAATAATCTCTGAATATTATGAAAAATATTTTAAATTTATATGAGTGGAATGTGCTATATTATGCACACAACACCAATGGGATAATTTTGGTCATTCCTTTTATATTTTTCGATATGGGAATAATTCACCACCAGGCCAGAAATCAAGAGAATACTTTCCCCTAGGCTAAGAGGCACAAGAAGGAGAAGGGAAAGAAGTAGAAGAAATGGATATTGATGTTTTAAATTTGTATGCTAGTAAAAGTAATTAATACAATACAAGTGGGCCTTAACGGGGGTGGAGCTTAACGATTGAACGCCGGACTCTCTAGCAGGCGATGCGTGTTCGATTCGCACTCTAGGTAGTACTTTTCTTTGCCAGGATTAGTATCTCCAAAGGCCAATGGTGTTTAGAAATGGGTGAAAACTCGTAGTTAGCCAACTCTGAAATGGGTAAAAATAAAAAAATAAAGTTGGTAATGTGGTCTGCCCAAGTGCCAATTGACCCGCATCGGCCCTTAAAATGCCCAAAGGATTATTTTCAAAAAGGGTGGACAGATCTATATCCAAAATAATTTTAAAAATAATAAAATAATATAATTGGAAGCGAGATTGAAATAGTGCTCTAAGAGACCATCCACCCATGGAACAATGAGTCCATAAATGTCCTCATTTAATATCCCAGGTGCTATAAAAAGCCCTTCCAGTCCTTACCTTTATTTACACCTTAGCCGGGATCTCTCATATTGGTTCTTTTGCTGTTGGAAGGTGGATGTTCCACTTTTTTTTTCCCCGAAATAACTTTTCAGAAGACTGGTCACAATAGTCAAAGGGAAACGTATTCTTCAATTCAGCTTAAGTTTATTGATCATACATTTAAGGTCAAGTTAACAATGCTCGCGCCATTATTTAGTGTGGATAAAAGCTTATTGGAATTAATAATAAGAGCTTCCAGTTTCTTTCACTGCGTTTTATATTTAACTGGCCTATATGTCATTTTGCCTTTTATGTCAAGCTGTCAATTGTTCTGATGACGGATTTCAAATCAAAGGTAAAAGAAGACCATTCACGCCCATACAAAGTGTAAATTGGATACATAGCGATTCCCTGAAGCTTTCTTTGTTAGCTGATTTTGTATTGTATTAATTATACATGTATATATATATATATATATATATATATATATATATATATATATATATTGATATATACAAACACGGACAGTAAAATATTGACAAGCTCTTGTCATGATGAAGATCATGTATTTTATCATGTTACATGATGGCAGCACTGAAAAGGAGGGGGTCGCTTTCTGGCTTCTATATGAACCAATAAGCGTACATAATTCAACAGCTAAAACTTTACGTAAAAGACCTGCTATTTTAGGTGGAGTTCACGGAATACGGAATAGCCGACGGGCTACTAGTGTGGAAGACAAACTTTAAAAATTCATATATTCCGTCATAAATTAACAGGGCACGCTTTATGAAGATGAACTTTTAATTTACTTATTTAATTATTTTATATTGAAAATTGTTTTTTAATATGGCTATTACCTGTTATTAATAAAAAAAAATTTCTGAAACATTCTTAGCTTTTCATTATTCGACCTGAATTTCTTGTTTTAAATTTTTTTTAATGGTACCTTTATATATATATATATATATATATATATATATATATATATACATATATTTTTTTAAAATTTATTTATTGAAATTTACTACGGTATAATATCAATATAATAAGTAAATATGATATTAGTAAATTAATGATATGAAAAAGCGTGTGAAAAAAATCACCCAATGGAAGCACTCAAATATTGTTTTAATTTAGTAGATCTCTAAGCTATCTTCTTTTCAGACGTCTCTAAGGATTGTCTTTACTAGAGGAGGAAGCAAGTTTGGGGACGAGAGGGTTAGGATGAGCAGGGAGTTTACTGAAAATGTCAGGAATCTGGATCCGGCCAAATCGGTGACATAGGGAACATTAAGATCTTCATGGATAATATTAAAAATATTAAATGTCGATTTCTTAATACTCAAGCATACAAATATATTAAAATAGTGGCCATTTGTTCTACTTCGAACATAATTTCATTTAACTTGTAACCTAATATCTTAAATTTCCTGATAACTCTCAGGAATTGTTTTCATTTTAAATATATTTAAGACAAACAAAAACGGATCCCTGTTTCGCAAATTCTCTTATTATAATACAATATATATACTCCATTACAATAAAATATAAATATAATTTCTATAGTAATTATACTTATATATAATAGGTACTATTATAATATATGTATATATATATATATTTATAGAAGAGTAATGAAGGATATATTAGGGAATCACATGAGATTTGGGATGAAAAAATAAACTCCCGGATATCAGGTATGTGAAGAATTCCATGAATTTCATATGAAATATTGGTGCGAAGGACTCCAAACCATCATGTCGTTCATGCACAAAAAAAAGGGACAAAAATGTCTGTACACCATAGGATAACAACTACCTGTCCAATTTTTTATTGAAGTAAAACTTCCATATACCGGCTTAAATACTTCTCTCCAAGTTACGAAAAAACATATTTAGCTGAATTGTATTTATATGTACGAATGAGTCAGAAATTGTATGTACGAATAAGTCAGAAATTTAATTTGTTTGTTAAATATGATTTTTGTAAAATTAATAATATTTTATTTATACAAAATTTAATGTTATTAGATCGTAAATGACTAACAATTTACATGGAATACGATAGAAGATTTTTGCCTGTCATTTATTAATTTAGTTTTCTGTGTGTGGAAAGACAGATATAGGCAGCGTAGCTAGTATATTATTTAATTTAGCCCTGTCCATTAGGAATGAATTAGATATCCCTCTTAATATATAATATATAGGAAAATGGCTCATGTGAAAAGGGATATTTCCGTTATATATGGAAATTGTCAATGTGAAGGCATTGATAAAGCACTCTTTTTCCTTTCATCAATATACTAAATATGAGTTGGAAACATATTGCAGAAAGACATACGGTGACAATATCATGGAAGGTCATTTGTTTCTCAAGAACCTCATGACGAGAAGAATTCTTTCTTATTTCAAAAATATTCTTTACTATTGAATGCGTTAATGATCGTCATTTAACTTTATATTTATATATAAATACCAATGATATTTAATATTATTTTTTAAAAGTTAAGGAATGTAAAACAATTAGTTTGTCTTTAGCAGCTAAACGTAGAAACTATCTTTCTGATTTTAAAAATCCTCTCTGCATTAGTTACCTCGTATCCTTAGACTTCGAGCATTATAATATCACTTTGTGGTTCAGCAAAAATTAAGTTATAGTCATAGAATAATCTAGATTATCCGTTTGTTTGTTTAACGTCCCTTTATGCTACGAAGGCTAATCGGACGATGCTACAGTGGGAGTCCTAAATTTTGCCTATCCAGGTATAATTAGGATATGGATCTTTAACGAGTATCTAATATCGTACAGGCTCGGGACCTCCATTTTACTTCCTATCCGATAGACGGCATAGCCAAGGATTTTTTACTCTCATTAAAAAATCCTAGGGCCACCGCAGGAATTGTAGGTTGCCATGCTAACCACTACACCACGTGTGACCCCTGGATTATCCGTTATCCTTTATCTAAAAATAACTGGAAAAACAGCAGATGGTTTTTTCCAGGACGAATTTTCATCTGACAGATGATTTTTTTTTTTTTTTTTATGATAGAGGACGTTGTCATGCTTATAATCCCATCTTCGTTCGAACTCATCGCACAAAAAAAGGAAAAATCGAAATCGAGAAAATGAAAAGAGAATTTTTTTCCTCAAAAGGTTGAACGACTCGGAAGTTAAATCACTAATAGGATTCGGAACAGTAATTATTTTACTAGTTTCCTAAGAATAAGCGCTATTTGTTTAGTACATTCTACTTTATTTAGTAGAGAGAGAGAAACGCTATATTGAAAATCTTGATGCTGCCTAATTATATTGACAAATACAATATTCCTTATCTTATACAGATTATTTGCTAATTCCTAAAAACTAATATGCAGTTAGTATACAATTAACCGGGGTGCCGAGGAGCCATTTTTTTTAATAAGATTTTTTCAATTTGTATGTATAATATTTAAAAAAAATGTATACGTAAATATTTAACGATTACACAATGGTTAACTATAAAATAAAACAATAAATGGAAAAACACAGAAAGTGAGTATTGTATTATGAGATGTTTCCGGTATCTAATACTCCAATTCCATAATCTAGGAACGGTATTGTTTTCAATTCTTTCCAGGAAACTCCTTCTCTGGCCTGTTTGGCTACAAAATGAAGTATTGTCAGTTGTGATTTAGTCTCGATTTAAATACATACGAAGTAGCAGAATGTCGGAAAAAAGAAAAAGTGTCGTTTTAACGCTTGAAGAGAAATTAACTATTATAAACAGATTAGAAAAGGGTGAAAGTGTTAAAAAAATGTCCGCTGAACTAGGAATCGGCGAACAAACTTTACGGGATATTTTGAAGAAGAAAAAAGACATTTTCGACTTCGTATCGTCGTCGGCCTATAATATATAAAAACATACATTTACTTTTTTTTGTTATTTTTGTATATTATAATTTAATGTATATAAAACGTTCGTTTGTTAATAAAAGTGATTATACCTTACAAGTGATTTTTTAACCTTTTTTTCTATCACATTAAGTCAATATGTATGAAGTAAATGTTTTAATTCGATTATTCCGGGTTTTCGATTATCCGTGGACCCCATATCCATCATTACCCCGGATAATGGAGGTTCTACCGTATATACAATGAAACATAATTTTTTTCTTCTTTTATCCTATTTTTTTTTTTTTTTTTTTTTTTTTTACATTTATAACATTTTCTCTCTATAGGCTTAACTGGCCACTACAAATTAAGTAATGTATGTATGTAATAATTAAAAATTTAAAAAGTAGGTAATATATTAATAATATGGAATAACAACAGCAGCATAATAATAACAATATCCAACAATAGCTCAAGTTATATATACAATGGTATAAAAAGATTTAAAAAGACTAAACAAAAAACCAACAAACAAAAGAAGTTTAATGGTGAATATATTAATAAATCAATGAGGATTAGTTATAGACCAAAATATTTCAATTTTTTTTTTTATAGAAGATTCTAAATTTGCCATTAGTCGTACTTAAAAATTTTGTATAGGATTAATATAAAAATGCTATGAAGAATAAATTATTGATTATATTAAATAATTTTTGTTTCAAACATAAATTGAATAATTTGACTTCACTACATTGCTGGTTTACTCTTGTAGCTCCAATAATAATTTTTTGCTTTTCTTCGGAGTTAATAAACTCCCCGAAATTCCCCTCCTTGATTGTTAAATAATTAAACCTTCAGTAATTAATTAACAACCGTACTGCCCTAATCTATTCCTCTGACCTATTTTAACTCCCAACCTTCCAACGGTCCTTCTCATCCTGACAGTTTCCAACTTCTACAACTCGATCCAACACTTCATCCGCCACCCTCCTATCAAACTCTTGTTCTGAAACCCGATCTTATTTAACACCTTTCACATTACCGATTCTCGAATCAAACAAGTAAAGAAGAAATAAGGACAAAAAAAAAAAAAAAAAAAAGGCTAAATTTTCATATAATTTTTCAGGTTCTAACACTTAAAATTAAAAAAAAATCCAGTAAAAATTATTCCTTTAGAGATGAGAGATGGTCAACTGTTCTTCAATTACGATAGGTTAAATGATGGTCAGGATTTTCAGTTACAATGATATTTATTATGGTAAGCCAACGTTTCGATCCAACTTGTGGATGGATCTTCATCAGGGCTAAAAGAAAACAAATATATGAGTATCTATGCTAGAGGGTGACAATAAATGGATACATTATAGAACTGATAATAATATAAAAGATGGTGTATACATGAATATTAAAATAAGGGGCTAGTTAACAAGATAAAATAGAATCTGATATTTACCTACTGAGTCCAGGTGGATACTAAGACTAAAGGTAAAAATAAGGTGAGAGGTAGTGGAAGGGGGTTAGTTTGCCGACTTCAAGGGTATATGGCGGGGAAATCCAACGCTTTTGAAGTGAAGGCACATGACAACTGAGCGAACAAAAATATTTAAAAACTAACAAGATATATGGTACTGTATACAAATAGTTGTGTCTGGACTGAATAATAACATAAAAATGAGATAATACATAATGTAACAATGCATACAAATTTGGATAATATACAGAAAGAAGCATACAATACAAAAAATAATAATAGTACAAGAGGTACAGAGATAATTGCAGGTACCTATGAAATCAAAACTAGGATTTGAGTTTAACCCGGTAAATCACAAAACAGATAAAGAGATAATTTCATCCACTTATTCTAACATCTTCCGCATCCTTAACACGTTGAGCGCCAGGGAAAAGATGATGTACTTTTGCCTGGGGCCAAAGCAATTTTTCCTAATTTATAACTTTAATATGATTAGAATGATACAAAAATTGCAAAAGAAATAAATAAAAAGTTTAATTTTGGCAATTAAACAATAATTTTGTGAGCGGTACGTATGTACCGCCCGGCCACAGGGTAAAGCCCGCTACCTATAGTAGTACGGGGGCTGCCCGGTTATGACCGCGACGTCAACCCTTGTCCCCTTAAAATATGTTATTTTAATAAATAAGATATTTTGTTTTGTAAAAAAATAAATAAAATTAATTTATTTTATTTATTTATACCCCCCAAATTAAAAAAAAAAAAAAAAAAAAAAAAAAAAAAAAAAAAAAAAAAACATTTGGGCCAATTGCATTGGCGAATTGTTCGGGGCCGGAGCGGTCCAATATGCCTTGAAATCACGCTCGGCAGGCGGTCCCCTGGCCCAGAACAATCTTTTAGCTGGCGGGAGCGGGCGGTACCTGGGGACCGCCTCGGCCCCAGCCAATAGTCCAACAGCGGTACGATCGTACCGCTTGGCGCTCAACGTGTTAAATCCTGCAATTATCTCTGTACCTCTTGTACTATTATTATTTTTTGTATTGTATGCTTCTTTCTGTATATTATCCAAATTTGTATGCATTGTTACATTATGTATTATCTCATTTTTATGTTATTATTCAGTCCAGACACAACTATTTGTATACAGTACCATATATTTTGATAGTTTTTAAATATTTTTGTTCACTCAGTTGTCATGTGCCTTCACTTCAAAAGCGTTGGATTTCCCCGCCATATACCCTTGAAGTCGGCAAACTAACCCCCTACCACTACCTCTCACCTTATTTTTACCTTTAGTCTTAGTATCCATCTGGACTCAGTAGTTAAATATCAGATTCTATTTTATCTTGTTAACCAGCCCCTTATTTTAATATTCATGTATACACCATCTTTTATATTATTATCAGTTCTGTAATGTATCCATTTATTGTCACCTTCTAGCATAGATACTCATATATTTGTTTTCTTTTAGCCCTGATGAAGATCCACAAGTTGGATCGAAACGTTGGCTTACCATAATAAATATCATTGTAACTGAAAATCCTGACCATCATTTAACCTAAAATTATTCCTTTAGTTGATTTTCTTTTATTAAGCAGACCATCATCATCATAAGCCTCGTTTATTCTATGGCATTGTCTGTTGCCTTCTAATTATCAAGACGGTGATACTATTTAGACTTTGACCATAAATATATTAAAAGGTTAATGATATAGCTTAAAACATAATAAAAACAATAAATAATTAACAGTAATTAAGTACATTATACTTGATTATAAATTAATTATTTAAGACATGTTTAAACGATTAAAATATATAAATGATAATAAATCTAAACAGGTACCATATTAAAAAATCGTATCCCATCGGCATAATGGATTTAACATGACTTACAGTTCTAACCTTAAAATTTGGATTTTAAATTATTAAAATTGTTAGTTTCCTAATTCTTTAAAAAAAATAAATAAATAATAACCGCTTTTTTAGAGCTGGTAGAGTTTAGTTTGAAGATCTTAATTTTTTCCAAATGCATAAGTGTCGACTAGTAGCTTTATGTCAATATTCTTTCGTGAGCCCTGTAATAAAATCTTTAATACACGAGGCCCAAGTATGTCAAAACAAGTACGGAATAGAAAAAATAATAAATATGAATGAAACGCCTAAATATAAGATAAAAAGGGATCTTTTAAATGGTAGTTTTTATTTTCGTTTTAATATTTTTTTTGTCCCGATTGGAGTATTACTCTATATATTTAATGATCCTTGGATTGAAAACTATTGCTTTAAGTTCTAATTAAACTTTTTTGCTATTTAAGTAATGCATAGATCATACCGGAAAGTAATGTTACGGCCAATCGAAGAGGCGGTGGACATCAAAGGTCAGAGGGAATAATAGATGCGGAAGGTACTTTAAAGTTTAAAGGGCCATAAAACGGTTTCTGTGTTGGCAACATCAACTGCAGTCTTAGGGACCCCTATTTCTCTCGTCACTGCTATATAAAAAGCACCGGCTAGTCCCGAGAGAGCCTTCCTTGTGTGCCGAGAAAGTTAAAGCCTGATGAACTTCAGTAATAAGAATTGTAATTTAGAAGTGTATATTAGTCAACTGTTGTTCTTTACGATAGGATGATTAATAATAGTCAGGATTTTCAGTTACACATTTTTTATTTTGGAAAACCAACGTTTCGATCCCAACTTGTGGATCTTCATCAGGTCTAAAAAAGAAAAAAATATATGAGCAACATGTAAAGTATCTATGCTAGAAGATGATAATTAAATGTTTATCATTTAATCATTAATTATAGACAGAATTAATAAAATAATAGAAACCAAATCCAACTGAGGTACATCGATAATTGCGGATACTTATGAAATCAAAACTAGGATTCGAGGATGCGGGAGATGTTAGAGTAAGTATATGTATTACTCTGGATTTAAAAAGGTAAATATTATATTTTATTTTATCATTCTAACCAGCTACTTATTCAAATATCCATGTATAATTTTACTATCTTTTATATGATTATCAGATTTGTCAAGTACCCATGTCATGTAAACATACCATCAGTTGGATTTGGTTTCCATTATTTAGTTACTTCTATCTATGATCCATAATTACATGATAAGCATATAATTATCATCTTCTATCGTAGACACTTTACATGTTTCTCATATAGTTGTCTTATTTTTAGCCCTGATGAAGATCCACATGTTGGGATCGAAACGTTGGCTTTTCAAAATAAAAAAAAGTGCGACTGAATATCATGATTATTAATCATCGTATGGAATTGCAATTTAGATTAAATACTGTGATTAATTACTTTGTAAGCTATAATTATTACTATTTATATTTTTTCTAATTATTTAACAAAGTAGTTATAATTGTAAATATTAGATTTAATAAATCATTGTCTTTAAGACTTCTTTTCATTTATTTATACTTTTTATTTTTATTTTTCAATTTTGTTCACATTTACTTAATATGCATTAGATATATCAGCTCAGGCAAGGTCAGAAACATTACCAAGCGACTCAAATTCAAGGTATATCAGTGATCATATAAAAAGGTTCAAATTCACAATATAAGTTTTATCAGGATAATAATGAAGCTGAGGACTGAGGTCTTAAACAAGAAGCCATAGCCTGGAGATGACAGCGACAAGTGTTCGCTCTGTAATTTGGATGAAGAGAAGAATATTTTCCGATATTTTTTTCTGTGTGCCCTAACTTGGGAAATATTAGACTCGCTATATTGGGAAAAGGCAGTTTAGATTACTACCTTTTATATTATACCTCAGGGAAATTTATATTATTTGTTTTTAAAAAACCATAACAGAAAATCTTTTTGTGATCTAAGTTTTTTTTTTTTTAAATCTAGATTTTCTGTTACGCACAAAGCTGTGGATGGTCGTCAATACATCTTCTATATAGTCCATATGTGTAATTAATGATATAGAGCTCTGGAAACAATGGAAGGGATGATCCGATTAGATTATCCCAGTGTTTCAAGTAATTGATGAACAAATCTTCCCCAATTAGTTCGCGCGTTGTGGTTTAGAAAAGCGATATTTTGGCCTAATAATCCCCTGGTTTGTGAAAGGTACTTTACAATTACTTGAACATAAAGGACTGCAATGAGATTACAGTCGAAAATACGGAAAAAGAGACGGTGCTCCTGAGTGGATACTGCCCATTAACAATTACGAATGTTTAATTTAAGTTCAAGTTTAAGTTAAGTTTAATCGACACTTCATGTAGGATCTTTCGGAAACATTGAAAAGGTTGTGTCTTGCAGTAATAGCAATATTTCTGTCATCCATTGTTGGCGTAATCCGTTCAGTTCCGCTGCCAAGTCTCCTATTGGTACTTCTGGTCCCTTTGAATCTTGCTAAAAGCCGGAAGACTATACACATAGAGGCAACAGCTGAAAGTTTGACTGCTCATACTCACGATGATTTTGCAAACTTTTGGTTTATGTTGATTTATTTCAATCTTTAAACATAATATTATTGGATTTTAATTAAAGAGAATCCATAACTGCTTGTTTGCATAATGAATATTCTTCGAGTTGAATATCAAAGCATACAGAATATTTTTTATTTGAATTTTATATTTATTTTATTGTATCTACAAATACTAGAATCCTCAGAAAAAAAAAACAATGAAAATTGGTATTTCAACTAAAAAATAAATAAGTAAGTATATCCCTATTCATTATTGCGCAGCTTATTTTGATAGCATTATATATTAGTTCCTTGTAGGTAGCAATATTTTCTAATTTTTCAATAATTTTAAACATTTTATTTTTAAACAGAAAAGATCGGCTTCAGCCGGGAGTCGGACCCGGGTCGCTGCTACTGCGCTACCGAGACCGCATCTAAGTCAATTTCCTTCACTGAACCTCTTTCACCGATCTTGCATATATTTTGCGAAAAGTTATAAAATGTGGTTACCCACAAGAAAATAACTAAATTAAAATATAAATATGAAAAATAGACGTAATGTCACTAGGTTCTGCTATTTGGACGAATAATCCAGCCCCCCTCCTCTCAAATAAATTATCAGAAAAATATGCGAGATCGGAGAAAGGGCTTTAGTGAAGAGAGGAGATTGACTCGGTTTGGATGCGACCTCGGATTCGCAGAGGCAGTGTACTGCGCATGTAACACGGGAGACCCGGGCTTAAAATCCGGCCGAGGTCGATATTTTCTCTTAAAAAAATATTTAAAATTATTTTTTATGTATTGATAATATTCAGTTACTCCAGCTGATAGCAGTTGGCCATAATTAATGTAATTTTGTAAATAATGTGTACATATTTAATGTATTATAAGTATATGTAAAGTTCATAGAAAAAAAAAAAAAAAAACTCACATTACTACTATATTACGATGTTTAAAAGCATAATAATCTTAGGCAATGTAACCCAGTAAGTTACACGATGCTAGGTTTATGATAGCGGCTTGATTGGAAATTCCAATCTATGATAGCCTTTGACTCAATCAGAAACTCGAGAAGACTGTGATCAAGGCAGAGGCAACAGTTAATATACTCTGAGACACAAGGATGCAATATGTGTTTGTTCAAATCCCTCTTCTATTAACTAGGATACCAGAGAAAGGAGTAATAATGGTCGTTTATAAAGTGGTCTCGGTAATATGTTCCGGAATAAAATGACTTTTGAAGTGCTCATCAACCCCTGAAAGGAACCCGATCCGAACTCAACAATTTAGAAAGAAATTACTAGAGCGCCCCATCAACTAAAATTGGATTTTTTTTTTTGATTTTTTTTAAACACCGTCCCCAAATACATATTATTAGACCCTTGTGTGAAAGAAATCTGAAAAATTCAATTCTTAATGAAAAATTGAGCCACCCTTTACTAAAATTCGAAATTGCATATTAAAAATAAACACCTCGTTCTCGATAACATACTACTATAACCTCTTTTGAAATAAAACTGAAAAGGTTAAGTTTCACAATATTAGACCGCTCCCTTCACTTTAAAAAGGATATGAAAAAAAAGAAGCAAAAAACCGTCGTCGATTACATAATTTTAAACCCACGTGTGAAAAAACAAAACAGGAAAGGTTAATTTTTTTAATATTATAGTGCCTTCCGCCGCCTCAACTGAACCTCAAAATAGATATTATTCTAATTAAATAAGAGGTCATGATATAATATACTTAGGTAGGGCGTTAGACCGGGTGAACATGAAGACATGGTTTAATGTTCGATTGGAACATTAGACCTAGTGAGGCTTATACCGCGTGATGTTATCTTACAGATTAGCTCCAATTGAAGTAAAGACAGCCTAAACTAAAGTTTCTGCAGACTATAGTCTCCACTTTGTAGCGAATAACATGCCCATAGCTCCAAATAATCAATCTTACAGGGGCCAGTTTGGCATTGTCCGTTCCGTCGATGGTGTCGGCTCTTTCGGGTTTAAGGACATTAGCAAATTGATCTAAGTCCATGTATTCTGGCTATTCGGGGTCAGCAGGCGCCGTAGGACCTATATTTTTTCCCTGGACCAGACCGACCATAGACCGAACCGACGAACAACTTATCAACATCCTGGAAAACCACATCACGATTCTCGAGTTGATATACGAGGTAGGTTCATTAGTCTCACCCGTTAAATGTGAGTCGCCTCCAGTGGGTGGGGTGAAGAGCCTCGGGCGGTCACCAAATTCGAGCGGTCAGCCTTTTAAGTACTAATCATTCTCGACGATGCTTAACTTTGATTACCTATTACAAGCATCTTAGCACACTCAGTTATCCCGGCTCCCTTAAAGCATATTTATACGTTATAACAATTTAATGGAAAGAAATTATTAAAATTATGTACTTCTTTGAATGTATATATTTACATATGTGCATCCATACGGTTGTTTTCAATTTAACATCTCTAGTAAAGTCGCCTAGTCGTGAGAGAATGTTTTCGGGCGTGGTAATAAGCAGGAGAATTTTAGTTCAACATTAGTAATATATGTACATACATATACATACATATATATATACATTAGTAAGTTCAACATTAAGAGATATATATCTATTTTTATATATCTCTTAAGCTCAAAAGCTGACCAAAGTTTTGTACTGTACATCCAAATGTTGATCTTACATTTTTTCTTTCAACATTCTGTCTTTGTTATCTTTATTGTATTGCTTTTCTTTTTTGTGTCTACCTTATATTTTAATTCTTTATTTCTTTTTATTGTTTTTTATCATATTTTTTCCAACTAACCAGACAAATGGCTATTAATTTTGTTCATTTTTGTTATTCTTAGGGGACTAAATGTCCCAGAATACAAATTACTTTTCTTCTTCTTCTTCTTCTTCTTCTTAATATTTATTATGAGATATGTAAACACATTAAGAAATTTTACGCGACCTCGATCAAGATTTAAGTTTATAAAGATTAAGTCAGATAAACTTAAACAATCCTTTCAAAATATATTCATGCAATGAGAATGGTTGGGGTTTTAGTCAGATAAATAACGCCTGTATGCGGAAATTACATATATTGTGCCAACGTTTCGACCCGAACATCAGCTCTTCATCACGTAATTACAAGTTTTAAGTCGTTCACTTGTATATTAGTAATTTTTGTAAGAAAGAACAAAGAAGTAAATATTGATGAGTACCAACTTTATAGCATCTGGGCGTGCAAGAGGAGGGTTTCCCGAACCAGGGTCAATTCACGCAATACACAAGTACCCAGCCAGCCAGAGCTATATTCGAGTTTGAGCAAAGTTGCAAAAAGTGTTTTATTCACTGAGCAACCCCACTCCCAAAAAAAGCAAAATTTTAAATAATATGTGATTTTTTTTTGTATAGCAAATGCCAGAAATTGTATGACGGATCTTATTGTAGAAGTCGCTATTCTTCCATAAGAGGAATGAGCGTCTTAAATCGGTTTGAAGGCGACATGGCATCGAGTAATCCACATCCTGCTTGATGATCCCTACCATCTGACGTTTATATTCAATTTGTTTAAGACCATATTCCATTCCATTCCTACAAATGTAATCAGAACCTTATACATCATCCTAATCCTTTAGCACCACCCCAATCTTGCTCCTCTTATCCCTATAATCCGTCTAAGAGGATTAAGTGCTAGTGGTCAATGGTCAGATTTGCCTTCCAAACATGTCCAGAGCGGTATCCGCCAAATATCCATGCAATCTAGTGAAATTACACAAGTTACCTTCCGTTGGGTAAGATTAATTATTATATTTCGACAGCCTTGGATGATCAGAAAAGTTCTTGAGTGCGATTTTCTGTTTTCTATCCAAAGAAAGATTTTTAAAATATATCTAAATTATTCTCGCGCTCTATCTATTTTGATTTATTTATTTTGTTTTTAAATTTATTTTATTTCGAGTGATTTAAGTTTAAGAACATTTGCATTCTTCATTACATTACATTATAATTGAAGCGTGGAAATGCATAAGTGCCAAAAAAATAAAACTATATTTTTTTTTTTTTGCCAAATTGATATATGTGCCAAAGCCATTCTTCAGAAATGGGTATAAGTTATGTTTTGTTGTTAAAAACGAGTTCATTGAACGTATGAAAGATGGCATCGGGGTAAGCACTGAATGTAGTTCACTCCAGAGGGTATAAGTCACATCATTTCTGTAAAAAATTTCCTAAGGCACTTATACCCTTATGCATTTCCACGCTTCAATTTTCAAATTTAGTATAATATTTAACATTACATTTTTAGATTTTGAGAATATTAAAAAATGAGAGATTTCGACGCTGAAATACCTTTATTTAACTGTAGTGATAAAAAAAAAAAAAAAAAAAAAAAAAAAAATTCGTTCGATCTCTTTTTCTAATGTTTTTAGATTGCAAACACCTTGAAATTTAATCATTTTTATGTTGGAAACCTATTTTTGTAAACTAAATGCAATCAGGCTACAGCGGTTTGAAAGTTAGCCAGGACATTTTTTTCCCCATTATTAACAATGGTTAAGATTAGCGCTTAAAATAAATAAATTAATCAAATGACTAAATTGGCCAAGATTTGAATGTGCAGATTTTAAGGTTCCATGTTAAATAAACACATCAATAAAAAGAGTGAAAAGTGGTTAATTTATAAATTAAACTTAGTAACGTTTTATATGAATCCTATGTCTTATATAAATTACTTCATAGTCCTATGATATAGATATGATATATATTGACTATTGATTAAATGCAAATTTTGTATTATTATACATTTTATTAGGTTATTATATTAATTAATTTTAATAATAGTGTATAGCTTCATATACTTTCTAAGACAAATATGGATATTATTATATTTTAAGTAATATTATTTGAATTAAATAGTGTAGAAGTAATTAATTATGTCTGAGCAACGAATTAGGGAGGTAAGGTTATGTATTTTAAAGTCCTTTTATGTTTGCTAATATCCTTATCTTTGTACATCAAAGGGTTTTGTTATCGCCCAAAATACTAGGAAAACCCTCTTCTTAATCAATCTTCAGACTCCCTCTTGCTCCCGACGTCGACTTCAAACCCCAACCTACTCCTAGATATCAGAGCTGTACTTAGATTCACTTGTATCATATGTATATATATATATATATATATATATATATATATATATATATATATATATATATATATTTGATATATAGATAATTATAATAGTTTTCACTGTATACTTTTTTTTTTATATATCCTGATATGTATATGTATTTATTTTGTTATATCCACGGATATATAACTATAATTAACGAGTTAATATAATAATTTAGAGGTGAGAAATATCCAACTGTTATTCTTTATGGTTGTTTAAGGTTGATTCATAGTCAGGATTTTCAGTCTGAGTCCAGAGTAATGCTCAGAAGCCCTAATGAAGATCCACAAGTGGGATCGAAACGTTGGCTTTTCAAATTAAAAAAAAAAAAAAAAATTAACTGAAAATCCTGACTATGAATCAACCTACCTTTAATATAATAATATTCTAAATTTTATAGCAATACAAAAATTTAATTTTATATTTAATAATTTCATTAAAAATATATTTATTTTACTGCCAGTCTGATTTTTTATACTTAAATTAGTCAATTTTTTATATTATATCACACCCTCAATGAAAGACTACAAATAACCACTAAATATAACCTTGATCAGATAAAATGATATTTCGATTGTTTCGTTTAATCTTAAAAAACCGTCAATACTCTCTCCTGCCTTAATGCAATACCAACAAAACTCAAAATGAGTTGATATTGGTTTTCGAATAACATATTTTCAATTGTGTTAGCTTTGATATTTTATAAATATGACAAAACAACTAAAATAAATAAATTAATTTCTTAAATTAAACAAAACAAAAAAAAATGTGGTTCGTAGACCAGTTGCAGTGTTTTCAAGATAAAAAATAAAATGCCAAATAAATTTTTTTGAGTTATGGTAGTCTTGCATTTAGGGTAGGGGAGGGGAGCGGAGTTGGTTGGCAACAGTTTTCACTTTTTTGATTTTAGAGTCGTTCCTGGTAATATAATCCCAATAAGGCTGATACCACTGTAAACTCCAAGTATTAGAGTACTTCAAGTATTTTTTTGACCATAAAATATTTAATACTAAGATTATAGGAAATTGAAGAATTCGTCAATCCAGAGTACGCCAATTAACCCCCTTTGTGGGGCAGGTTGGCCTAGAAGGTGGGGTTGTTTAGCCATCTCATTCAAGTACTGCCTGACACATATTATTGTAATTAAAAGCTGCATTATTATGGTATAACAATAATTTTGAATTGGTTTTTAACAGCTTTTAAGGGAAAATAGAATGACAATAGAAGAAGATAGAAGTTTAGACTGTCGTCATTTTCTGAATAAGAAAAATTGCTCTCATCCTCCTTGCTGGAACTAAAGACAATTGGTAGTTTCGCCTTTGTTTATGTTTACCTTGCTTTTGTGAATTGCTACTGCGCCAAAAAGAAAGTTGAAAAGAGCCAACTAACCCCACAGGGGAGATCATATGAAAGATGGCTGCCAGGACAGGGGAGAGCAATCATACAAGAAATTGGTTAATTGAAAGGTTAGGTTTTTCAAAGGAATTTGGGGCTATGTGAACAGAATCGGAGTCAAACGCTTTACCATGCCTTTAAACCAAATTTACTGAAAATATAAAAATTTACTTACATGTTGTAAAATCAATCAATGAAGCACACTCTTCTCTACACTGTTAGCATCGGATTGAAAACTCAGGACATGACACTCGAAGTCGATCGGGTGACATGGTACAATGGTGGAGCCTTCACAACAGGTGTGACAGAAACTATAAGCCGATGGCCAACCTACCCCCTATGCCAACCAACCCCGCTCTCCCCTACAATATAATGATATAAAATAATTACTGATAATATATATTTACCATTGTGTAAAAGAAGTTTATTGATTCTAGTGATTAGCTCAATTGCTATAATAAAAAAATAATGTCATCGAATTTAGAAAAATTGATTTCCTGCAAAACGTGGTATTTCGTTATATACTCCATATCTCTTAGGTAAACATATATATAGCGAGAATTTTTTTGCGAAATTTATTATAGCTCGCATGAAAGAGATATCGGGTGATCTCGTAACATTAAGAAATACGTTAGGTATGTTATTGTTGTTTTTTTATGGAGGGGAGAATTAAGGACTGTGCTGTGCGCTCATACCTTTCATTGTTGAAAAATTTAAATTTTTCATACTCACAATACACCATCGCCCAACCTCGAAAGGTTGCTATTTTAATTTTGGTACAATTGGCTTGAGCTAATTGGATTTCAAGTTCAAACTCTATTGAAAAGCGCTGTGATCTCCGTATTTCTGCTTGACTCTCCAAAACTAAGGGCTAAGCTTGACTAAACCTCAAGAACCCTATTATATCATTTAATATCGATAATGAAGAAAACATATCCGATATATATATATATATATATATATATATATATATATATATATATTTTTTTTTAATTTTAATTTTGTTAAATTTTTTTTTCCTAACTACATATATACACGTTTAATGCTGATTTCAGGGAAATTCAATATCAATATTTTGAGTTTCGTCCAGCTAGATAGCCTGTAATTCGGATTTCGCTATCTACTTACCGTCACTTTATGTTACTATGGTATATATATATATATATATATATATATATATATATATATATATATATATATATATATATATATATATATATATATACACATAAACATTTTCTTTTAAACCAGAAGCATTACCTCAAATTAGTGTACCTCAAGCATTGACTTAAATTCATGACTTCGTGTTAAAAATAAAACAAAATCTATTGTAAAGTTCAGGTGAGGTGGGGCTCCACAATACAGAAAAATTAATTAAATTAACTTTTTCGAATTTATTTGACGTGAAAAACTAATGCTATGCTATTGAAAACGGTGTTTTTGAAAAAAATATCCATTTTAAATTATAGTGGAGCGGGAACATAATAATATTTTTTTTAAATAACCTTTTTGGATTTATTTTACGCGAGTTTCTAATATTATATTATGGAGGACGGTGTTTTTTTTTTTTTTGTTTTTTTAAAGAAAAATATCCATTTTGAATTTACATGCAGTGGAAGGGCGCTATAATATTTAAAGAAATAATGTTTTCGGATCTTTTTCATACAAGGGTTTAATATTATGTTATCTACTGCAGTATTGTTAAAATAATATTCAATTTAAATTTTAACGAAAGGGGTGTAATAATACTGGAAACGTTATTTTTTTTTTAGATTTCTTTGGCACGAGAGTGTAATATGTTACTAAGCCAGCCAAATAAATATATTATATAGCTAATATTATATTAGAAAATGAAATTTTCGCTGATTTTTGCCTCTTCAGGACAAAACAATATATTTTAATATATTATTAAAAGTCTATCAAGCGCATCTAAGTATTACAGGAGATTTACAAAGGACATATTCAAATAATTAAATTAAAGACCAGTAATATCACCAGAAAAAACCTCAACCAAAATAAAATTAATCTGCCAAAGAAACGGAAATGGACACCCGGCTTCAATTACAATAGAATATGAAATGGGGAAATAATGCCAATGATTCTTGGGTAGAGGCTAAAAATTAAATTAATGAAAAATAATTGTATGTGTATAATTTTTATTGTGGAATAATATAATATACCACCTTTAAAAATATATATAATACACATACATAATAATCTAAAAAACAAAACAAGAAAATAATGAATTCGTATTGTATAAATAATAGGCAGATATGATACATCATATGTAAATTTAAAAACGTAAGAAATTTTCTATTGCTATGCGTTCATTCGATCAAATCAAAGGTTTTTTTTTTCATGTACCCCTTTTTGAGTTGAACTCGGGTCTCCCGCGTAACATGAGGGGTACGCTATCCACCGCGTCACACGGATCGCAACCAAACCAAGTTAATCTCTTCTCTTCACCGGTCTCCCTGATCTCGCATGAAATCAAATAAATTTTGTCCAATTAGCGAGATCTCTTGACATTTCGTCTATTTTTTAATATTCTTATATATATATATATATATATATATATATATATATATATATATATATATTAATTTAATTATTTCTTGTGGATAATTTCTTACCGTAATTGTGTATTAATTTTAAATATCTCATTTTTGAATAGAAAAGATTGGTCTCGGCCTAGAGTCAAACCTTGGTTTCCCGCTTAACGTGCGCGGGAGTAACGTTCGCTATCCACTGCGTCAGCGTATTCGCATGGAAGTCCAATTAATCTCTTCTTTTCTCTAATTACCTTCACTGAACCCGGATTATATATATATATATATATATATATATATATATATATATATATATTATATTACATAATATATAAAGACTGACTTCCTTAAATTTAGCAGAAGAATGGAATATGAATTGTTAAATAATCGTTTGATTCTAACAAACATTAAATAAAAAATTGAATAAGTGAACATAGCCAACAAGAAATTACCTACGCTTCGCTAGGTATATATACCTAATATATATATATATATATATATATATATATATATATATATATATATATATATATATATATTAGAAGTGTATTAACAAGTAAACGAGAAATGCTAAGAATTTAGTTGTAGGAATGCGCCTGCTTTGTATGTTAAAGAAGTCCCCAGATACTCTGTCTAATTAAATTCATCGCGAAGGTAAAGTCTTTTCCCTTACAGAGTTTAGATTTAATACTGAGAATTCATCATCTTATATAAAGATTATCTTATTATTTAAATGACGAATGCTAAAGATGTTGAATTCAATATTTCTAACTATAAATCAAAGCAGCATAAAATTGTGTAGTGGCGGGCATTGTAACTCACTAGTGTGTCTCAAATGTTAAATTGTGATCAAAATTATAGCCTAAGAACAATCTGAGATAATGTTTGATTCACAAAACGATTCCTGCTGCTAATTCCTTGAGTAGTCTAATATACACTTTTTTTGAATTTTATCACTAAATTATTTTGAATATTAAACTCTATGGGTAGAAACACAGAGGATAGCCATTCCTTTACAATATTTATGGTTACTGATAAATGTTATTTTGGTTAAGTGGGGAGAGGACGATTACGCATAATTATTTCAAGTCGTCATTTCACCCTACGTGATTTTTTAAATGATTTCTGTTCAGTTTATAAAAATAAACTAGAATATATATAAATCGGACTTATATAAATCCGATAGGATTTATAGGAATCCGACTTCTGGATTTGATTAAAGTTGAATATTTGAATAACAGTTTAAGGTTTCTTTCACAGTTTTTCATTTCTGGTTTGTGTTATATGTTAAAAAAGTTTGATTGAAGTTCTTGTTGGAGTTGAAAATTAATTATTAACGTTTGAAAAACTCACGTTTGATCCCATTGTAGACAAAAGAGACAACTGAAGAAAGCTCATGGTATTGTCCAAGGTTAGACATTGAAGAAGTTCTCATATATATTTCAGCTGTTAAATCCATTTACGGAGGCCAAGAAAAAATTGCCGAAGCTTAACCTTGACATCTTACAAAGCATTCCCTTACATACACTTAAATAATATCCGAATTTTTTTTCTCGTATATATGGATCAAACGAAACAAAATCTACGCTATTTCTTACCTGTGTACATAGATCTGAAATACATCAGCATGTTGACTTTTTGGATTCAACGGCTCATCTCAAATTGTAGAAAATCTGAAAAAAAATCATATTATTTATTTATCGATAGTATACATATACATTAAACAATAAATTAAATACAATAAACTTCATTTTCACACACTTGAATAGTAGGGAAAAGTATAACTAAAGGCAGTCACGAACAGTGCAAATGGAACAATAGTATGATAGAGAAAGGGAACTGAAGAGCTTGCAAAGAAAGCCAAAGGCTTACAGACAATCAACTACTTATATAATATCTATTAAATAAGTAGTTAATATTTCTAGTTATATATGTCTTTAAAAAACATGTAAACTATTTTTGAAATCAGAATTAAATAGTTAAATTTTTCATATACCACATCCGTATTGGTGTTGCTACAATATTTAAAACAAAATTATAAGATGTAAAAAGAAATATACTCAAAACTTCGAAAGATTGATGAGTAACAATTTTCAGAACTTTTCTGACAACTAATGACTTATTGTCCTGAGTTGAATTTTTTTTTTTTTTAATGTCTAGAGAAAAGAATGAATCTTTAACGTAATTTACTAACAAGAAAATATGTTCCGTAAAAGTTTTAGTGTTCATCATCGATTTCAACTTTGTTTTAAAAAAAACATTAAAATTAGTCAATTTTCATTGTGTTTTTGACGTAATGTTTTCCCTTCTATCGAAGGGCCTTTTTATTCGTCTTTAATGTTTTCATTCTTTTTTTTTATACTTTACTATTTTTAAAGGGTAAGATTTTCTTTAATTACGTGAATTGTAAGTAGTTAGTCAGTATGTATATATTTAAATATGGTATACAAAGACCCTCTCCTTAACCTAATAGTGTTTTATAGGGCTAGTATCAAAAGGAAAACATTACGATAGGGGTCGCCAGTCCCCAATACTCTGCGAGTTACTTGGGTTGCAACACGTTATCGCTGAACTCGGCAAAAGTGTTATAGCAACCCTCACCTACCTGCGATCGTCAGCACTCGCAAGAGAAGACAACATTTTGGATTAGAGTTCATAATCATGATTCTTCCATGTGTAAACATATGTACAAATTGACAAGTAGACGACGACTGCGAACATAAGTATATAACCATCGAAGTATAGTTATACTGACCGACTCAGCTGCATTCTGCTCACGGCTAAGTAATATACATAAGAATGAGATCAAATCATACGTAGATCTAAAAATCATCGAGCTCTTAATTGAATCCACCATTAACTTCGCGTTCCAATGGATACCCAGTCATGTGAATATCTCTAGGAATGAGATAAATAAGAAGAAAAGAAAATAGCCCGTAGCATTCAGATTTGGGACAATGCTAAAATAGGTACTTACCCAGACCTACTGAGAGCCCTAAAGAAGGAAGCGATGAAAGACTGACAGGACAGGTATGACGGGGAATTGCAATCAAAAGGCAGGGACTATTACCAAGTAAGTATAACCAAGTACAACAGTCAGCTTAACCCCATGGTTTAGGGCTTTCAACATAATTATAGAGAGAAAGCACTTGGTAAAAATACCGAGGCTTAGGTCAAACCACGGGTGCACTAAGAAATTCCTTTACCTGATGAACATATAAACCAGGGAGAATTGTGAGATTTGTAAAAGCCCAGAAGATCCACGGATTTTTAGATGTAAAAATATTCGCAATTAAGGTCCTCACTAAACTTCAACATAAATACTGAGGAAGAATTAAATTATCTCAAAGAGCTGGATAAAAGCAAAGCAAAGCAAATCATTAAACTAATAGATAAGATAAACTTCTAGCTCTAATTAAACTGCTTCCATTAGATAAAAAAGCAAATTAAAATAGTAATCTGGCAGTATAGGATTTGGAAATAAATATTGGGGCCAAAAGGAGAAAAAAAAGTGCCTTACCCATTATTTTATTTTTCCCAGCAAGATTGATGGACTTCCAATGATTTATTGGATTATATTTATCTATATTTATTATCCAATGATTTCCATGATTTATTTTGTAGTCACACAGTGCTAAGATTTTATTTTTTCTTGAAGGCCCTTAAGTAATTACTAAAAAATTATACAAATATAAAATAGTATTTTTTTTTTTTTTTACAGCGTACTGATCTCGTCTTTGCCCCCTTGGTAGGGGTAGCCAACGTCTCGCAGGGAAGAGATTTGTTTTTTAATTTCGAAACGCCCCTACTCCCAAAAGATATACCTATAAAGCATAACTATTTCACTTAATAAGGTTTGCAGGAACACGAATATCTTAACTACAGCAGAAATAGTACTGACGTTAGCAATATTTACACCCTTATTCTAATATTGGATTTAGATAATTTCTACCTAAGTTGATAACTGCAAAGCTAACGATTTCTTAAATCTTAAAATTTACATGAATACAAATTTCCAACATTATTGATAAACATGACTACATTGAAAAACATAATTTTTAACGGGACTTTTCTACTTTACTCCCCCTATGATTACTTATATGGAACAGTTACCTTGGAGGTTTCTTTCAAATCATAACACATGATCAATAAATATGAATTCATTGTAAAAAAATTAAAAGGTTAAGTGCATTTATTTCTCATTTATTGCTTAAAAGATAATAATGAACAGATTTGAATTGTATTCATTCCTCGGATGATTCATGATATATTAATGAATTTTATACTATTTAATTCATTTGACAAGTGCTTACAATTAGTATTTTGTTGTGTATTAATAAAATAATTTAAATATACATGTGTTTGTTTATGTGAGGTTAATTAAAAAGTAACAGATATAGAAAGTAATCATAGGGGGAGTAAAGTAGAAAAGACCCCCATTATCTTCTACATATTTATATGATTGATGTTATGTTATATATACATAAAATCATTATCTTCTAACGGTATATTACACTTTGTTATTGCTTTTTATTTCAAGAAAATATTTTTAACCAAAAAAAGAAATAAATAAAGAATTTATACTTTATTTCTCCCTTATTTAAATGATTTTGTCATAGTTTTATTACCGAAATATTATTTTTGTAATCCTAGTTAAAAATCCTAATTAATTTTTTTTAATATTTTCAAACAGACAAAAGTAATGGTACTTTATGGTTAGAAATGTTGACATTTACGCACTGTCAGAATATTTAAATGAGAATCACACCTTCATATTTTTCAATACCGCTAAATTATTCATTTATATAAGGGGATTCGAAAAATTGTAAATGGCGTTTTCGAAAAAACTAAAACCGTGCGAAATCGATAATATAAAGTGCTACTTCATTTAAGCGAAGCAAACTTCTTTTTTTCTTTGAAAAAAAGAGGATCTGAAAAATTAAGCCTTTTCATCGATAGGTATTACTGAAAAAGGTTCATAACTCAGGTGCGATTGCAGGAATTTCTTCTACCACTGTCGGCAGCCTTTGACATTATCACTTAAAATCTTCTCAAACGTTTTCTCTCAGCATCTAACCTTCCGACTTTCCAAATTATCGTTTTATTTTCATTTATTCCAAGATGTTTTCCGATAATTAATTAATATTGCAATAGGATTTGGAATACGGAAGAGCAGATCGTAAATATTGACTTATAACATATTGACTGTTAATCAATATTGACTACTAACTTATATTGACTACTACCTTATGTCATATTGACTATTAATCAATATTGACTACTAACTTATATCATATTGACTATTAATCAATATTGACTACTACCTTATGTCATATTGACTATTAATCAATATTGACTACTACCTTATGTCAAATTGACTAGTAATCAATATTGACTACTAACTTATATTGACTATTAATCAATATTGTCTACTAACTTATATCATATTGATTATTAATCAATATTGACTACTAACCTATATCATATAGACTATTAATCAATATTGACTACTAATTGATCCTAAAAGTCACATAAATAATAAAATATAAAAAACTAATAAATTAGAAGATAAAAGATTCGACCACGGCCGGGAATCGAACCCAGGTCCTCCGCATTCTTGGCCGTGGTCGAATCTTTTATCTTCTAATTAATTAGTTTTTTATATTTTATTATTTATTTTATTTATTTATTAATAGTCGATATGATATAAGTTAGTAGTCAATATTGATTAATAATCAATATGATATAAGTTAGTAGACAATATTGATTAATAGTCAATATAAGTTAGTAGACAATATTGATTAATAGTCAATATAAGTTAGTAGTCAATATTGATTACTAGTCAATATGACATAAGGTAGTAGTCAATATTGATTAATAGTCAATATGACATAAGGTAGTAGTCAATATTGATTAATAGTCAATATGATATAAGTTAGTAGTCAATATTGATTAATAGTCAATATGATATAAGTTAGTAGTCAATATTGATTAATAATCAATATGATATAAGTTAGTAGACAATATTGATTAATATTCAATTAATTAAAAATTATAACTTAATTGTAAATAACATTATCAAATATAAAGAAGTTTACCCGCAATAGATATTTTAAACAAAATTAAATAAATAGAAGGCGGATGTGTTCTTCGATAAGCTTTTCAAGAATTTCAATTGCTTTATGATGATCTCATTTTGCGATTATCATTCTTAAAGCTTTTACAACTACGAATATAAAAAAACATATTATTCCTGTAGTAATTAGCTAACAGATAATGTCAAATAATAACAGGTTGTGATTTTTGTTTAGGGTATTCAGGCAACCTCTCCAACACCGAAGTTCAGAATATTTTTCACAACATATCGTAAGCAATAGAGTCCTTTGCCCTTTCAGAATTCAAAGAGTATATTAAACAGTAGTATTTCAATCTGTATCAATCAATCATATCCAATGTTTCAATACCTAATCCCTGCGATCAAACAATAATGCAAATTTATGACAGTTCTGATTAATAATATCTAAAAACGATGTTATACATAAATGTATATATAACTGTACAAATAGTCTTTGTTTTTTTCTAATCTTTGTTATAAAATTAGTTAGGCCAATCCCTCTAGAAAACTGGGAATACAATGTCCTATGGTCTACATTTTCGGTTTTTATAAAAAATGATTTCTTAGAAACTTCTGAAGTGATCCAATTGTTGACACATCAAAATGCAAAGGTTTGGAGAGTTGACATTTTTTTATTTCCTATGATTTTTAATAGGTAATAAGGACTGCAATAAAAGATAATATTTTTTTTTTAATGAACTAGTAAATTCAGAATGGAAACCAAATAAAATTTTCACAATTTAACTATTTTATACACAAAAAGCATAAATGAGATAAAAAACAAACAAACATATTTAAACGAAAAATGAGATCATGCAGTTAAGTAAGTATGATAAATAGATTTTAATAATGGCCAGAAGTTTGTTGGGTTGCACAATTTTCGACTCTCCAATGATGAACTTCACTCTTCCATTGCTCTTTTAGACAATTAAAGTTACCCACATTCATTGGTTGGATAAAATGTTTTGCATTTAGATAGAGTGCGACTAATAGCAAGTATCCCATGTTTATTGTAGAATTGGGAATTGGGGAGAGTCAGATGAAACGCTTTTCCATTCAGGAATAGGATTATTGGCTATGCATTTTTGCTCTCATTGATCCATGGATAGAGCAACTAGCTATAAATTCATAAAATAAGACACCTGTCATCCAGCCAGACTCAGAATTCTATAAACCATGCCCAGATGGAACACAGTTTGCTAATTACGGCGGTAAGTTGACATCGATGTCAACTATTTAAATTAAGGATTAATTTCTGTTATAATAGTTGACAACTACATTTAAGCCCCAGAACATTGTATAAATATATTATGAAGGATACCAAATGATTCTCATGAACTTAATGAATACTATAAAAGTAATTATAACATAATCGAACTCAAATAAATCAACTAAAAAAGATTATTTAACTTGACTTCCACCCTAATAAAACAGGGTAGCAGAAACCAAGTTTTCAGGTCCCCAGAAAATTCGCCATTATAACCTCTAACAAATAAGCTTGAGTTTTCATCAAACTAATGTCGATGGCAGCACAGCTAACTAGTATAACTTGGTAAATTACCGCCAAATTTTGAATAAATATACTCAAGCCTGAATCTTATTATTCCTACTTTTTGTACAAAATATCAACTATCGGAGCACTGTCAACTTATGGTATAGTTACCCTATTTATGATATATATAATGTATTATGATATATAAGTATTTCAATATACCAGACCTAGTCACGAGAAAGCCAATTTTCATGTTAAGGCATCAGTCAAAAGCGAGCTACCTTCTTAGAAAATCGTTCTTCCAGGTGTTATATCAAAGGTGATATCTGAAGCGAAGTAAAAAGAATAAAATGCCCACAGAGAATCGTGACCTTTCCCAGGATAATACCTGGTGAAGAAAATACGATTTATCACAGGATAAGATGCTAGGAAATATCGAAGCCCAAACGTTTTCGTGACAATAGTTCAGCTGCTAGACGAACTGTTAAATTACATATCCGCTCCCATCCATCATAACATTCCCTCTTTAACTGACGTAGGAATGACTTAGTATTTTCCTCATTATTTTACCTATTCTTCTACTTTTTTCATCAAAAAAGAATAAATATTACGTAGAAATTAATTTATTTATTTATAGTTTTAATTAATTTGAATATATAATAGGTACACCTAGGTAAGTGAATGTTTGACTTGCTAAATGTTGCAGCTAAGAGTCTAAATTCCATTCTTCAACTTTAGTTTTTAATGTCAAAATCTTATATAAGGTTTCTGTCTTCAAAATATTTATTTTACTTTAATTCCAATTCTTATATTTTATACAACTGGAATGCAAGAAATGAATCACAAGCTCAAGATGGGAAGATATAATATTGTGTCGCATTAGGATTGAGCATTGCGAATCCACCCAGGGATATCTTCTCAGAGGTCTAGAAGCACCTAAATGCCAGAAATGTTATAATGTACCCCAAACAGTAAAACACTAAAATGTCCAGAATGCAAAGAACTCCGGAAGAAACACTTCCTGTTTCTTGAACTGTTGACGGACGATGAAGCTTAAATAGTTACTCTTTTTAATACTTAAAAAGAAATTTAAGTTGATCTATTTATTAATTTTAAATATTTTTGTTTTAAGAGAAAAGATTAGACATGACCAGGAATCAATCCCGGGATGCCGCATCATCGCTGCGGGGTGCGAATCATCGACGCTACAAAGGCCGTTGTCCTAGCCATGTCAGTTTATTCTCTTCACTGAACTTTTATTTACCAATCTTTTATATATATATGTGTGTGTGTGTATATGTATCTTTGCTTTCATGAATTGAAACATTCAGGTATTTTCAAGCTGGATGTTTAAATTATAAAATCCTGAATGTTTGAATTGGTGAAAATACCTGAATGTTTCAATTTATTCATCAGGGTCTCGTAAAAACATAAAAATTAATTTATAGATATAACTTAAGATCAACGGCACCTTCTCCAATGAAACAATGTGAAAAACAAATTATGCAGAGTAACATTAAAAAGTAGTCAATTTAGCGGTGAAGGTGATTCAGCCATTCAGCCAACTAGATAGTTAATCGAAGACTACAATAGTAACCCTAATTCTTCCTTTCAATTAAAGTGCAAACAGAAGTTGTAGGAATATAAAACAATTGGAGTTACATTGAATGGAATTGTTTGAGGAACAACAATTAGAATCATTAGAGGAAAAGATTCCTTTGCTTGAGACCACAATTTGCACAAATGAATAAATTAATAAATCTTGATTAAACAACGACAAAGTTTTGGAGAGAAGTGACCTCATCGAATGTATATTAATATATTGCACCATTGCATATCAAATCAACGAGTCAGAACCTTTAGGTCTTGTGTTTTGATAATGTTTGGGTTATTTGTACCCATCGCTTTCCCACTTATTAATGTAGCAGACCTTTAGCTAAAAAAATGCTGGAATAACATATATTTTTTGAAAATAAAATCAAAAAGGGTGTTTTTTCTTTCACAATTCTATAATGAAATTTTAATTTTTTTCTAAAGATATTATATTTTTATGATATGGTAATGTAATATATCAAAACAAAGAACACAGAATACTGAATAACATGACACTTGTTTCGGTTTTCAACCTCAAATTGTTCTTTGAGATGTAACACCAAAACTCTCTTATTAGTGCCTTCTCAAAATAATAATAATAACAGACTAATCAAGCGATTAGTCGTTGCTCGAATAAACGCTTTCTTAACACTTGACTGCCTCATCGGGCGGCGTGAACCATCGGTGGCTCACACTTGACTGCTTCCTCGGCCAAATAATTAGATCTTTAACACTTTGACTGCCGAAAAAGAATACCTGAGAGTCATGCTCTCGTTTCGACACAATTTTAATATTTAATTGTTTGACAAGAGAACAATAACTCGAACCAGGAGACATGGCATCTAAAGTGTTAAGAAACTAGAAATAATTTTTCTATAAATAATTCGTGAACGTGTAAAACGAGGAAAATCTCATATCAGTCATATAAATTAAATTTCAAAGAAAGAAGCACCTTGGGACAAGTTATTATATTCAATGAAAAAGTCAAATAACGACAGAGTCTGGAGGAAATTAATTCACTAGAAATAGAGCAGAATAAAGCCCTTAAGTTGATTCTCGGAAAACCTAGTTCCCCTCATAGCAGCGATGCTAATAAAATTAAACTTTGAAACAATTTCACAGGTGTAAGGCAAAATGATAAGGTTCATTAAGGTGTAATCATAATATCTATATGATCATATATGACCCTTCCAGATATCCCTGTATCATACACATTCGCACAGCGGTTGATAATAGCAGTCCTTAAAACTGAGGCGCAGGAGAAAATAATATGATATAACGGTAATAATATAACGGTTATTGAATCACTGTAATGTTATATATTAACGCATGAGTTTTTCTTATTATTTTTTTTTAAATAATTGTTTAAAATAGTTACTTACAGTAGAGTCTATTATTAAAAAAAAAATTATGAAAAATACGAATTTAACAAAGGGCCTTAACGTTTGTTAATAAATCGTTACGGGAGCACACGATCTGAGTAGCTTAAAATACCACACAGCTGTATAATCAGTTGCTTAAGTTTGTGATAACCCTGAATCTGGATCACTCGGCATTCTAAGTTTTCTGTCTCCTACAAAAATGAATCATTCCTAAAGATTCCAAAACAATTTGGAGAAAAATACAATACCTTATAAATCCCTCAAGTTTTCTTAAAGAAAAGAAAAACATTGGAAACTAATATATATATATATATATATATATATATATATATATATATATAATTTTTTCTGCAATAAGAATCTTCCAAGTTGTAAAATATTTGATGGGTTTAAGTGAATGAAAAATGGAATAGATGAGTATATGACTTTTCTTCAAAATAAGAGCAAGATCACTTATTGACTATATTTTTATAATATGATTTTCCATTACATGGACAGAAAGTTATGTAAACCTCTGTATGCAATGAAATATTATTATAATGCGAAAATCAATGAGAGGTCAGATTATTTCGATTTTTTTTTCCTAATCGGAGAATGATATAAAAGGCAAAAAGGATTGCCTATTTTTTTTTTTTTTTTTTTGCTTGATAAGTTTACTATGGTACTTTAGATATAGCCCTAGGTCTTAGGGGGTCAGAGATAGCTTTGTCATCAATGTCTTGGGAAAAATCTATATTAAATATCAACTAATAGATATATTTCTCTCATTGTATCTTAATAATTTGAAGAATAAGTAAGTTATTCTTATTAATTAATTTATATCTTAGCAATGTGAACATGTTGCAATAAATTGTTACTGTAGTGTATAATTCAGCTATGCTACACTTTATAGCATTTTATATTATGAAGCCCTCTGAAAATTACAGTTTTATATGAATAGGATAATAATTCACACTTATTTTTTATATATAAGGCACTAAACTATCTATAAAGATTTTAAGACAGGCTATTGAACAAAACGAATAGCTTTTCAAAAACCTTAGACCGTGCTTCGGACGAAATCAAGTTTTCATCACACAAGTTAAGGAGCCTATGTGTGAATTGTTATCCTATTCATATAAAACTTTAACTCTTAGAGGGCCTCATAATATAAAATGATGACTAGGTTATTTTTGTTTATTTTATAAGGAAGCAGAGATAAAAATTTTAGACTTTTACCTTATTGTGAATAGCTCAATTTATTACATGTTCAAAAATTAGTTCAAAGTAACCAACTTTGACGGTACATATTCTCAAAAGCAGTTTTCTGATTTATCATAAATTGCTGAAATTAGCAAAGATAATTAAAGTACTAAATTTTCCAGCGATTTTCCGCAATGGAAAATGCCTCCCACCTATCCTTTATTAAAAATAAAAAATGAAACAATAATGAAATTCTCATGCAAAAAAATGTTACAGGTGAACACTCTTTCATTCATAAATCGTCTAAGTCATTAACTATCTATTAATTTTTTAATTAAACTCAAAAACATTTTATAAAGCCTCGTTTTCTTGTGTTTTTCATCCTGATTCCTCTTAAATATTTTGTTCCCTCCGTCCTAATTGATACTTCTTTAAAAACATTGGCACGTTTCAGTCTTAGTTTCAAGTGATCACCTTACTACACCGTTACCTTAACATCGGATTACTTACTAATTTCTTATAATTTAATTTTGGTTCAAAGAAGTATGAAAAATTAAAATATGCATTATGTCCAAACAGATCGTAATACACAAATTATTGTATATTTCCTTATTCAAATCGGGCGGAACCTGTAGCACTCCATAACTACGAGGGAACAGAAGTTTCAAGTGGAACAATTCCCAAATTACTCAAAACAGTTAAGCAAGTACTTCTGGAATGGTATTACGCTAAGTATTACGCTTCCTGTCTTACACAATACCCAATTACGAATACTAAAATGGAGGCATTCCAAGTCATTATGGTAAATACTCTCAGAGGGTGACTGGTGACATTATTCAATTGATATAATATGAAAAAAAAAACCAATATTAATAATGGAACATTATCAACTGACCAGACCAGTAAAAGTACGTACATAAATAAAAAAAAAAGTATATATATATATATATATATATACAATCTTATCATAAATATACTCTATGTACTGGAAGATATATATATAGGCATAGTTGCAAAGGCTTCCGTTGGATTTCGTCTAGGAGGGGGCAGGCTAGTAAAATTTGTATGCCTGGGGGAAGGTTTCGAGATATTCTGACCTTGTAAGGCTCAATTAATTCTCCAAATAAAAGTTATTGATATTAAAAAGTTAAAATAATGGGTAATAAATATTGTAAATGAATGCGAATTTATTCAATTTTTAGTTTTAGTTTTGTTTGTTTTATGTAAACTAGTTAACTATAGATGAAAGTATAGATACCAACTTAGAAGAAAAAATAATAATAATTTGGGGGTCACCTTTGGTGTAGTGGTTAGCATGGCAACCTACAATACTAATGGTTGCGAGTTCGCGTCCCGTGGTGGCTATGCCGTCCCTCGGATAGAACGTCGTCAGGTTAAAGATCCCTATCCTAATTATAATTGGATAGGCCAAATTTAGGACTCCCGCAGTAGCATCGTCTGATTAGCCTTAGTAGAATAAATGGACGTTAAACAAAAAAACAAAAACAAAATAATTTTGCAAACAAAACGACTTCACTGCATAAAACGTAAAGTAAGATATAAGTTATTTTTACAATTTTATATATATATATATATATATATATATATATATATATATATATACACATATATACATACACATTTTTTTTTGTTAAATTTTCTTTTCCATAACTATATTGCAAACAAAACGACTTAACTACATAAAAAGTAAAAGAAGATAAAAGTTATCTATAAAATTATTATTCTTTGGCCACCTCACAACAGTGAGGAAGAGAAGTGCAACTTGACATAATTATTTATTTATTTATTGACGAGATTTTAATGAATTGATATATTGTATGGTTATAATATGTTTTTTAGACCTGAAGATGAGGTAATGAGCCTCGAAACGTTGTGAGGTTTTATCATTATTGAAGATTGGATTTTTCACTATATTATAAATTTGGAATAATAGAAGACCAAAAAGAAATTTAAAAAGTCTTCCAGTAAAGTATAAAATTATATATACAGTAAACCCTCGATATAGCGAACTGGTAGGGGGTTTGATTTTCATAGTTCGCTATAACGAGATTCGTTATAACTGAGGATCCTTTTTTATAATATTTTTTTTAGCCAATGGCCGCAATAATTTAATCATATTTCGAAGAAAATTCATTCATTAGAACTAGTTAAATTAAATCGCATGTATGTAATTAATTTTTAGATAAACTACATATTAAACAATGAGATTCAATTATTTACCTGCCAAGTTCACTTGAGAGTTCTTTAGCCTTAGCTTTAATAAGAAGGTCTAAGATTGGTATTTGAGATCTCATTTGTTTAAAGCAATTAATCAATTTTTTTCCAAATATTCATGAGCGACAGAGCGCAGTCGTTTATTCGATGCTGAAGTTAATCCTTTGGCTGCGGTTGAATCTATTTTATCATTTTTTTTTTATAATGGTTGACAATGTTCATTTTGGAATTTCATATTTTTCTGCGATGGTTTTCTTACTTAGCATTTACTGGAATGGAGAATTTTTAATTTTTCCTCGATTGATAAGGATTTACGTTTGTGACACATGTTTAACAACGAACTCATTGTGTATTTAAAAAAAATACTATAAACGACTAAAGTACACTGATTCGAATAATACAGAAGTCGAAACAAACTGAGCTAGGTTTGAGAAAAAAGTCAATGGAATTAGAGAGAGAGCAAAAGTAAAAAAACACCTCAATTCTAGAAACTGGAGCTACTTCGTCTTCCCGCACTCATTCTACATAATACAGTAAAAAAAAAAAAAAAAAAAAATTCTAGCAGTTCGTTATAACAGAATATAATACTTCTCAGGCATCAAATTTAGTTCGTAGTTCGCACTAACCGAGGATTTCGCTATAACGAGGGGTTCAGCAGAAATATAATGGTAATTTTGGGGGGATAGTATTTTGGTTCGCTATATCGAGGTGTTCGTTATATCCGAGTTCGTAATAATGAGGGTTTACTGTATATATATATATATATATATATATATATATATATGTATGTATGTAAGATTGATAGGTAGGCTGGGTTGATATTAGATTTTATTACTCTAAAAAGAATTAACAAATAGTAAAACAACTGTTTGAGATGTTATAAACACATTACATATAAATAGGAACAATAAACATACCTACAAAGAATAATTAAATTACAAGATATCTGCCCAAATGCAAAAGTAGAAAGTTAGGTTATAAATACTGTAGTAACAGATGGGCTCAACAAACATAAATAACATAAATAGTAGGCGCTCTTGTTCCTATAAAGGTATACACCAGAATGCAGAATTTATATCAATAACTGTAAAATATTTGCAATTTGCGACCTTATCTATTACATCATTTATAGTAGGGTATGCATAACATTCTGGTATAATCAGCTTGTTCAGATTTCTAAAATCAATGCAAAGTCGTGTTTTGCGGCCATCTTCTTTTTTATAAGCAAGAGTTACCGGGGATGCGAATGGTGAGTCTGATTCTTGAATTAGGTTTGCTTCTAACAGTTTCCTAATGTGTGTTTTTATCTCTTTTTCATCTAAAATTGAACATTTATAAGCCCTTGAAGTAACATATTCATTCTTAAGTAATTTTATTTCAGCTTCTCTTGATTTTAGCCTGCCCACATCATTTTTATTTTTAGCGAACAGATGGCCAAATTTGGTTAATAATGTTAACATTTGGTTCTTCTTACTCTCATCTTATATATGATCTACAATTTTTATTTATTCAGTGACGTCTAAAGTTTCATCTAAATTTAATTCATTCATTTTATCATTACTTCTAATCATCTTATTCTTTTTCTCTATTTCATTCAAGTCTACAACTTCATTACCATTCCTTTGAAAAATATTTAAATTTTCATGTTGAATTAACCTAAATTTCTTTATAGCATCAAGACCTAGTAGGAGATCATAAGAAAAGTTGTTCTTCACTATATAGGTACTCAGATTTTCTGTAATGTTACCAATTTTTAGAATGATATTTGTCCGGGCAGTGGAGAACTTTAATTCATTGATTGTTTTAAATGCAGTACTATTATTTATTAATTTTGATCTCAAAATTTCCACAATTCTCTGATTTATTAAGTTGACGTTTGGTCCACAATCCTATACGGCTTTCACTCGTAACTTATTATCGATAATAACATTTATTTCCATCAACGGACTCAATTTCCCCGGGCTTTCTAGTTTAAACATTCACCCTTCAATTCAATCAACGACTTAGAAGCATCAACTGCCTTACAAGTAGTAATTGGTTCACTAAAATTTACTTCTCTTTTGGTTTTGTACAAGTTCTTATTACTACAGTTGCTAACAAGGTGATATCGGTTAGGCCATCCAAGTGCTTCACTCATGGAACATGGTTTCTTCTCTGGGTCGGCCGTTTTCATTCTTATGTCATTTCTATCCCCCGTTTTTTCAGAGGGTTTACTAACTTGAAAATGATCATTATTATTTTTAATTTTGCCGAATGTCCCATCAAGTTTCCTTAATTCTGTATACAGTTTATCGATTGTAATTATTTTTTCGCTATCCAATTCATCTTGTACCTGAACAGGAAGCCCCCCCCCCCATAACTATCATATTGATTCTTGATATAACAGTTGATTGACTTTCGACCTCTAAACATAACCTTTCCTTGACCAGGGCATAGTCAACCAAGGAACCACCTAAAAATCTGTAGCTGTAAGCTTTTCTCACTTTTGACCAACCCAAATCAACGAATACATTTAGAAAGGAAAGACGCCAAGAAAACCAGTCATTTAAACCTATCTTCTTCAAGTTCGCTTCATACCAATCGAAGAGCCAGTCACAAAAATCCTAAGAATTTCGATCCTCTTTTCAACGGAATTTATACTGTGTCTTGCACATTCTTTTTCAAACCTACCTAACCATTCATTCGGATCACATGTTTTATCAAATTTATCGATAAGAAATTTTTTTTCTACTTCATGTAATTCTAATTCATTACCTTTTAATTTATTTTCTAACCAATTTATCTTTTCAATTAACTTTTTTTCTCTCAGTTGATTGCTAGACATATTGGCATATAGACAGATATTGGTTGGCTTTCTTCGAGGGGGATGGATCTGAAACTCAGATTGCCATCCTCATCGAAGTATTCATGCTTAATATTTTCATCTAGTTTTATTCCCACCTTTCGGTAGCCATCTATAGGTTTGATAGCTGATAGAGCTGCTTTGATAGTTGATTTAGACAAGAGTACCTGATGTATCGCCATGTTTTTTCTGTACTCTTCAGGTAATACAAACCAGAGCTCTTTATCTTCAGACAGTCCAGAAAGCTCGTACTCCGCTTCACCCCTTTTTACTACGTGGACAAATAATAATGTTTCCTTTCTTGTAATTTAATTTGTAAGATTGATAGGTAGGCTGATTTGATAACAGATTTTATTCTTCAGAAAAGAATAAACAAATAGTAAAACAACTGTTAGAGATGTTATCAACACATTACATATAAATAGGAACAATAAATATACCTGAAAAGAATAATTAAATTACAAGATATCTGCCCAAATGCTAAAGTAGGAAGATAGGTTATAATTACTGTAGTAACGGATGGGCTCAACAAACATAAAAAGTTAAATTAAAGGTTCGTAATAAATAGGTATGTGTACAAGTAGAGAGGAACTTTATATATATATTAATTTGTTAAAAAAATGTCCTTTACTATACATACGTTTAAAGCTAATTTCAGGGAAATTCAATATCAATATTTTGAGTTTCGCCCAGCTATATAGCCTCTGATAGTATGCTGTTCGAAGATTTGTCAATCATTAAGATTTGTCTATCTATTTACCGTCACTTTATGTTACTATGGTTAATCCGACGATGCTAATACGATATTTTGTAGTAATCATCAATTGCAGTAATCAAGTAATGAGGTGATCGAGAAAGATTATAGACCCCGTTTAAGTTTTAAGGCGTAAATGAACTGTCAGGACTCATGAGTTCCCTTAGATGAGGGAGGTACAATGACTGCTCCCCCCCCCCCTTACCTCGAGGCAAAGTTCAAATTGTAAACTTCGTCGTTGAATATTATAGGACTTGTTCAATATTTTTATGCTGATCGAACTTGTGAAATATCTTTAACCCTCTACTTGTGACATCAATATTTTATACGTTATATGTGACCATCCATAATCATAACTCTCAAAATTAGTTTCCAGCTTATTTTGATGATCTGTTTTATTTATTACATAATTTATCTTCTTTTTATTATTTTATTTTTTTTTATCAACCTTATGGGGGTGTTAGGAATGATAAATAAAAGAACATAATGAGAGATGCATTATTTATCCATCATAATTTGTTCTTTAATAGTGAAATAGAGAAGCTCATTTAAGTTTCCGGGTGTAAAAAACACGTTCGACTTACTGAGACGATCCGTAAAAATTTCAAAACATAAGATTATCTTACGTGTGACTACACGTAATTTCTACTGCCGAACTTTTACAAAAAAATCAATAAAAAATATTGAAATCACCAAACGGCATGAAATTTTAGGAGATGATTACTCGCAAAGCTAATTAGATTTCAAAGAGGTATGTTTTGACCTGTCCTCAGAATAGGTTGTGGCAAATCCCATAGCAGTAAATTTACGGTTGTCATAGGTAGATGGCCAACCATTCTTCCAACGATTCTGTAACATGTTATGCACATATCCCTGAAAATCGTTTTACAATTTGGAGTCTAACAATTTTTCACTGATAGTACGTGCAATACCAATTAAAAGCTCTAATATATGTATATCGAAAATAATAATCCACTGGCTAGAAATGGTTTTAGAGCTTCCTTCTAAAAACTGTAGATGCGTACCTTGACGTTCGCGAAGCAGCCAAGAAAAAAAATGCATCAAAAATCTGAGAGATACATCAATGGAGTTTCTTGAATGTTGTCACGATAAAAACAAATTTATTAAGAGAATTGTCTTAAAACAATTCGTACTTTGAATAAATCTTTTTTTATTAAAAAATATGTATAATATATTTATATAACAAAATAACAAAACAATATAACAAAATTGACGTATCTGTGGCGCTGGTGGGCGTTGAAATAATGAATCAACCGATTCCGCCCGCCTTCCATTGACTGATAAAAATCAACAATAAGCAAAGCCTTAAAAATTAAGGAATTCGAAAGGTAAAAATAATGAATAAACAAATTCTGAATAGCAGCAAAGCTATTTTTAATTGCAAATAATAATGATAAATAAAAATTTAAACAATATAACATTTGAAAGAATATTTACAGTGCAGAAAAATAAATAAAACATTTACCTTGAAATGTAATAAGACAAAAAAAAGTTACTATGAACAATATCTTACGATAAATAAAAAGAAAAAAAAAATAACAAGTTCGCAATATCTTTGAATAAAACCAACAAAAAAAAACACTAGACTGAATAAAGTTGAAAGAAAATATTCATTGATATTATATCATAATGACAATAAAAATAAATAAATGAAAATGCCTTACAACCCGATATAAAAGAGATCCTTAGACATGACAATGGAAGAGTAGAATCGCTTTTCAGATTTTTGAAAACAAACCATTTTCTGTATATTTGACATCATACGAGTCGAACGGAAGTGTAGGAAAAAAATATATATACATATATGTACAAATAAAAAAAGAAAAAGAGGAAATAAAAAATAAAATAAAAAGAAAAAATGAAAAAAAAAATTAATAAATAAATAAGGGAAAAAAGAAGATAAATACAAGGGAAGGGAAAAAAAAATATAATAAATGTAAACAATAAATAAAATTAAGATTACCTCGGAGTTGATAACCAGATGGGTTTTATACCTTTGAACTTAAATAAACAAACAAACGAGACGAGTGTGCCCGACTAATTTTTTTGTTGTTGCTCAATACTATCTTTTTGCTCATACTATTAACTCGAGCACTATCTGAAATATTTATGTGTTGGCCACAACAGTATATCTACAAAGATAGACAAAGACAAGATATTGTCTAGAAAAATTTTCCTAATGTAAACTACTAAAATTATTAGTCATTTTGGTATTTTTTAATAGATATAGAGTTATTATAAGGAAATAACTAGTTTTAATAAGATGAAAAAAACAACTTATAAATCGAGTGGAGCAATGGAAGCAAGTGGAAATCCAAATTTACTGCTGAGTTGTGCATAACAATAAAGGTGGGTACTGGGAGGGACCAAAATCTAACTTCAATTACCAAATTGTTAATGAAACGAATTGTCTTGTGTCTGGCAGATGTAGGGCGAGCTTTGGAGAGGTAAACTATTTTAAGTAATTTTATCAACATGATTCTTGCACTATTATTTTTATTTGTAAGTGAAGATGTAACGAAAAATACAGCAGTTCCATAGATTCTGTTTTGTGTCAATTAAATCGTAACTAAATAGGCCATCAAGGAGACTACTCTCACGAATTTTTAATACAAACATGACGTCAAATTTGAATTCCGCACCCTTAAAACATTGAAAAACGTATATTTTCATGTCATGACGAGGAACTTCCAGATACATGTTCATTAAGATCCGTGAGAGACAGGTCGTGTCCTCCATTTGTAAGTGAAGCACCTGAATGCAATGAGCGAAGAATGAGCCTTATTATATTTTATGTAACGTTAATTATTGTTCCAACTATTGTGCAATCCTGGAAATAATATCTTAGGGTATAATGTCTTTTGGAGAAGCTATTTATTGTTTCGTCCATTCCGTCGACTCCTTTTAACTAAATAGGTCAAGGATCCATTTTCCATCCAGGCGCCTCCGTGGATTACAAGCCATTTTTTGCCCGCCTAGCACGGTCTGTCTGAGTGGTCTATTTCCATGGCAGAAAATATTAGAAAAAAATACTTTCAACATTTTGAAAGAAATCCAACATTTGAGGTGAGAAATTATTTTTAAAAAATAAACGAAATAAACCTGTATTATAAGTTCAGAAGAATGAGATCACGCCCGACTTACTCGCTTAAATAAATAATTAATTAATTTTTATTGCCTTTATTAATTAATTTTAGAACTTTATTTAAAAACAATTTAGTAGTAAAATAATTACCTGTTATTAGTAAAATTAGTTCATAAATATATGCTATATTTATAAAAATAATATGTATATATGATATTATAATAAAATGGAAAATTAAAGAGGTTGATTAATTAACATTATGACTTACGGAATCACTTTATATAAGCTCTCAGTAGACACACGTTTTGTTTATTGTAAAAACCTTTCCCAAAGTTTTCTCTATTGTAAAAACTTCCTTAACTACGACCTTAAAATTGACGATGTCTATTAAATTTTTGAGGAAGTGTCGTATCCTACGAAAAAGGAGAGAAAAGTTCGTGAGCCTAGACGCGAAAAGAAAAGATTTCTCGACAAAATTCGAGTTTTCCGCTTCGCTGTTTCTAAGGATAATAATATAAAAAATATATTAACCAAGTCACTCATAAGTTACTTGAATGCTTTGATTTTTCTCATCGATGATTTTTAGCAATATATGATTTGATTTTATAATATTTTAAGAAGCATTATGAGGATTCGACGCTGTTATAATTCGAAGAGAAAAATATATTAGGGATAATTGTAGAAAAAAAAATAGCAGTAATTCTACATCGAATTTCTTATAAGGGTATGGTCTATTCTTTTTTTCCGATATAGTGAATTTTGTGATTTTAAAACAGTTGTTTATTTACGGAAAATCTCTTCTAGAGTTTAAATAAAAAGAGATAGGCATTTTGTTTTATTCATTCAAAAGAGAACTCAATTTAATTCATACTGACTACCTAGCTATCCTGCTATTAAAAATAGGTATACACAGTAATTACTTTATATGATTGGGTGCTTAAAACTGTTGGTTAGCAAATAAATGTAATCAAACTTTAGTAGGATCATACGAGTGGTTAAATCGTTGTCATATATGAACTAGATAAATCAAAGTGATATAAGGTGTTTTCATTTTTTAAATGTTTTCATATAAAATGAGGGTATCGTCTGATTTAAAGAATTACTTTTAAAATATATTTTCTGTATTTTTAAGAAAAATATTTATGTAAAAATTTAATATTGATTACACTCGCTATTCCAAATGTGTCTTATGACAAATGTTTCTTGTTTCTAAAAATAAATAATTTTTCAACCTTTTCCGTTTCACTTGGAACAAGTTAGATTTTTGGATTTCTTTCACCAGGGGGTTAAATATTATGTTATGGAGGATGGTGTTTTTAAAAAAAAATATTCATTTTGTATTTCAAGGGGGGGGGGAGGGCGCACAAATATATTATTTAATCTAACCATTTAACTTGGAAATGCTATATATAGTGCTCTTTAGATTGGGGTTTAGTGATTTCGAATTTAAATAGTATCAATCGGAAAGTGAGGGAAATACAAATTGTCCTTGTAGAAATATTTTAGTATAATTGCTAGTATTATTTTGTATTTACTTATCTGGTACACCCTTTATATACACATATCTTCTAATAAAAGCTCTGTGAAGTTGGGTGTATAACAACAATAGCAGGGTAAAAAAGAAAGGTTGATAGGCCGTTTAGAAAGAGACAATAGGATAGGAGAAAATAGCTATAACGGAGGAAGATGTCTTGGTAAGATATTAAAGGGACTTGTTAGATGGAGACAAAAGATGGGAATGAGGGAACGTCTTACGGGGTAAATCTCATTCTAGGGAAAAACATTAAATAAAATAACAATTTTCCAAGAAAGAGTAACGGATTCAAATAGAGACGCTTTATAAATTCCTAACACTGGAAAAGAATCCCCTAATTAATATAAAATTCAATATTAATATTCATTGTATTTTCTCCTGATTTTCCCAATTTCTTACAATAACTAATTCTTGTAAAATAATAACTGGTACACAGACCCTTTCAAACTAGATTGACCTTAATAATATTCATGCTTCTAACTTTGAAAGTAGAGGGCTATCCTTAGTAAGCTTGTTATAGAAGACTAACATTCACCTCAGAAGTAAATTACCTCAGGATCTACAGGCGAATAGCAATCTATGTTTGTTAGTTTTAATATAAAAATACTATTCTCAGACTGTTATTCACTTATGGTGGGAGAGAATAAATCTTTCATTATTTGTTTTTCAACAACATGTTTCTAACCAGTAATTTTTTTATGAGCAGTATTAGGTTACCTAATGTAACCTGTAAATAAAATGCCGTTTCATTCAATCTTATGGTCCACAATTAACATACACTAACCATTAGAGTCTTTGTTGTCTTAAATCTTTCTTCGTAGTGATGAATTTTTCTAGGCCAATGACGGAATTCGATAAGGAAAATACGTCCGTTTCTTGGAGGAACATTGAATTCTGGCGTACGTAACAGAATGTTGAAATGGATATCCAATCTTTATTCAATTCAACAAGCCCAATGCTGGCTATAGGAAAACCATCGGTTTGAGGTATACATTAGCTATATGTTAAATTATTACTTTTATGCTTTTAGAAAATACATTATTATTTTGAAAACATGTGAATTTATTTTTAAAGGTTAGATTGGATAACACTGTTCTTAAAAAAATCACTGGTCAGTAACATGTCGACGTAAAAAAAAAAACTATTAAATAATTAAATGATATGAAAAAATTGTTGGTATCATTTCTCAATTAGTTACTAATAACTTTGATATAGCCATTTTCATCCTGACGAAAACCTAACGCCTAAATCGATAAAGTATGATGCATATCTCCGGACCCAGCCATTTACTTCTTTTGTAAAATTTTTATCCGCTGAATATTCCGTTCGAATACAAAATGTGTTTTTTTTGCTTTCCAATAAAAGAAAAATATTCCAATCTTGTGAAATTTCGAATCCGTGTTTTCAAAGTACATCTTTTTTTAGAATCCAAATGGTCATGTTTCGAGAAACGATTCATTTGCTTTAAGGTATAGGATTTTTCTTTCAGACGCAAATTAATATTTCCTGGGTTGGGGATTGTGATATGGATTCTTCTTCTTCTTCTTTCTCATCCTCCTGCCTCTCAGTGCCTCTCAGCGTGGAGGCGCCCCGATCCAAGACCGCCAAGACTTCTCGATCCCGAGCCAGCAGCTTCATCGAATTCATAGACCTGCCCCTCTTCACCAATCCTAGATAAATGGTTTATACATTGTAATCTAGGGCTTCCTCGTGGACGATGCCCGGTACTTGGACGATGCTTCAAAGAACTTCCTTGGGTCACGGTCCTCATCCATTCTACACAGGTGTCCAAACCATCCCAGCTGCCTCCTTTCAACTGTTTCTCTCAAAGCAGGCACTCCCAGGTCTCCCCATATCTTCTCATTTCTGACTCTATGTCTTCTTGTTTTGCCTGCCATTCTCCGGAGGTACTTCATTTCTGCAGCAGTAGCTCTACTCCAATGCTTGTCCAGCGGGACCCAGCTCTCACTTTCATTGATAAGGGTAGGTAGGTATATTGATTTAAAATGTATATGAATTGTTTGCTTGTAAATATTGACTCTTAATAAGGAGATAAGCTTCTGGGTTTATGTAGTTGAAATTATAGATAGTTCTCTCAACTGGTTTGATTTTGAATTTAGAGCTCTATTCATATCTGTTGAAGTAGTGTGGTTCTCAATTTTTTGCGTAATGTCCTTTTTGTGTCCTAACAGTCCGTTTTTGTGGATGATTAAAAGCTCGTCCTAACAGCCAAAACTCTCGGAGAATGTTTTTACTTGGGTGCCCACTTGAAATCTAATTCGTGTTTAGAAACCGTCTCATCCGGTTTCTAAGTTCTGTCTACAGACATAGCTAAAAGCTTTGACCAATAGTTGATACTTTTCATAAACACGAAAACGCAGGGATCGTGTCGACCTGTTCCCAATCGGACAATATGATTCGGGGTGGATCTTGTCCAAAGAAGAAGATATTTCAGGAATTTCATCTGAGCTACTTCAATAGATTGAAGGTATCGAAGAGCCCAAATCCCTGCGCTGTATACAACGTAGAAGACACATACATCGAAAAGCAAAATCTTTGTTTACCAAGAATCGCTTTGAATATTTCTTTAAGGATGTCTTTAACTTTTGCTGAAGCGACAGAAGCCCTCTGTCGAAAAACTCTAAAGATTTCTAATGCTTTCCCGATGAAAACAATGTTACTCCAAGCTATGCATAATTTATCATGTATTCCAGTTTTCGGATTTGGAGATTTGTGGAAAACCAGAACCTTTGTTTTCTCTGAGTTCAACCCGAGTGAATTATCTGAGCACTAATGTTATAAAATCTTCAGTTTCTTTTGATCACTGTGTCTCTTTCTAATCAGCCTATAGTAACATGGAAACTTCATGTGAGTGGTCTACACCTATCCCAGTGGCACTATTTCCCTTAAAAGTCTTTACGATATCAGCAATAAATAGTATGAATAATACTGGACTTAAGGTTTCTCCCTGAAACAATCCTACAGTGATTCTTATTTCTTAAGAAAGGTCATCTTGAATTGTAATTTCAGTGGTAGCGTGGTCATACATACCCTTCATTTTTCGAATGAATTTTCCACCAAATCCTGACGAATAAAGTTTCTCCCGTAGTATGTAATGATTTACGGAATCAAAGGCTTTCTTAAGGTCAATGTATATGGCATATACATAGCTTCCAAGATACTTGAGGTTGATACATATTAAAGACGAAAGGGTAAAGATATGGTCCACACATCCCCTGTCTGCTCGGAATACAGCCTGTTCCTCTGGAATCAGATTCTCTGACCCTGCCCACATTATTAACCTTCCTGCCAATCTGCTGATAAATAATTTTGTGATTGCGTTCAGTATAGAAAGCCTCTATAATTTTAAGGATCGGCTTCGCTTCCTTTCATAACATGAGGTGAAGCAGGGAATTACACCACTTTATAGATTTTTTTCGGAGTGCATAATATTGTTATAAAAATTCAATAGATAATGTTCCCATTCTGGAGACATGTTTTTTTCTCCTATAGTAAGCAGGTTTATATAAAAAAATTATCAAATAAAAAGGTATGAAGGGCTTTATTAATTAATAACAGGAAAAATGAAATGTCGTGTACAAGGACGCCCAGCCCTCTCATGTGTGATGATGCCCTGAATATCAAACATTAAAAATGTTTTGTTAATATAATAAATTATGTAGAACTTTTTAATAATCACAGTTTCAATTCTGTGTTTAAAATACAATAATAGTATTAGATTAGATTCATCTTCAGTGTCCCCAGACGCTCTCACGTCTCCCATTGGTATGCTGAATTGAAATGGCTCTGTCCAGTTTTTCGACGGCAATACTTCCTAGGTGTGGGTGTTTCCAAACCTTTAGAACCAAGAAACCTCCTTATATCCTCGGTTTGTTCACACCCTGCTCCTCCATAAATTCTCTGAATACCAGATCTCAAACCTCTAACCTGTGCATTATATAGCCCTTTCTACCGAACTGCCTCCTTTACAAAATCCTTTATCATCCGTGCTGCCGCCACCTTCCGGAATTCCTTACCTATCTCCATCCGTAAAACTTCATCCCTCACTTCCTTTAAAACCCAACCATTCTCCACCTCCTTAATCTTCATTCTCCTGTAAATATGTAAAATAGAGAAACCAACATCAATTATTTATTAATTTGATTTTTATTATAGCTTTTAAGCTCAAAAGCTGATCAAACTTTTGTTACTCAACATCCAAATGTTTTTTTTTTGTTTTGTTTTCCAATATTCTGTCTCAGTTATTTTTATTTTTTTCTTCTTTTTGTATGTTTACTTTATATTTCAATTCTTAATCTTTTCACATTTTTCCAACTAGCCAGACCAATTGCTCTTAATTTTTTGTTCATGTCTGTTATTCTTAGGGGATTAGATATCCCAGAATAAAAACTACTTTCTTTCTTTCTTAGTATTATTAATAATTAATTACTAATAGTAAGTAATTGATCGTAATCTGTAACATACTTCAGTAGATATGCTAATAAGATATCAAGGAACTTTGATGTTATATGCAGTAACGAACATTATATTATTATTCATTAATTTATTATTAAAGAACTACAGTCTCTTACAGTGGGGGACAGCTAAATTTAGCAAATAAGTCACATCCAATGTTTCCTAGCCGAACCCCTACGTACAACAAAAAAAAAGGAAACCTTGCATTATTACCTCAAGATACCGTTTTAGCCCAGTCAATTGGTGCTCAGAAGGGCCTGTTTCAAAAACAAATTGGGTAGAAGGTTTCTCAACGGATTCTTATGATTTTCGGTGTGTTAAATCCGAATCTGAAGTTTGCCAACAAAAAAAATGACGGCTTCACAGTGAAAAATGCAAAAAACCCTAAAAATTTTGGACTTTTTTTACAAAATCGCTTTTAAGTTGAAAAATGTGCATCTTAGTGATTTTTTCATCATTCAGAAAATTAAAGTAGGCAAAATTTTCTTCAAAATGCACTGGTCAATTTTAATTTTTGAGTGCAGGGCACCGCCGCTAGAGCGCGCTGAAAATGAGCAACTTTTTGGCACTTAGGCAAAAACGAGAGAAACTCAGCCCTAACTAGCCCCAGACGCTTTCTCATCATATTTCCTTCGTACTACGTTTTTTTTTTCACGTTCTATGGTGGTTACAAGATTACGGAGCCTTTGAAAAACATTGCCCATGGAGTGGTAGGAATTCACAAAGGACCGATCAAACCGTTTATACCGATACCACTAAGGCTAATCGGACGATGCTACAGTGGGAGACCTAAATTTTGCCTATCCAGGTATAATTAGGATAGGGATCTTTAACGAGTACCTGACATCCTACATCCTGGTGATTCGACCGGGATGGAATCGCCAGGATTCTCGGACACCTCTAAAATTTAAATCGTACGAATACATTAGAGGATTAAGTAAGCAAACCCCATTGGAATAAGGTATATACAAACATATACAGTATATACAGTTTCCCTCGCAGATGGTACAAAGCCTAGAGCAATATAGACCCACACGTCGACAACCGCAGCTTCCTCGAGCTTGTACCATCTGCGAGGGAAACTGTATGATCGTTGACAACTCATGCGACATCGACAATGAAGGTGATCCTGATGACCCTCCTCCGGTTGAGTCACCACCTACAATCCTGGAGACATCAGCACAAGGAAAATATCTTGTTTGTATATACCTTATTCCAATGGGGTTTGCTTACTTAATCCTCTAATGTATTCGTACGATTTATATTTTAGAGGTGTCCGAGAATCCTGGCGATTCCATCCCGGTCGAATCACCAACGACGATAGCAGAGACTTCAGCAGAAGGTAAACTGCATGATTGTAATATACCCTATTTCACTTGTTTTTTTGGTTTTGAACAGTTTTCGAATTAGACACCTGATAGTATTGTGTACAATAATATGTACAATTCCTTTTCCAGTGGAGTTATCGACCGATAGCGATCAGCCGTGCCCTTCTGCTCGGCAACCGGAGGCTGCTCCATCGAGGCCAAAAAGGAGGATGCTCAATTAAAGAATTGAAATTAATTGTAATGTAATAATAGGTAATTGCTATTACATTCCTTTTCATTATATTCATTTCATTTAATTTTTTAAATAAACAATAAAACAAAAAATCCTTGTCTATTCCGTCCCTCGGATAGGACGTAAAATAGAGGTGCCGAGACTGTAGGATGTCAGGTACTCGTTAAAGATCCCTATCCTAATTATACCTGGATAGGCAAAATTTAGGACTCCCACTGTAGCATCTTCCGATTAGCCTTAGTGGTATCGGTATAAACGGTTTGATCGGTCCTTTGTGAATTCCTACCACTCCATGGGAATGTTTTTCAAAGGCTTCGTAATCTTGTAACCACCACAGAACGTGAAAAAAACACGTAGTCATGGAGGAAATATGATAAAAAAGCGTCTGGGGCTAGTTAGGGCTGAGTTTCTCTTGTTTTTGCCTAAGTGCCAAAAAGTTGCTCATTTTCAGCGCGCTCTAGCGGCGGTGCCCTGCACTCAAAAATTAAAATTGACCAGTGCATTTTGAAGAAAATTTTGTCTACTTTAATTTTAGGACTGATGAAAAAATCACTAAGATGCACATTTTTCAACTTAAAAGCGATTTTGTAAAAAAAGTTCGAAGTTTTTAGGGTTTTTTGCGATTTTCACTGTGAAGCCGTCATTTTTTTTGTTGGCAAACTTCAGATTCGGATTTAGCACACCGAAAAACATAAGAATCCGTCGAGAAACCTTCTACCCTATTTTTTTTTTTTTTTTTTGTCAAAACTACCATTTGACTGGGCTATTTGTTTTTCAACTAATTTTAAACACTCCAATTTCACATTGACCTGACGCATCATCCAAATATTATTTTACAGTCCCTATAGGCTCAATCATATTATATATATATATATATATATATATATATATATATATATATGAGAAGCGCGATCAGTAAATAACGGGGCCATTAAAGGAAGAGTGGTGTTTACATTATATAATAAGTTGAGCATACTTAACGTACATAGTTTGTACTTTAAGCCGTCTTAGAATTTAAACGACAAGCTTTTATACTTGTTTGAAAGTTTAATACTTGAAACTGTAAGCCGTTCGGGTGACGTTAACAGAAAAAACGATGAATTTTCTATCTCCATCAAACCTTTCTTAATTTTTTATTGCAAATAATTAACCATCTCTCAAGATAAGCTGTGGTAAAAATCGATTAAATATCATATATATTATTTCTCAAGGCCTTTTCTTTGTCGGTACGCAATAACTTCCTTTGTTCCGCCATTGCATTCAAATTTCATGAATGAGGCATCTTTTTAAAGCATTCCTCATTTCGCCTTCGATTGCGAGTTACAAGTGCAAAACTGCGTTTTTTGCGAGAAAATGGTCGTAGAGGTTTCTAAATGGTGTCAATCTTTTCTGATTTTCTAGAACATTTTCGGTTATATATATATTTTCGATTGAGCCCTTCGTTTGCGAGGTGTACGCGAAAAACTACAATTCTTAGCGAAAATCGTTTTCGAGGGTGTCAAAAAAGGGCGATTTTTTTCAGTTTGTTGAGACGAACATTTTTGGTTATATACACTTTTCCGATTGTCACCGTCGTTTGCGAGTTACAAACAAAAACATGTGATTTCAGTCAATAGAATCAGCGCACTCGCTTTCCGCGAAACCGATACGTGTATATAAGTATTCCGTTTTCTGATAACAAAGGAAAGGAATTTAGGAGTTTCAAAGAATAAATAATCTATAATTTAAAAACATCTTATCTTTACTTCAACCCTCACTAATGCGCATGGCGCACTAAATACGCAATATGTAATACTAAATATACGGTGTATACTTTAATTAATTGGGATTTAAGTAGGTTTGAGTGCGAATGATTCGCACGGGTCAGTTAGTAATTGAAATAATTTGATAATTCATTGAAGGAGATTGTTTTGCCGATGCGTTGATTTTTGATACCTGTTCTAAACGTTTATTGAAAAATTAAACCCGGGAAAAGCGTAGAAGAAGAAACGTAGGAGTGTTATATATATATTCGGTATTCCGAGTTAAGTTTGCTTTACTTCATTTAATTCAATTTTATATTCATTTTTTTTTAATTTAATAATTTGTCTTTAATTTTCGCCGTTAGCGTTTATGGTATGATAGCTTGATCAGAAAACGTCTTTTTTTTATACGTTTTCTAATGCTAAAATTTATATACCAAAGATTTTTATACATAATCGAATGGTCTTGTATATCAGCTAGGTATCGGCTTTTCCAGAATCCCATTGATCAGTATATCATTTATTATTTAAATTAGTTCTTTTTATTATTGTTCATATGGAGATGGAAAATTTATGGATAAATAGAATGAACATGAAGCTTTGTGAACTATTTAACAAACCATTGCTTTTCTTACCATTGTCACAGTCGTCAAACTAGAGAGACTGATAATTGCCAATTACAGAAGAGAAAATGTTGATCAAAAATGAGACTTTAACGGAATCCAATTGCACCGAGATATATAGACTTATAGAGGATATACTGGAAATACGAGGAGGATTTTTATTTACAGTCTACGGTGTATTTCAAAGCACTACAGATAGTCATAATTCCGAGTATTGAAATATTGGGTTTATCTCGGAAGCTTTGACAACAGAAGGCTAAAAAAAACAAGTATGTTTTTTTCGAATAAGGGACATAAGTGTGGGTGTCAAAGTCTCTTGATTTATCAACGGTGACAACAGCCACACAGGTTATTAACCCCCTCCATTTGGGAGGTTTATAGTTCTGGCCAACTGGGAAAAATATTACGTGAGACTTGTTCCTCATTACCCTAAAGGATTTCTTTTAGTGTTGGTTTTAGGTTTTTTTTTCTCTATTTTCGGTATTAGGGATATTCTATTAGCAAGTGCTTAACTGACTGTGGGTTTTTGGTGGGGGAGATTGGTTTAATTATTCCAGCTCATGTTTATCCAGTCAGTCATCGCATAGTAGAAAAAATATATATATTCAATAATTTGTTAACTGATTAACACTTGAACGAAAATTGGAGTCTGATTCAAATACGAAGGAAAGATAGTAACGGGTCGATTGACCCGGGGTCGGGCATATGTTACTTAACGGCCGACTTAACGGTCCAGCACAAAGGTTTTTTAATCAATAATTATGTAATTGTGTTTATTATTTAATTTTTATTTGTCATATTATGAATAAGCTGTTTCAATGTTTTATTTATTTATTAAAGCCAAGAAAATTAATCAATAAATAAATATTATCTATTATTTCATATTTAAGGTAGTATTTCTACTAATTTTCAACTATAAAATTATTGTATCCAAAGTATATTGCTTGTCTCAGATAAAACAATCACACTAAAGATATCTCAAAATGATTGCGTTTTAACAAAAAATGTAAGAAAAGCAAACTAGTAGGGCTGGTCGGGTTATACGAGAATAACAATCCAAGTTTTTAAGAAAAATGTAATATAACCTTCAAGGTCTGATATGGGCTAAATAATAAGATCTAATAAGGGCCATTCAAAGCTCGGAGTACCTTTAAACCTCTCACTTTTATGAAGTTTTTAAATTGAACTTAAAAAACAATGAAATGGAAATATTTTAACGCTAAAGAAGTTTTTTAAGTTATTTTCAGAAACATCCGTGGAATTAATTTTCCATTATTTTTTTTTTTTTTTTTTTTTTTTTGACACCAAGATTTGTTGACAAGTCCTATTTCGCTTTTATCATATTATATTAACAGTTGAAATAAGGATAAGCAGGACTAGCTTTTTTAGCTTGCAACTTGGAACTGCAATACTTAGCCATAATGAGCTAGCTTTAGATTTAGCTTTGGGATTTACAATAATGGAGCAGTTTGTCTGGCCCATGGGACCTTCTATAATTGTAATATTCAATGTGCCCCTTGCGCAAATAAGTTAAGGGACCTCCAACTTTAACAATAGGATTACCAAAGCCGTTGCAATACTAGCTGAACTAATGGTATCCAATACTAATACTTAGCCAATACTTCAAATTAAAGAAAAAATACATGTTTATTCTTTGAAACTATTTAAGTAAAACATGTCATTTGCCTCTCGACCGTATATTGTAGAGCTCTCGCGCAGTATCCGATTGGCTTTATTTATTACGCAATTTATGCGGCTGCGAGAAAACGACTGGGATCTCCTCAAGTTCTGTTTTGTCTTGGACATTTAGGCAGCGAAACATGATTCGGAGTTTCTAAGGCTGAATGTAAATATTGTATATAAATATGAATCTGTAAATAAGTAGAGGACATTTGTGCCAAACCTTCAGAAAACACACATTTTTGATAGCCAAAGTTTAATAGACTGACGATATACCCAACTTCTGGAGTCCAAACATTTACATTCGTTACATTTGTTAATCATAAACCCAATATAATAAGACACACGCGAAAAATTCAATATACTCAAAACACAATAAAATACTTTTTATTATTATTTCTAACTCTAATTGCTTAACATGATAATTCAAGAAATTTGACTTGAAAATCGTTCAAGGTCTCACACAGTGCTTCAAAGATATAGTGTTCTTGGACAAAAATATTTTTACCCTAAAGTATGGATACTCGAAACTCTCGGACTGAAAGTATTAATACTTGAAAAATAAGATAATTTATAACAGCCTACTAGATCTTACAGTAATAATAATTATCGTAAACTGAAATTCCCGTCTAAAAACTTTATAGTAAATAAAACAATTAAAAATTACAATATATTTTTAAAGTAAATATTATTTATTAATATTTTCGAAAAATTTAACTTATTTACCAATTTTTAGATATCAATATCCACAATATTTAAAACAAGAAGAAGATATTTTAAAACTAAACTCAGGCAGCTTTGAGGTAGGATCAAGGAAGTTTTTACTAATTAGGTTTACCAAGAAAGTCACAGATTTTGTCTAAGTAGTCGGTAGACCGAGTATAATATAATGAGTCATTAAAAATTGCCACAGGACCACCTCTCGTATAAATTATATTTTGAACAAGTTGTTATTGTTTCTCCCTTTTTCTTGAGAGTTTTTAGTAGAATCCTCACTTTTAATTATATTTTTAACATTTTATAACAAGGAGCTTTCGACGTCCATTACACAACATTTTTGAGTTATTTGGTAAGTAAAATTGCTATAATTGTTTTCAATGTTCTGAGAGTAAGCTGTTTATGGGGCAAATTTCGATTAGAAATTTTAATTACTATTTTTTATTAGGTGTCTCCATAGTAATTGTATAAATTACTGTATAAATCTGGTAGTCCGCAATGAAATTAACAGCTCATAGAAATGTATAAAGCTTCCAGTATTTTTCTTCTATATTCTTTTTGTTTCTTTATGTAATACTTGGGTATTTTCATAGTAAAAAGTGTGATTCTCGCTTTCACAACCAGGAGACCAATGGCCTTATTAATTTGTCCTAAAAAGAGCAGACGAAAATTGAAAAATTACTAACAGAATGGTGCTCTCCATTAAACAAACGGAAGAAGTTTTTAACTGAATTATGCTCCTCAATCGTGGCTTCCAACAAAATGTTTCGTAAAGTAAATTAAAAACCCCTTAAGGATTTAAAAAAAAATATATATATTGAGCAAGTTGTTCCACTCTGAGAGAAAAATTTTTTCAGAACAGTTTTTAACTTAACCGTCAATAGTATCAAAGATTAATGAGGAAATAATTTCATTGAAATAATGGTAGATGAAACCACGGATGCTAAAAAAATTTTATATCCTCAATTATTAACTTAAGAGCCAATTAATTCAAATTAATCTAAGAATAAAAACTAAAAATATATCTCTATCAATTAGCATTTTTTTTTTTTTACTATTGAAAAAATCATTGTTTTAACAAAATTCATACCAATAGCGCAAAAATGATTAGTAAAAATAACAGTTTTTTTCCCAATTTACTCTTCGATACTTATTTTTTCCCGAAATATCCATTTCTTTTTGTTTACAAAAATAATATACTTAATGAAAACTGTTTCAGTAAAATAAATCTTTATTTCGCGATTGTAAGTTTTTAATGCACCTATTCAAATTTTAGCTCCATTGAATTCCGAGCTTTAGTAATAAGTAAAGGGAACATGTATTGTAGAAATAATTTTATTCAAATTTAAATCTTTTTAAAGTTAGCATCAAGACGAGAAGAAATCATCCCATTCTACCACCGTGAAGGGCATTGCGAATTTCCCCACGGTTATATTTAGCATAAATTTGATGACCCTACATACATACATCGTCCAAGTTTTTAGAGCTGTAAATCTCTTTCTCTAGAAGTATGGTACATTCACTCAGAAACGGATAATCTAAATATGAGAAAAACTGGAAAAACCTCTAAGATAAATGGAAATTCGTTAAAGATAAATGTTGTAGAACATCGAATTTTTAATTAAAATGTAAAATACAAATTCGTGCACGATTTTTCGTTTTTAAGTAATAAGAAAAAAACTGAAAATTTTTATTTTGTTTTCCTAAAAAATATTTGGCAACCGATCTGAGGTAACAGACATTCATATTTGTGTTCTATGAAATGTTTACTTTCAGCCTATAAGATAAAAAATTTCTTTATATCAGACAATTTGTTTGCCCTGAGCTCCTGGACCATTATGCTATGGTCAAAAAAATAATTAAATAAGTAAATGATATAATTTCTATTTTCAAATATTCCTCATTTTCCTTAATTAATATGTCTAAAAATAGTTGAATAATGTAGAATGAAGTAAAAATAGTTTAAATTTACTACTTGGTTCTTTTCTTTCACTTAGTGATGAAGAGTGTTTTTTTTAATTTAATTTTAAGTTTAAATTTAAAAATCAAAAGGACGTAATCACCGAGCAGTTGACCGTCCAAATAAAATCTCAATCTTAATCTATATGTAGAATCTCGTTAATCCGACCTTGATGGGACCAGTTTGAACGACAAAAAGGTCTAATAAACTAAAAATGATAAAAATACGTTATTTTTTTCGTTTTTTGACCATAAATGGTGTATTTATTTACAATAAAATGTACATTTTCCATGAATAAAAATGATTATATGATTTATTGATAGTATGTTGGTTCCAATTTTTTTTTTTTTTTTTTTTTTTTAAGTTAAAAAAGTTGTTTAAGTGTATCATTGATTTTTGTCAAATATTTTCTTGTGTGATTTTCTTGATGCTCTCCTGTACATTAAAATCCCAACAATATTTTTTTATGATACCAGATTTATAATATGGTTCAAGGGACATACAATTTTAAAATCAAAAGCTCACCTCTGTCAAGGACTCAAGATCAATCTCTTCCTTCAACGTTATTATCTGGTGTTTTCTCTAAAAACACAGTATTTCCATTTTGAGAGCAATGTGGAAACAGAAGACAAGCTGTACTTCAACAAAATTTAAGTCACCTCAACAAGCCGCGTTCCAAATTAACTAAACTAAACTAAATGAAAAACCGATTCTTATTAATCACATCCATAAATCATACATTATATATGGGAATATCAGGGTTTCCTCTTGGTTTTAGTTTTAGTATTTTTTTTCATAATCTATAATAAATTTTCAGGAGAACAAAAATCCTATCCTTCCTCCCTAAAGATTTCCTCAATTAACGGAAAAATAAACTTTGAATTAGCGAACCTATGATTATTATAGAAAAATATTTCCCTAGAGAAAGAAACGGATGTAACCTCCCTTCCCCCTGGGAATGAAATAGGGAATGCTTTTTGTATCGGCAATTTTTCATCCAGGCTACCTTCTCCTAGAATATTCGGAAGAGTAAAATATTCTGGTCAATTATGACATTTCAAACATTACAAATTTTTTTCACTTCCAGTCGGATCCACGGAAAAAAAAAAATTAATTTCCCATTTTATAAGAGGTGTATAAATATAACAGGAAAAGTAGATTTTCTGGAAGAGCTATGTATTCTGCCATCTGTGGTTTATTTTGAATTAATTCATAGATCTGACCCCCACCATACGAAACTGCCGTAGAAAATCTTTGTTTTATTTATCTCAGTTTTTACTGTTGTTATCTTTGATTACTCGTTTATTTGTTCCAGTACAAAAGTGACAAAGGATCCAGCGTATTTTTACATTTCGATAATAACTTTCAGTTTAACTTAACTAACTGCCTATGTCAGATTAATTATAAAAACACAACAATCTACATTCTATCTGTATATTGGGTTGTCCGAAAAGTTCGTAGAGATTTTTAAAATAAAATTTACCTTTTATTTTTTCTACTAAAAATGAATCACAAAGCTAATGTTTATTTATATGCCTTTAATCCTCATGGAATTAATTATGTTTACACACTGAATTCGTCTTTATTAAGGCTCAGTAGTGTAGTTTATTGCAAACCAACATGAGTGACGATTCAGTTCATTTTCGGCATATTATGCTGTTCTTTTTTAAAAAAGGGAAAAATGCAGCCCAAACTGCAAGAAAGATTCGTGCCGTGTATGACAGCGATTCAATTGCTGATAGCAAGGTTCAGAAGTGGTTTTCGCGGTTTAGATCAGGAGATTTCAATTTGAAAGGTGATGCTCAGTATTTGGTGCAATTGGAAGGGACCCATACATTTTGAGCTCCTTCCACGAAACCAAACTATAAATATGGACTTTTAATGCGCCCAGTTAGATCGATTGAAGGCAGCAATTGAAGAGAAACGGCCAGAGTTGGAAAATCGGAAAGGAGTGCTATTCCACCAAGACAACGCTAGGCCCCATGTGTCTTTAAGGACTCGGCAAAAGTTATTAAGCTTCAGATGGGAGGTTTTACTTCACCCGCCGTACTTTCCTGACATTACTCCTTCGGATTTCCATCTTTTCCGTTCCCTCGAAAATTTTCTACCAGGGAAATCATACTCTTCAGAAGACAACGTCAAAACGGACCTCTTATTGTTCTTCAGGAGTAAGGACAGTGATTTTTGGAAAAAGGGATAATGGACCTTCCAAGCCGTTGAGAAAGGGTAATTGCTAACGGTGGTAACTATTTTGTAGATTAAATAAATAAATTTTAATCTGTTCATCAATTTTAATTTTTGCCCAAATTTCTCTACGAACTTTCCGGACAACCAAATATTACCTCTTTCTGATATTGTAATAAACTATAAATAGGAATGATATTATTTTATTTATGGTTTTGGAATGCTGCTGAAAGAAAATAAGTTTTATTGTTTGGATAAGTTCTTTTTGATAGGCAACATTTTTTCATTGCATAATTTTCGATGACGCTCCTCTCGGAACCAATTTGATAATACCTCAAACGTTCTATATAAAAACCTCAAATAGTATAGAATAAGTAAAAACTTTATTTTATAAGTGCCAAAAATAATACCAATAAAGGTACAGATGGAGCGACAGGTCCAGCGACTCTAACATCTGTCAAGCATCTCTATGCTAACCAATCGGGAGTGAGAAACTTGGGCCATGCAGCACAAAACTGTATCTCATGGTAGTTCGTCAAGCCAAGGAGGGTCAAATCAGTCTGTATTGCTGGATCGTGAGTGACGGATTATAAACGTTATATCCCCCCTGTTCTCCCATGAAATATAAATATATCTTTCAAAAATGAATAAATATGTAAAACGAAAAAGGCTTATTTGCATTTGATTGACATGAAAAATACACAGGTAAGGTGAAATCGGGTAAGTTCGTCATATGTATAAAAAGCTAGGTTAATAAGCTTTAATACATTTTAAACCTTAAAATCTACTATTTTTAGCAGTTTCGTGAATTTTCTATATCCTGAAAATTCCTATAAGAGTGAAAGATTGTTTCAACGCAGTTGCCCTACCTATATGGGTGAAGTAAATAAACCTCTTTGAAAAAACACTATAGAGAATTCATTATTTATTAATAAGTGAGGGATGGCCATCGATCGAAATATCGATATATGTCATCCGATATATTCATCATTGATACCACCTACTTCGATGGTTATCGTTCCTGCGATTTTTAGTTTTTATTTTGATTTACAACTTTTATTGTAACTATTTTTTCTGAAAGCTCGAGAAATTTTACTTGAATATGAAGGCTAGAAAAAAAAATATTCATCTTGCCTGTTCTCATGTAGAGTGTACTTTTAGTACAATATTAAAGTATACATGATAAATTATAATAGGTTGATTCACAGTCAGGATTCTCAGTTTAAAATTTTTTTTTTTTTAAAAACCAACGTTTCGATCCTACTTATGGATCTTCAATAGGGCTAAAATAAGACAAATAAATGAGTATCTATGTCAGAAGATGACAATACTCATATACTAGTAGTATTGTCATATACTAGTAGTATTTTTCATATATTGTAAATACTTTACAAAACTGATAATGATATAAAAGATGATGAGCATTATACATGAATATTTAAATAAGTAGCTGGTTAGCAAGATAAAATCAAATCTTATTATCTTACTAACCAGCTACTTATTTAAATATCCATGTATATTGCTTACCATCTTTTATATAATTATCAGTTTTGTAAAGTATTCATTTAATTGTCATCTTGTAGAATAAATACTCATATATTTGTCTTATTTTAGCCTTGATGAAGATCCACAAGTGGGATCGAAACGTTGGCTTTTTAAAATATTTTTTAACTGAAAATCCTGACTATGAATTGACCTATAATAAAGAATAACAGTTGACTATTTCTCACCTCTGAACATGATAAATTATATCTATTTCATTATTTTAAATGTATATAAAGGGTTTTGATATAACAATAACTTAAACAAATTAAAACTATCTTTGATATTTTTAAAAACAATTTAGAACCTTAGGTAAACATAACTTAAAAACGGAAATAGAAACAAATATCTCAAATGATATACTAAAAACTTATTAATACTGATGACGTATAATAGCATTCCTAAGACAAAAGCATCTCTTCATTACATATTTGATGATAAATAATATCTGAGAAAAGTCATTTATATCTTTCTTATAAATGACAAGGTTATCCTTTTCAGATGACGGGACTTTTCATTTAAGGGAAGTAACTGCTTATCTTCTGAAATACTGAGAAACACTCTTAGGAACACTCCCTCATACATATATGGAATATAAATGGAAACATATGGTGACGTTGAGAAAGGAATTGAATCAGCTCCTTGGTCAGACTTAAGCCATGGTTTTAATTCCCCTTTCCCTATTTCTTGGTAGTTATTACGGTAGAGTTAATCAATAAAGAAAAATAAATAAATAATTTTAATTCATGCGCATATATCCTTTGAATATATGGCATTTCGTTGAAAATATAGACCAATTATTTTGCTTAAAACGACGACGAGATTATGATTTTTAAACCCGGAAAAAAAAACTGTATACACTCTTTTTCCAGGAACGATGCTGAGAGATGGAAGATATGATCAGTCAAGTGGGAAACATTAATAAATACAGATAATGATAATGATTCCTTAAATGATACAATTTCGACATACGTTGGAATTTAGTATTTTTTTTTCATTTTAAATAATTAATTAATAATTTTAATGGAATAGAAAAGATCGAACCACGGCCAGGAATCCAACCCAGGTCCTTTGTATGGTAAGAGCGCTGCAACGGAGGTGTAGAGGACCTGGGTTCGATTCCCAGTCTTGGTTCAATTTTTTCTCTTCCATTAAAATGTATGCTGTTTTTTTTTTTTTTTCTTTTAACTTTAGAGCGAGTCAACATGCCTAGTAACACCACCGTCGGAAGTCTAGGAAACAAATGACAAAACTCCTACCTTATTGTCCCTCTCAGTACTTTATAAAAGTCAGTGGCCAACTGATAGGAGTAAGTGAATTAACATCAAATGAACAGGACTGGCTGATGTAAGTTATCAAGGAAACTGGAAGGTAATTTGATGAGATTTCTTTTGGAAATATAAGAATTTCCAAATTTCGGCACCATACTTCAATTATATGTTATTATAAATTTTTCAGCAACGTTATTTAAATGCGTTTTCTTATTATTCTAGTTATCAATTTATATTTTTATTATCATTTTTGTTTTTGATTATTTTATAAATTATACTAGACTCAATTATGAAAATTCTCGTGCTGTTGTCAAAGTATTATTTGTATAAGACTGTAGTCTTTATCAAATAAAATATATTATTATTATTATTTAAATGGAAGTTATAAACTATTACCAATGTCTCAACTGAAAGGTTTTGGCGCCTATGCATCGCTGATTTTAAGTAGCAGAGTAGCCAAATTTTAATGTCGATTGCATGGGCACTTTCAAAACTATAATTAATTAAACCGAATTCTAGCACCCCGAAAACTCGCCAACAGGCATCAATTCAAACCAAATACAGAAAATATATTATGTTATATTATATAGCCATTGGGTGTATGTATGTTTGCCTGTGATTATCTAAATAATTATAAGATACAAGCTATGTTAAAATGCTTGTATATGTTAAGTTGGACGGTTGGTTTTTAGTGTTTTGGGTGTGTATGTCTGGGTGTATGTTTGTGATTATTTAATTATTTATTCATATTCAGAAATTGTTCAAAATGCTTTTATATTTTAGGTTGGGTCCTATAGAGCTTAGCTTAGAGGGATTGGTTTTAAACAATGTTTAGGTGTGTGTTTTTTTTTGGTAATCAATTCTTAGATAATATTTGGATGTGTGTCTGCCTGTGATTATTTATTTATATAAATCGTGATTGTATGCTTGTGCATGTAGTTAATTTAATTTTATTGAATTTGGTTTTCCAGCCTTAATGTAGCTTTGATCCTGAGAAAACCATATTCTCCTTTGAAAAAATTCTGAACGGAAATTAAAATACCTGAAAGTCCTTAATATTTCTGAAAATATAATAATGTCGTAAAATTTATAAGCGTAGCAAACGACTAACATAATTATTTTTCGGAAATGATTAAATATTTTTAAACAAAGTTGATAATTTATTAATTAGACTTTATTTTTTCCTTTTATATTGGCTCTATATTATTCGCTTTTCGGTCTTAACAAATTTACTATTTTTAATTTAGACTGTGTTTAAAATATTTAATTATTTATAAAAATATTCATAACCTTAATTATCAAATTTTAATACAGTCTTTTATCATTGACATGATTTTATGATTGGGAACTACCCTCATCTGTCTGCTTCTGTTCATGGCTATAAAATAAATTTATTACAAACTGTTATTAACAGTTTAACATATAAACAACTAATGAGATTAATTGTCCTTTTATTTTAAGTATTTCTGAATTCTTTACTTTTAATAATATATAATTCTTAAGTTCATTAATATAATAGCTGGGGATGCTTGATGGCATGCAATAAAAGCAAAGGGCCATTAAGGTTAAATATAAATAGAGCAATAAAATTGTTGTTGTACCCATAGATATTGTTTTTGTATGTCACGTTAAATGGACTTTAATAGCGAAAGAAATATATTTTATTGTCACGTTTGCCGAAATAAATAGAATTTCATCAAGTAGTTATTTTGAAACCTTCGTTAGGTACATAATAATAGTCTTTAACAAAGTTACGCGATTATTTGAAGATGAAGGATTAGGAAAGGGCAAAAATAGACGTTTTGTTTAATCAAATGTGAATAACAACAAAATCGTTTTATAATATTCCAAACAAGCCATTAAAAAAAATTGTCAATGTATATTTATAAACAATATAAAAAAAAAAAAAAAATCAGAGTGTCAAATATGGATGTTTAAATTATTTATTACGAAAAAATAATTTTTTTTTTGTATTTTTAATCCTTAACGATGGCTGAAATAAAAATATCTGATACAATTGTTATCACCAGGAAATTTTTATCACTTTCCACCCTATCGAAATGTAGAAAATAATATCAAATAAATTAATAAAACAACAAGAATATCACCTTGAATATAAATAAAAACCATAACAAATTATTTTAAATATAATTAATATGATTTATAGTAATTATAAACAAAATAATGGAAATTTAGAAAAATTATCATGAAAATAAGGCATTTGAGGCATATAACTTGAATAATGTCGATGCAGAAAAAAATGTACCTTGATTGAAATTGTTCAAGCAATTTGAAGACTAATGTTAAATCAGAAGTGTGAAGTGCCAGAAACAGAATGTCCATTTATTTTAGTGTTTTATTTTTTTTTTTTTCGATTCCAGCTGTGATATATAATTATTTTATTTTATTTATTTATTGCTGCAGATTTACACTGGTATCGCAAGAGCCTCTACACCTCGCCCCTGTTGCTTTAACATGCATTTATATCGCGTATGTATTTATATTTATTTAAGATTTCATAAATCACCTTCTGCAACCATTTTTCAATCAATAATGCCTCCATATTTACACAGTTCTAAACACCAAACCCTTTGTTGTTAAAAGTAAATGGTTCAGTATGTGTTTATATTTTCTACACAAAGGAAGTAGCCTTCCGGTTTACAATAATGTTGCAACAATTTATTTACTGTTCATGCTTCTATATAATTTACGGAAGGATACCAAATGGTTCTTTTTATAAAAGAACCTTGAGAAATATACATTTTTATCTAATTGTTATTTTATTTATTTTCATAGTATATATATATATATATATATAAACGTGTTAATCAATGTTAAGAAAGTTTAATATAAATAGTTATAGGTACAATTAGGAGCTGTTTTTTGTTTTTCATGAAAGTAAAGTTATCAATTTTGAATTACCTTCGTCAGTAGTCAAGCTCTGAAAGAAGTTAATATCTAATATCTAATTACCGTTAATCAAACTAAAATCAATAGATTCTGCTGATTTACTTAACATTACAAGCAAAGAGCTAATTGAAATAGAATTTAAAAATACCATTGAAAAATTCACAAATAATCAACTTTCTATAGATGTTCAAGCTGTTCTGAATTCCAAATACAATAAAAATTTTAGTAAAATTAGTAACTTCAAAATGGGTGAATATTATCTAAAAATGAGAGCCCCAATAAGGAAGCATAGTAATCACTCTATGAGTCAACTGAGGTTATGTCAACCTGACAGCTTAGAAGTAACATAGTTTGGTTTTCAAAATAACTATCGAAATAATAGTGCTCAGTGCCCTTTTTGAAACATGCGTGAGTCCGAAAATCTATATCACTTTCTATTAAAATGCCCTATGTACAATATTTACAGAGATAAATATTTAAGTAAATATACTGCTAATATTATCGATGATAAGGACAAAATAAAACAACTTACTAATAGAAAATAAAAATAAATTTAATGATTTATTTAGGTATGTTGAAGATTGCCTAAAATTAAGAAACCTTGTTATATATATATATATATATATATATATATATATATATATATATATATATATACACCGCTAGTATATTTATTATAAATATAAAAAAAAAAACTTGAAAAAAATATTGAAAAAAAAAAATATATATATAATTATAAGCCCAATCAAAATTTATAATTCTGTTTTCCTCTGAGGGTTGAATAGGCACAGACATAATATGATATATGTTTTATTTAAAGAATCTTTTAGTTATATAAAAATTGTTTAGAAAAACAAATTTATAAACAAGATTTTAAGCTTAATGTAGATAATAAACAGGGGAATAGATGGGTCGTAAAATAAATATCCCATCCTAATTAAAAGAGATTGCTGGATATAGCACTAATGAATGTGTGATTACTGACAATAGAAGCGGCTCACATTATCTCGAAGGTAATAAATTCGTGAATTTTTTAATTTGAAAAAATATCCTGTTAGATGATATATGGCGAAAATCCTTTTGTGAAAGATATGTTTTTTCGATTCTTCAAATATTATAGTATGTAAAAAAACAAAAACTATTATAATTCTACCCAACTTAATCATGTACTAAAGTCGTTTTATGGATAAATTGGGAGATTAGGAACTTGTAAGAATAAATTATTATTACAAAAGAACAAAGGGTAAGATTCAATAAATTAATTTTAGGTTTAGTTTAATTTAATAAGTAGAAAATAATGTAGATTGCTGCTTAGGCGTTGTTGCCACCATTATTTCATAGAAAGAGTTCTATAATTTTCTCGAACAGTTACATTCATATATTAGTACGTAATCACATATCTTGGAAAGGTCTAGGCCTATCTGGAATGTTCCATTTCTGACTGAATATAAGTAGCGATGGACTAGGGGTTTAGTCTTGCTTTGAACATCAAAGCATATGGTAACTTTTTAGTCACTTTCTTGTCACTGTTGTTACTACGTCACATATTTTACTATGTCAACGTTGTTACTAATTTGAGTTCTAATTACTTGTTATTGATATTTTTGTGTTATACTTTTAAGTAAAGAAAAGAAAACTATATTCAAACCCACATTGGTGTTGAACTATTTACAATTAAAGTTAACATTATTATCATTTATAAAATTACATACAACAAAATGAATTGTTGTATGTATGGGCGCTTACTTAATCACAAAACTTTCAACGACGATGTATAACGAGGTAGGATTGTATTGTTTATTTTATTATTGTTGGATTGTCAATACTGCATAATGTCCTTGAATTATTCTCGTCCGATAGAGCAAAAATCATTAAGTTCAGCCACCAATGGGCGAGGAGCATGAATTACAGTCCCGGCTTAAACGTGTTAATCAATGTTAAGAAAGTTTAATATAAATAGTTATAGGTACAATTAGGAGCTGTTTTTTGTTTTTCATGAAAGTAAAGTTATCAATTTTGAATTACCTTCGTCAGTAGTCAAGCTCTGAAAGAAGTTAATATCTAATATCTAATTACCGTTAATCAAACTAAAATCAATAGATTCTGCTGATTTACTTAACATTAAAAGCAAAGAGCTGTTTGAAATAGAATTTAAAAATACCATTGAAAAATTCACAAATAATCAACTTTCTATATATGTTCAAGCTGTTCTGAATTCCAAATACAATAAAAATTTTAGGAAAATTAGTAACTTCAAAATGGGTGAATATTATCTAAAAATGAGAGCCCCAATAAGGAAGCATAGTAATCACTCTATGAGTCAACTGAGGTTATGTCAACCTGACAGCTTAGAAGTAACATCGTTTGGTTTTCAAAATACCTATCGAAATAATAGTGCTGAGTGCCCTTTTTGAAACATGCGTGAGTCCGAAAACCTATATCACTTTCTATTAAAATGCCTTATGTACAATATTTACAGAGATAAATATTTAAGTAAATATACTGCTAATATTATCGATGGTAAGGACAAAATAAAACAACTGTTACTAATAGAAAATAAAAATAAATTTAATGATTTATTTAGGTATGTTGAAGATTGCCTAAAATTAAGAAACCTTGTTTATATATATATATATATATATATATATATATATATATATATATATATATATACATACACCGCTAGTATATTTATTATAAATATAAAAATAAAAAACTCCATATATCCACTAAGTATTGATGGCTGCTTTTTATGCTCAGCCTTTCAGAGCTACGAGATAAATTAGATTTGGCATGTAGCATCAAAGTATCCCGAAGGGTAAGTGCTGCATAAAACAATTATGACGAACAGGGTCTATGCTGCAGAGTTGGTTCTAGATACTGGAAGCAATAACTTTTAGTTCATGTTGTTAACTGTTTAATTAACTGAAATTGTTAACTTCTTGGTAATTGTTCTAAAGACGCAATACTTAATCATTTTAATTACTAAGCGCGTTACCACAATAGGTTAGACGCCTCTGATTATCGCTAAACTCTCTGAATCGCCATATTTTCTTAACAGCCATACTCCACTGGTAAGGGGAGAGACATTTAATTAGAAGTTGCATTACATATTGTTCGAGCCTTAGGAATGTTCAAAGGTTGCTATAGCTAACAATTGTTTTTTGTATCTTTTTCGTTTAAAATATTCTGTCGGAAGAAACCAAAGCAGATATTTATTTCTGTTACTTTTTTAAAAAAAGTATTAGAATCTTCTGAAACAGTTTCATTCATCACCGCGTGGCCATATGTAATGAGATGTTCCACTACCGAATATTTATAAATGGTGCAATTGACTAATAAATAAGTGTAACCTTGGCTAGCCAATTGTAACAGTTACTGTCTAGTCACTGTTACGTTTAACTGTTTCGCCAATAAATACAAGTCAAACCTTTGTTACTATTGCAATACAAAGTTTTTTTAGGTTATTAAAGAGACTGCCGATCGTTCATACTCGGATATATTCAAAATAAAAATATTAGGTTACATTATGCGTTACAAAGCAACATTTAATAAAACTAAGAAACAACGGTGTATTTTTTTTTGCGAATTATTGCAAATTATTTTGGAATTACAAACAGCTTGCAGGATCGGAAAAGAAATACAAGAAATATAATCGTGTGGAGCCAGATTTTTCGACTCGTTTAATTTTTAAGCCCTCAATCTTATTCTTTAGGAGAACAAACCAAAGCATAATTAAACTCAGAAATTTGCTAAAAAATTACGAAAAAAAAGAGAACTTTTTAATAAGGGAAGAAATTCAGTTTTAAAAATAAAATGAAGGAAAGTTATGATTTTATGTTTTTTTAATAATATATTACTTAAGCTAAGTGGTAAATAATAATATAATATGCTTCTTTTGTAACGATTCTTAAGTCCTCTTATAATTGATCCATTAGATGTTAAGCTAATTTAATAGTACAGTATTTGTATATATATATATATATAAACATTTTTTATGGCTCCCAGTTTAAGTAGAAGACCTGTCAGATCATGCCAGGCGATTCTTGTCTCCTTTATTCAGATGGCTGGGCTAATCCAAATCTGTCCTTCGCCCTCACGTATATTGTGAAGATAAATATTTCTCTTCGCAATAAATTAATTTTCATTGTTTTTGCTGAAGTAATGACTTCGAATCATACGATGTATAATTCGAGGCTATGTCTAGACTCGTTATCCATGTATTATAACTATGAGGTATAGTATCGATTTCGGTCTATATTTTTTAGTCTAAGATTGAATGAAATGTTTAAAAAATTATACTTTTGGTCTTTGTGGGTTATGAAGTATTTTTGTTATCATGAAGTACACTTATCCCAGATTAAGGTTCCTGCGGATCACTGCGGGCGGTAGGTTTATTTCTGTCGATTTTATTAAATGATGAAAAATTGAGAATTTCGTTAAATTAATGTTTACTTATATTATAGAAAATGTTAAAGGTGTTATTAACTATAAGGAAAGTACTAGATATGTCCATGAACACAAAAAAACAATTAATAAAAAAAAAACAGGAATATTTTTTATTGAAATTGCCTAGAGCAGGTAAAAGAACTGAAACATAAGTTATCTCTTTTCGGATATGGTTGAAAGAATAGTGTGATACTGAATCAAGGAACAGAGGCTGGTTTGAAAAACGCAACAGTTCAAACTATGTTCCTGGTAAATAAGGACTCTCTAAAAAGAACATTATTAAGTCATGTAAAAGAAGCAAAAGGTTGAAGAATGGAAACATTAGCACATCAATGAAAACTGACATGCTAACGTACCTATTTCACTGTCACAGTAAAACTGAGATATATGGTATTTATGCGTCACATTTGACTCCGGATTGAACAAAAAGTCCTTTTCGAGCTGTAAAATTCACTTATGTCGAGGCCGACACTGGTGATTTTAATTAATAATATTTTTTTGGTTTCTTGTACTTTTATAAATTTAAAAAGGTATATTTTTTCGCTTAGTATATAAGTAATATAAGAGGTACCTGGACGAAAGTAGACATTTTTCTTAAGTGTCCGAGTGTTTTGTAAGTGGTTGTAATACTCCGATTATCTTAGTGACTGGTCGGGCCTGTCAGCTGATGAGTGAGTCACATGGATTTCGCCATAGCCTAGTGTAATACCTTTTGTGGCAGTATTTTTTCTTTTTACGTGCTTATGGGTCATCCCCATAGCAAGATAGGGTTGCAACAGCTCATTTAAGAGCTTCCTCGCGGGCGCCACATGCAACGGAAGAAAGCGGTCTTGATTTGGAGGAGATTGGGAAAAGCAATTCCCAGCCGAATTGCAGTTTCGTCTAGTTGCCTCCCTTACAACGGGCCGCAGTGAGTTTCTGAACATTTTTCATTTTTTACCTTTGCACGTAGGCTTTCTATTACACATCGAATGTGGAAGACCTCTCCGCTTGTTCGAGCTATCTTGGAGTAAGGAGCCGTCAGAGAAGTAATCTCTCCAGCCTTAGAAAGACAACTTGGCCTAGCTTAGTGGTCATTGCACCGGGCTCTAGTACTGATTGACCTGAATTCTATACTAGGCACTATATATATTTTTTAGGTTAATTTTTTTGTAAAATATTGATGTTTTTTTTATTTATCAAGCGGAGTCTTTTTTTATTTTTTTCATATAATAAACATTTGTCTTTTTTATTAGTTATTAAGAAAGTTTTTTTAGTGTGTGTGTGTGTGTGTGTGTGTGTGTGTGTGTGTGTTCTTTGTCTTATGGAACCATTGTTTTTTAAATTGTTGCTTAATTTAGTTAAGGAGTTAAGGAGATAGCAAAATATAATTTTTTTATTTCATTGTTTTCCATGAATTATTTTTTAACAATTCCCCCCCCCTTTTTTTTCTTTCTACTGCAACCAGCAAACTTTGTTATTATAGACGGCCAGGCACTCAACCTTTCAATTACGTCGGCTTTCACACTGTAAGTCATTTAAAAGTTTCTATCTATCAGGAAATACCTACAAACCATTTCATATGGAAGAATTATTTAAGTTTTTCAGAAACATGAAGGATTCGAGAAGAATAAGAAGTGGTGTGATCTATTAAGAAGAAATTTTATCATTGATACAGCATTTGCAGAGATTTAAATATGAATGTTTACCTCGGAAATATGCATATAGTTAGAAAGGACACCTCCGGTTATCAAGAATGCAAGAATTAAACTTTAACTTACGACCAATAATTAAATTAAAAAATCTGGTGCGTGCTCGCAACACACAACTTTCACTTACCAACTTACTTAGATTAGAAATTAATGCGTTTTGTTAATTGCTACTTCTCAAATGAACAGAACGGCTTTAATTATGAACAATGGTCTGTCATTAAAGGCGTACTCCGCATGCGTGGTCTCAATGAGTTGACTGAATATTTTTCTTTTTTTCTCCTCTTTATGTTTTCTTTATTTTTATCATATCTCATATTTAGCCATTTCTTATTTTTAGGCGGAACGAGAGACAGTTAATTTCTCCATGTAAACAAAAACAAAGGTACTTTATAAGAAAGAAACAAACAAACAAAAAAGCCCCGCCCCCCCCCCCCCCCAAAAAAAAAAAAAAAAAAACCTCAGAACATTTTGATGATAAAGCTTACCTGATATTAAATAAAACCTAATTTTCATTAAGCATGCGAATTTGATAAAAATCGTTAAAGCCGTTTTTGAGATAATCGAAAGAAAGGCAAAAATTGGAAAAAAAGTCATTAAATAAAGTACCCCCTCCGTTTGACCAATTATGATGAAATTTTTGCTGTCACATCTTGGGCATATAAATACATCAAATACCCAGTTTGATCAAAATCGTTAAAGCCGTTTTTGAGTAAATAAAAAAAACACGTGAAAATGATAAAAAATTTATTCAGTAAAGTCCCCCCTCCGCTTGATCAATTTCGATGAAATTTTTACAGTCATATCTCGGGCATATAAGTAGATCAAATACTCAGTTTAATCAAAATCGTTAGAGCCGTTTTTGAGAAAATCGAAAAAAACGTAAAAAGTTATTAAATAAAGTACCCCCTCCCTTTGAGCAATTTTGATGAAATTTTTGCTGTCACATTTCGGGAATATACTTACACTAAATACCCAATTTCAGGTTCCCACGGCTTATAGTTTTTGAGCTAGTCTGTTCAAAAAAACACACACACACACACACACACACACACACACACACACACACACATACACACACACAGACCATTTCGCGGGACTTGGTCATTTCGACTCAGGGGGCCCCAAAACGTGTATTTCCGTTGAAAACCGTAAGTCAAAATTTTTCACGATCGCAATACTTCCACTTACTATATATCTCATATATAGGTAAGTGAAAGTAAAAATTATCTCATCTTTCTTTATTTTTGTTTTAGACTCTAACTCAGAGGTTCATCAGCTATAATAAGCAATAGCTTATTATTTCATATTTTGTATTATGACAAAAATTAAAAATATAAAACTTTATTGTTTTAAAAATATAACTTTATAATAAAACTTTAAATTAAAAAATATAAAAGCTTATTATTCCATATCTCATTTTATGTTTTTTTTTTTTTTTATTTCCGCTTCTATTCTAAATGGTCATTGGCGTTATCATTTAAAAAAAATATTAAAAAGATTATTATTCAAATTTATATAATATTGTTTAAGTTGTCTTTTTTTATGTGTACTTAAAACAAATATAATTTATTTATTATTTTAGAATATTTTTTTAAAAAAGGTATACCGCGGTTTTTCAAGTAAATAAAGATTTTAGTTAATGAAAACAAATATTGATCGTGATGGAATAAATAAATAAAACTTTTAATAAAACACTTTATAATTTTATGATAAACATTGCTGGATCAGCCTCGATATACTCCTATTATTGAAAATATAAAGAGCGAATGTACAAATGTAAAAAAATTCTTTTCATGAATTCATATATTAATAAATTTAGCTCTTGTATTTATTAATAAATTGCATGCATATTTTTATCAGTGAATTTACTAATAGTAAAACTAGTTTCACAGCAAATTAAATAAATAAAATAATATTAGCATGTATTGTGACGATAAGGTTGCCTGTTTTACATTTCATAAAATATTATTGTGGAAATATATTTATTTAAGGTTTCTAAATCTTGAAAGTGTTTTATTAGTTACTGAAAAACAATTTTGAATATTTATAACTAATATCAAAGTCATTTTTTTTTTGTATTGGTGTTCATAAAATGGAAGGAAATGGTTTTGGCCTGCTGTTCGGGCCAAATATCCCGAGTAAAGTGATCCAAACCAAGAAAAAAAAGAACAAAAAGTAACTCCATATACATTTATTTTGATCTTGATCCGTTAAACCGCATAGTAGATAAGGGGTTGTTTTTAGGCCAGCACTCAGCGGTGGAGGGTGTGACAGGGACGTCGAAATCCCCTCCAGGTACAATGTAAGGGCCCGATAAGAGGTCTTAGGAAAAATATTTGTACAGAACAAATATTTGTTGAAGGGACATATAACAAAAAAAAAATAAATAAAAAAAACATTATCTAAAATAAATGATATTACGTAATGTAACACTGTATAGTCTAACTTACAAATTTGGTTAATAGCATAAAGAGATATGAAATTTTTTTCTTTTAAAACTTGGTCAGTCGAATGAGACCGAAGATATTGTTTCCTGACTTCGCTATAAATTATCATTATTAAAAACAGTTATTTTTGACTGTTTGTCAACATTTTTAAAATAAAATGAAGCTGCATCAAATATTTTATACTATATATATATATTATAATAGGGTTCTTGATGTTCAATCAATAATAAACAACTATATTATGGCAACGTTTCGAGACTATATTGTTTACATAATCATGCCCTGCAATGAACAAACAGGTTGGAATACAATTATATGAACTACATAGGTAAAATTATACTGATTAAAGTTAACAGTAATATAAATATATAAAATACATAGATTGTATGAATGTATATAATTCAAATGATAAAATTGTATGAATACACATACTACTACAATACCGTTATATGTACATAATTAGAGTAATGTATTTAGTTAGTTTCTATACATCAATTTGTCTTACATAGCAATATCTATCAGCAACATTGTACCTATATTCATAAACTTTTATTATTTGGAATTATACACATATATACAACCTATCTATTTTATATATTTATATAAATGTCAACTTTAGTGCAATTTTACCTATGTAACTCATATTCCAACCTATTTTTAGGTCTATATTGTAGGGCATGATATACTCTCGAAACGTCGCCATAAAAGATAGATAGAAATAACGTTTATTCATGAATAATGATATATAATACTTAGAAAACAAAACAAAATATGAAAATACTAAGACGTAAATAGACAATCGACATAAGTCCGTCTGTCGAGATATCCTAGCTTGTTTTAAATATAGGTTGCATATATATATATATATATATATATATATAAAATAGAAGATATGTGGTAGTGGTATGTAATAAAAGCCAAATAATAAAAGAAAAATTATTTCATTGATACCTACAGGAAAACTCCTCGTACATAAATGACCAAATTATAAAGCTAGCTATAGGAGACTTCTTCCTCTGCCTTGTTGGGGGACCATTTCTACTGGTTATATTCATGAATCATTTCTTGTCTATATTTTGTTGCAAATTCGAGATAAAGAAATGGTTGTTGGTTACAAATAGCCGTTTAGGATATCTACGGTTTCTTCCATACTCAGAGTCCGTTTTCCATAACAGTTTATCCTGTTTCAGGTCGCCATTATATAGTTGTTTATTATTGACTGAAGCTCAAGAACCCTATTATAACATTATATATATATATATATATATATATATATATATATGTATATAAAATTGCTGATCCAGCAATGTTTATCATAAAATTATAAAGTGTTTTATTAAAAGTTTTATTTATTTATTCCATCACGATCAATATTTGTTTTCATTAACTAAAATCTTTATTTACTTGAAAAACCGCGGTATACCTTTTTTAAAAAAATATTCTAAAATAATAAATAAATTATATTTGTTTTAAGTACACATAAAAAAAGACAACTTAAACAATATTATATAAATTTGAATAATAATCTTTTTAATATTTTTTTTTAAATGATAACGCCAATGACCATCTAGAATAGAAGCGGAAATAAAAAAAAAAATAAAATAAAATAAATATATATATATATATATATATATATAGGTATATATATATATATATATATATATATATATATATATATATGGTTATTTATTTTTAAATAATATTTATCTGAAAAAAAAGATTAGCCTTGGCCGGGAATCGAACCCTGGCCTCTGCATAACATGAGGATCGTTGAAAAGAAAGGGTTGGCATGGGGTGGATCGGGGCGCTGCAACGGTGATAAGATTACCCTAGCCACCTAGCCACCTATGTATAATAAGTAATACCTTATCTTACCCTCTATTGTATGCATTAATATTTAGTTACTTTTAAACTTTATTTTTAATATATTTACTCCATTCCTTTTTTTTTTTTTGTAAATGTAGTGCATTTATTTTTCATACCTTTTACCACCTGTAACTGAGAGTAATGGGTGGTTTATTGTAGTTAAAGAATCAATCACAATCATCACAGTCTTCCACCATTTTCAAATGACATTTGAGAATTTGATCCTACATTCATACTGCCATAATTGAATCCCCTCGCTTAAACTTCGCCAAAACGATTAGCTGGATGAACAGCGATTTGCCTCCCACACAACGCTTAAGTTAATCGGTGAAGATGAGATAAAATGACATATCAGCGTTCCCCATTCCCTAATTAGTTACGTTTAATAAATACCCGCTATCTAGCTCTCAGGCAGTTGAATGTTTGAAACTCGTGAAAAGTTTTGATGAGTTGAATTAACCCATCTTGTACCAGAGATGCGTCTACACATCTCTAATATTAATTTTATTTTCAGTATATAATAATAAGAATTTTCGATGTTTTAACTAATTTACAAGGTTCTAATTTTCTTTGATTTTTTTTTTTCAATTTCAAACATAGTTTCTTCAAGGACTAATTTAAATTTAAGTATTTAGAAGATATATTCTTATTTAGTGATTCTCCTATTTTTTTAGAAATAAAACTTCACTATTAATAGGAGATAATTAAAAGCACAGAAAGCTTCTTAAATCTCAAGGTAAAGAATACTATTCTTTACATTAATCGTAAATAATTCTGCATGAAAAGAATGCTCTCCTTACATGTTAAGACTTGACATAATTTACGTGGTACATCCCTGTTTGTCACTATCACATTTTTGCGTCCACGCCTAGCTTAAAGTTTTCGATCAATTAAAGATACTAAAAGTATGAGAGAAATCCATGTTTTATCGAATGAAAATTCCAGTGTAATTAACTAAAATAAAAGGTACTACGGACTACGAACTTCAATGGTAATAAATAAAGGCCATGAAAGAAATCGAACTTATCAGACACAAAATGAAGGTTTGCCGATTTTTAGCCGAAACCGAAACCAGATGTTTTGGCCGAAAACGGAACTATGGTCGGTCACTATTAAAAAAAAATATAAAAATTATAGATTTTTTTAAATTATCTATTAATTTTCGTTTTTCTCAGCAATACCACTAGTTTCAAAAATTTGAATAATTTTCACCTATAAAAGTGAAAAAAACTATAAATATATTTATATCAGGGCCAACATTATTTTTACTACGCTATTAGGCTTCATTGAAAGCCAATGTAGGTTTTTACATAGGCCAGGGCAGCGTCGTATGTGGCTTGCGCACCCTGGCGGAAATGGGGAGGCCCAGGTTCGAGTCCTCGGCCAATCTTTTCTCTTCAAATAAAAATGTTTAAAATTAATTAAACGGTCAACTTCTATCAATAGTTTAATAATAATTAAAAAAAAATAAATCCATATAATTATAACTACCAAATAGAATTTTAAGAACATTACTAATTATTAACTAGTCATAATTACATATCACACCCGTCGTAGAATAAAGTTACAACTCAAAAATTTAATATGTTGGGAAATCATTAATACAGTTCTTGTTCAAAACTATTGAATAGCCTCGAACCAAGACGAAACACCCTCGCTTACGTGGTTGGTGAGTCTACTATACTTTTATTTTATGAACCAAATAGGCAACTTCCTCATTGTGATACTGTTGCTACATCAAAACTTCCCATTTTGAATTTTATCTTTATTCCACGAGGGGTTCGAAGCCCTAAAATACAGTTCAGTTATTAGAACTGATTCATGTTTTAATCTTTTTTTTCTGGGTTCTTCCTCAGAAGGCTTTGGTACACGAACATGAATTGAGTCCAAAGGTTTTATCAAATGATTTTCCAAAGAGCTGCAATATTTTTTTGGGACCTGGCTTTGCGCAATCCCATTGAAGATTCATGGGCTCACTTTTTAGAGAGTAAGTTTAGAATCGTCACGTGGATGAAATAAATGAATGAATGAAAAATATCTATCGTTATATTATACATATTACAATTACAAATTCAAAGTATCTATGACAAGGACAAAAGCCGTCTGCCAGTGTTATCAAGATATAAATATCAGAATAAATTACCAATAGCATTAAAATGGGTAATCAGTCAGACAAGCTGTTGTTCCTGGATCTCCAAGTATAGTGTAATGAAGAGCGGGGATCTTAGTGACCAGACAAGTAAAAAATAATTTCTTCTCTTAATAGGGAAGGATTTTAAAAATAAATAAGCCGAAATTCGGATAACAGTCTGCATTCTCCATGAAAATGATATATGTCTTCACAACAGTTACAATTACGAAGTAAACACCTTTAGAATCCTCGGTCTTATTCTAAACATGGTCTGAAATTTAAATATAAAAGGTCGCCTATGCTTTAACAACCATCTTGCTTCTGAAAAACTCTTACTATTAGCGAACGTTTCTGTTACCGATTCCTTGTATTTATTCACTAACACTTTATATAACCCAAACCGATTTGAAGAAACCACTCGATTAAATGCTTTATCCTGGTAACTAGCAAATCTCTTCAATGCAAATCAGAAACGCCAGGCAGGCAATTGATTCAATCGCCCATTAAAACCGCATGAATTCATTCGCATGAGCTCGGATCAGCTCAGTCAAATTCGTGTGGTTTCGCATAAACCAGAGATCCTTTTATCTATTACCCTAAGAGCAATTTCCTTTGTGAACATGTGGTTTGGTAAAGGAAGGAATTTTGATTTAATTTAGGGAGACAATGTGAATATTTCAAGGGGTGATAATCGTGTTTCTAGGACTAAAACATAATTTGGTGTTACATTTGAATGTGAAAATGATCTTATAAATTAAAAACGTTGGGATTTTTTCAAAATATCAACATTGGAAATCCAACGCCAACCAAAGCAAACCATAAAACGAGAAAGACGATTAATGAATAAAAAATTTGCAGAAATGGATTGCGACTGTAAATCATATTCTGATTTCTATTTTCCTTTTTCGGCCGTTGAAAATCTCGGTTGCAAATAAGAGATAAATGACACCTGAGGAGTCAAACTAAATCGATGATACCTGCAGCTGCTTACAACTTCATTAGCTTAGACTTACAAGTACAAATTTACTATTAAATGAAAATGTTAATATTGCGTTAGAGAGAAAGTTTTAATATATCTCCAACCAGCGTACAGGAGATGGCCTGCAAACAATGAAAAGAAGATGGGACTCAAAATGAACCCCTGCCTCCCCTCACTCCTGAACCAACCTCAAAATATTCAAATCAGCCTTCAGGGTCACCATAACATGAGGCTGCAAAAGGTATACAATGCTTTTATGATATTAATAAATGTGGACTAAACCCCGAAGTTAAACCAATTTAAGAAAAAGGCAAGGGTGGTCTATTGAATCAAAAGTCGACTTTAGAGTTACCAAAAACTTTTTAACCCTGTAAGAAAATCTAGGATTTATAAAATTTATGAAGATGAAGAGATTATCGAGCACCGAATACCCATGCCTAAAGCCAGCCTTATAATTGCTCAGCAATACAAAAGTTTCTAAACGGCTTAGGAGCATGGACGAATATATTTTTCGGATTGAATCTAAATAAGAAATTCCTCTCTAATTTTAAAAATCAATAGGATAAGGGAAAGATAATGGATTTACGATAAGAAGGGGATACTTGAAGAAGGCTATCAACGAAATTTGACAAAAGCAACTTTTAAAAACTCATAGCTTATTCTATCTGGTCTAGGATCTTTATTGTTACTGTTTTTAAAAAATGTAAAAACAGTAAGTAACTCATAAGTAACTCAACTAGGGAAAATAAGGAATCCAAAATCGGTGAGGAATTTAACTATTCTACATTGAGAAAAAGGGAGAGCGGAGGAAGATTGAAAAAGTTTTTAAAATATAATACAAGCGATTGCTTTGATAAATTAATACCATAAACCAAAGATTCTCGACAGACGTTATTAACTCATCTCTATAAATGCTTGGAATCAGATTTCTTTTTGAATTGCTCACAAACAGATTAATAATAAAAATAAACAAAGAACAATACTAAATAAATATAGCAGTTAGGTTTCGAACATCTTTTCCTGTGCTAGTATAAGCTCAGAATAGGTTTCAGTGGAAATTCCATGTATATTGAGAAGTTCATGCAAATACTAGGAAAGGTTTTAGCGTTTGTGGTTCTGCGGATCGATTTGGAATTCTAAATGGAAATGTTTTTGTGATTACTCATTCCATTTTCCTTGATCCTCTTTGGAGATATTCAAATAACAAGGCTATCTTCGCGAAGGACGCTACGCAGATGTGAAACAAAAGTTTGTGATAACACAATCTATGTAATTTTCTTATTATTCTAATAGTAATAATAATAATGATTACAGTTTGACCAATGAAGTGTTTAAAAATTAGTCGGAATCGAATAAAACCCCCAGCAAATACATATCCTTATAAAATTTGTATGTGATTGTACCTTTCACCTAAATTATATACCCCCCATTACATTTATTGACTTTGTAACGGGTCGCAAGTGAACAACCAACTTGTTAATTTAGCTAAATGTCAGTTTAATTCAAATTGCCACCGATTACAGTTATAATATACATTTATATTATTACTTAATCATACTATTTTATTTAAACTGAATTATTTTTGTTTTTATTTACTATCAGTGGCAAATCCGTCATAACGAGCATATGAAGTAGTTTTGTTGTTGGTTAATTTGATTATGTGAGATACGTCGTTTGTAACGTAAAATTTTGTTTGAAATCAGATAAACCGGTAAAACAGTAATGTATTCTATCTAATTATCTATCCGTAAAATAAAGAGAAATTAATTTGCTTTTACTCCTGTTCGCGTTCCATGAGATCGGTCAAGTTCGATGCATTGAAGTATCGATTGTAGAGAAAATATCGATTGTGAATTGACTGGAGAGCCGCCATTTATGGCTGCATTAAGTTGGTATTGAAGTTGGACTAAAGATCAGAGCTCCAAGACATCAAGAAAAAAACATGTTGTATAAACATGCTGCCCACATGAGGACATTTATCCAAAATCTATATTTATCAGGCTGACCTTTAATAAGTTTAAGTAAATTGCTTAAATTTTGTAATTATGTAATTCAATATAATTCCGTAACGTAAATAACGTAACCATTTACGCAGTAGCCTACTTCCGAGAGCTACAAAGATAGTGTTATATAAGACATTGATCCGCCTAGTCCTGATCTACGGTTCTGAGACATGGACAATTACCAAATCAGATGAATCTGCTTTACTGATTCATGAAAGGAAGATCCTCCGAACCATCTACGGAGGAATCATGGAGGGCAATGAATGGCGTCGGAGAACTAATATGGAACTGTACACACTGTTCAATGAACCCGACATTGCGAAATTCATCTGTCTCGGAAGGCTAAGGTGGGCTGGGCATTTGGCGAGGATGGACGAAAATTCCATCCCAAAGAAGGTTTTTATGAAGAAATTCATGGCTCCAGGCGTAGAGGAAGACCTAAGCTGCGGTGGCGAGATGGTGTGACCCACGATGCCTGGGCGCTGCTGGGAGCGCGCAATTGGATGCAAACGGCAAAGGATCGTGACACATGGCGCAGGCTGATCCAGGAGGCCTTGACTCAACAATGAGTTGTTGCGCCGCTGAGCTATGAGCTAATATAATTCCATCCATTAAAAGCACCAATTTTTCTCACAATTTCCATTTATAAAAATAATTGTAACCTATACAGTTCTCATTCTTGTTTCTTTAAAGTTGGTCGAAACTTAATCATATACTTTAAAATGACAACAAACAACAACTCCTATTTGACCCATGAACGACAAGTGTTTCTAATTTCATTCAAGTAAGGTAAACTGGTAATAAAATAGAAGCTAAACACATATAAAAGATAATTTAAATATCAATAAACACATTTCTAACCTCAAATAAACAAGATATGTTTTGGAACTTTAAAATTACATTGTGCCTGCTTCCGAAAGTTTGCTGAACGGAATAAATCGTGTTAGAACAGCACTAATAAAAGCAATGAAGTGCGCACCCACGAAAAGACAGACGGTCTTATATTATAGTCTTATAAATTACCATATTATAAATTGTACCAAGGAAAAAAAGCACAAATAAATTTAAAATACAAAATATTTGCAATTTATTTGTAAATAGATTCCAATACACAGATTTAAATGGGAATATTTACAAATTATCCTGCACGAATATGTATTTACAGCAAAATTCAAGAATACAATTGTATTCGTACTCACGCATGTGAATAAAAATATTCCTATTCACCCTTGTGTAATTAATATTAATATATAGTTTTCAGTTTGGTCTTGTAAATTAATAGATTTTAGTCTGTTTAGTAGCCAATTAAATGGCCAAATTGTCGCCAAAATCTTTATTAAACATAAATTGCTTATTAGAAGGAACGTTTTTGTACACTTTGGAAGGAATTAAAGCGCAATCTAGATGGAGAAATTCGAAAAGACGATTGGCTCAAATTGTAAAATTTAGGCAGGCATGTATGCTATAATGTTGTTATTAATAGTTATTTCAGGTTTATTTCCGTGCTTTTGCAAAATAATGATTGTCTCCAACTGTGTAATTTTATCAAAATTACAATGAAAATGATTCTCCGTTGTATTACTTGGCCAAGTTTCACCGAGACGTGATCACGAAGGCTATTTTAGTAATTCTATCAATCCAAATGCTGGTAGGAGAAGTTATTTTATTAAGTTTCACTGGTGGGGGGAGGCAACTTTCCGAAATGTTTTAGGTTTTCGATTCTTGTATTACGATATTATAAATGTATTACTTTATTAAATAGAATATATAAAAATGGCTTACATCGGAGTATTATTATTTTTTGTTGGATAAAATGTACACCATTTTCCATCTTTCTTCCAGAACCGCTTTTCCTGGATGGTGTTTTATCTTAAGGCTCATTTCAAATATTTTCAAAAATTTTGGGTGATTTTCAACCCACCAATTTAGTTCCATACATACAACTGGCATAAAAATATTTTCATCTATATAATATAAATATCGTGGAACATTAATAAAATTAAATTATCCTTCTTACTCCGGGTTAAAAAAAAAAATCATAATAACATTATTGAATTTACTCTCTGGTAAGTCATACAGGGTGATTAATATAATTTTATTTTAGCACTGTTAAAATGTTTTGAATTTATGAAGTATGTTTATGAAAAATATCGATGTTTAGATAGGTTTGTTACGAACAGGCTAGTGTTTAAACATCTTAAAAACATCATTTTTTTCATGATTTAAAATCATCATTTTTCAGAACATCGATATTTTTTGGTCGATAATTTATGGATATTGTTGTGGATGTAAAACGTCGATATTCTTATGTCGATTTTGCATCTCTTCTTAGTAGCAGTTGAGAATGAAATCGTTTAATTTTATGATTTTTTTATTTTCCTTTTGAACAAATTGAAAAATAGGTTCACTTGTGTGTCAATTAGTATAGTGTCATTGTGTAAAATAACACAAAATGTTTCTCATTAATTTTATTCACAATTCAACTTAAATAACATCTATTTAGTCCGTAGAATCCATTGAAACTACAACTGACTCGTATTGCGTTACAGAAGGGTATAGAGTTGTTAAATAGAGAATGCCTCGCTTTCATATCAAGGCTAGGCTTTTACCCTCTATAATTTACGGAATGCTTCAACAAGTGTAGGTGGATGGAATGACAGTAGATTAATTCAGATGTTGAATATTTTGTAAATGTACATTAAGGATGTATTTTTTCTAAGCATATATAATTAAAATACTCGAATTCTTTTTTGAAGGAAAAAAATGAACCAGATCATTCCGTGGAACTGTTCCAAATTATTTTCAATGATTTAAATGTTGATTAACATCTTGGAAAAATTCCACTAAATATTATATGGTAACAGTCTTAAAGATTTGGGGTAATGGAGAATTACACATGTCTTACCTGTACATATGCTTTTAATTTTTTCCCTCTATCTTGTCAGATAGAGAAGAAACATAAAAATTCCCAGTAAATTCTTATTAATTATGTCCTTGATTTCTTAAATATTTTTGTATTAAAAAATAAATAAAAAGAATTATTTTAATAATTATATTATTCTTGGTATTAAATATGTTCTCATACACAATTTCTTGTGTCTAAAATGGCTCTTTTAACAACCAGTGGTGTGAGATTGCCAGAGAGGGAAATATGTGATCTCCATAATGGAAAAAATAGTTACTTTGCAAAGTCAACCCTTTCTTAGGTTTACTTTTCCCACCTTAAATTTACTTTATAAAGTAAGGTAACCCTATTATGAAAAATTAGATAAAACTAATGCAATTCACCAATGGTCGAGCAAATGAAAAGTTTTTAAAGTTGAAAAGTTAGCAAAGTCAACCCGGTTCACGGTAGTTAGTTATGTTAAAAAAAGTATTTTGAATTATTTAGTATAGTATCAAACCTAGGAAGATGTCAATAAAATAAAGATATTAAACAAAAAAATTCAATCCATTCGAAACGTACAATATTTATAATAAAAATCATTAAAGCAGATTATAAACACGAGAATGCATATTTCGTATTAATTAATTCTGCAATGCTCATTTTAATGTATTTTTTTCAACGAAATAAATGTTTCAATTCATAGTTCAGTTAAAAAATGGAGAGCTGATAAGATGGAAAAGACAATTATTAATGAAAAAATGTTAAAATTGTAATAAAAAATATATAATGAAGAATACAAAAAAAAAAGTTTCTGAATGCGACTAGAATTTGATTTGACTAGAATAAGTTACACGGACCATTAGTTGCATATTATGATTAAAATTCCTCTTTTTATCATCCGATGTTTTTTCACCTTGAGCCACTAGGTAATCGTTTCCCTATAGTAATGCCTAGGCCGGATTATGTAAGACCTTGTGAGATTCAAAGAACTTAAAAATGTGGTGCCCCCCTCCCCCTAACAATCTTAAGTAACAAGTCATCAGATATATTAAAAAAGAATAACAATGTTTTTTTTTAATTATTTTAGAAATAAATGAGGGCGATAGTGCTAGATTATTTTTATCGTATAGTTCTTTCTAGCAAAAAATGAAAAGATTTTTCCCCCAATACTCAAAGGCTCTCTATAATTATTTGATAACATTTCTTACTGGCTAATCCGTCACTGGGTAAAGTTTGGCGAAAATCGATTGCTGCGGAGTGAGACAATATTTTTTTTTTTTAAACTTTAGTTCAGTAATTATTTAAAATTAGTCCATTCTTTAGATAGACTCAAGATCAGTTAAAATTTTTATAGACTTTTTATGATGACTCAGAGGTGGGATTTCAGTTTACCTAGACAAACAATTTATATATGTTTCGAATCTTAGATCTCTTCTATTCTTTGGTAAATGTAGTATCAATCTAGTTGATGTTTTGAATACCCTGAGTATATACTTTACCAACTGGAATCGGGTGCACTTTGGGGCTTCCAATTCGGGCAGTAGGTACCCATGGGAGAACTCACAGTGATACGAAGCTGGCAGAAGATCACTCCTTCCCATCTAGACTTTTTTTAGGAAGTTTTCCAACTAGAGAGAACTTTATTTTATTCCTTTGAGTTTTGAGATACTCTTATTGCACCTTTATTGCCAATTATCTATTTGAAGTTAGAAAAACTCCAACTCTCATTATTCCATAACCCTTCCATAGGGATGTTATCAATTAAGTCCGGGAGCTGAGTGCCAAAAATTGTCTGATTTAGAGAGAGTTTTGACCTTATTTCAAAGACCACAAATATGCATACGTAAAAGGTTTCTTGCATGTAACTCGCCAACTACGGATCACAAAGTATTGTTTCCTGTTTACAATCAAAAGTTATACCATTCCGAACAGTATATCTCTTTTAAAGTCAAAATCATCTTAGTGGTTTCAAGTATTCGTAGCGCTTAGTAGCCTAAACCACGCGATTTTTTTATCACCCAGTTACTGCTTTCACCTTTTTATAAAAGGGTATACTATCCCAAATAGAACAACATATTTGAATACCAAATATCAAAACTAACCATTAGGTCGAAACTCACGTTCCAACGTCTGTGACTCAAAAATAATTCCTCAAATTAAAAATGATACCTATAAAAATTGTAGGACATCAAATTCTGCTTAAAACGAGCTTCTGAATTTTATAATTAACCCACTCCTACGGAGACTAATTAAAACGTGTAAGTATTCGAAGCGCTCAGTGGCCTAAAAACCCCTAAATAATTAGAATTTTTTGTCGGTTTCTTGGATGTAACTAATAGAATGACATATTAAATGAAAATAGAATGACAAATTTGAAGTAAAAATTCATGGAGTGGTTGAACTACAAGAGAACAGTAAAAACGTATAAGTATTTGTGGCGCTTACTTCCCGATAAACATTTTTTGTAAAGTAAAAGGAGATATCTAATAATATATGGGTGATTCTAAAATTATGATGGTATTTGTGTCACAACGTGATATATCGAGAGCCGCCTGAAGGATTTTTCAAATTTTTTTTCCTAATTATTACCTCATAGGTTATGAATACAGCTATCTCTCTTTCAAGTGCCTAAATGCAGGATAACATTCCATAAAATCAATACTAATGCTCTTTTTGTCTCTCCCTAGCCTGTCACAAAGTGTAGGTCATGTACTTTGAAAAATAATTAAACTCTTTTCCATCACAATAATTCTGAAAAATCAGGCACTAATCTTATCAGCTTGCTTTCAGGATGCAAAATAAAAATGAGCCAGGACTCCAAAGGGTACAGGCTAAGTACCACAACAGTTTTTCCCTTTGTCACACAGTTGCGAAGTCACTCCCTAGCTAGTTTTTCATACACCCACCAATCCCCTCAGAAAAGGAAATTTTCAGTTGAGAACATATGGGGTACCCTTGTTATAAACCTGACTATACGTCGATTCATATCATTTTTCCCTAAGTTTCCTCATTTGCTTTCAGGACGTGGAGGAAGGTGTAAAACTAAAAAATATTTTTATGGTGAGTCCCTCCCTATACGTTATCAATATGATGATAGTAAACAATATATGTATATTTTTTATCATAGTTTTATAGAGCTTCGAATCTCTACACAGCCATAACCCCCTTTAAGTAATATTGGACCTAGTTTTGCCACATTGGAGCGCGGTATGTATTGCACGGGAGTCTTTCTCGATGTGGAGCAGGCCTTCGATCGAGTCTGGCACCCGGGATTGCTTTACAAACTCCGTCAAATCCTCCCTTCTACTTCCTTTTAATCCGTTCTTACCTCACCGATAGAACCTTCAAAGTAAACCACAATTTTGCCTATTCCTCTCTCTTTCTTCAATCAGCCGGTGTCCCTCAAGGCAGTATCCTAGGTCCCATCCTTTACACGGTATATACAGCTGATATCCCAACCCATCCTAGTACCATCCTCACCACTTATGCTGATGACACATGCGTGTTATCTGTGAATAATGACCCATCTGCTGCATCCCAGGCTTTACAATCTCTCCAACCTTGCTTCCTCCTCTATCCCGGACAATCCTCCTAGGCGTCTGAAAAGAAGATGGCCTAGAGATCTTCTAAATTAAAACAATATTCGAGTGCTACCAATGGGTGGTTTCTCCACACGTCGTTTCATGATATTGATGTACATATATCAGATTTACTTATTGTTTTGTAAATACAGTTGTAAATTTCAATAAATAAATTATTATTAGTTTTGCCAAAATTAATGATAAATAGGCGATTTGTCCCTCCCTAGCCTGTCCCTCCCTAGCCTGTCTCTCCCTAGCCTAATACTGATTTCGTTTCTAGCTATGGAGTGACAATCTTGGTCAGGGAGAGACATTTGATGAAATTAGTAACTTGGTTATGTTCATCACTAATCAGTGTCAGTTCAGAAAGTTAGGTTTCGATTAAGTATCAAGGGCGGATCTAGGGGGTTGTGGGTGACATGGGTCACGCCCCCCCCCATATATTTTTGTTTTTAATTTTTTTTTTTTTATATTTTTAACCAAATAATGCAATTAGCTGGTTACTATGGTGACAGGGGTCAGGACCTCCCCCAAAATATTTTTGTTTTTAAATTGTTTTTTTTTTAAGCAAATAATGCAATTAGCTGGTTACTATGGTGACAGCGGTCATGAAACCCCCCCCCCCCCCCCCCAAAAATTTTGGTTTTTAAATTTTTTTTATATTTTTAAGCAATAATGCAATTAGCTGGTTAATATGCTGTAAACCTGCATTTGTTTAAAATGCAGTCCTTCTTGCATACATGATCCAAGGTAATAATCTCATTAAAAAACGGTGCTGCCTGACACGTGATTATAAGGGGTTACGACCCACCCAAAAAATTTCGTGCTGGATCCCCCCATGTTACGTATCCTTATCTTAACTATTCCCCTTCCCCCTTAAACTGCCGAATAAATCTGTAAATAACACAGGTGCTCATTTCAGAAAAATGGCATTGAAAAAAAGAATGAGTGAAGAAGAAATGATAGCTAAAGAACTAGAGAATCGCTTCATCTAAAAAACTTTATGATTTGTTTTTGGTTCCTAGTTTGGAACATCTTTTTAAGTGTCAAATAGTTAAATGTTAGTTCTTTAACTATTTTGAAGGTATGGATCCTATTCATTATACTTATATAAGAACGAGACTTACTTCAGACGAAATAACACTGTAAAATTTAGAGAATTATTTTTTAAAGGATTTAAATTAATATAATAATGTCATATGTTAAATTTTGTGACTCCCAAGAACATTAATTTCTTTGAAAATCATTATCTCGAAAACTATGAATATTAGTGTGTGCACACTTAACATCATTGCCTAGGAGCATTTGACCAAGCCATCAAGAACCATAAACATAAGAAAACATGACTTTGAAAATCCTAAAATTTTAAGAGCCAAATACCACCATAATTTTAGAATCACCCATATAATAACTATTTATATAGACAGGCGCTTGAAAAAATTTATGGTAAATTTAAACGAATGGAAGGAGGTTGATGATTTTTAGTAGTAAATTAATTGTACTTGTAATAAATAATTAAAAAAGTTTTAGAAGGAAGTAAGCTCTATGAATACGTTTAGGTTTTTATTTGTACTTCTAAGCAAGAATAAGCTAATTTTTATTATTAAAGAGCTTATAAGCAATTTTTAGCAATGCTGTGGGATCCGAGTTTCATGCAAGAACCCGAAAGAAGTAAAAATTTCGAAGATTGCTTACTTACTGGCCTAAGTGTCTGATTTGAAGAAATTTATAGATCATATAAAGTACTCAGTTTGTGCACCACAATCATGAACGTATTACCCTCAAATCGGTTGCCATAATATCCATCCAAATCGGTATTGGAGAAAAATATATAAATTTTCAGATTATTTTTTTTTTTTGCCTATTAACCTCCCCCCCATACCAAAAAAAAAAAAAAAAACTTCGTTCAGAAAATTGTATTTCTTTAAAATGAGGTTCTTAATTTCGAGTCCAGTACCTTAATTGCAGATGAAATCGATTAAGTCGTTTGGCCAAAAACCAATTATAAAATTTTTAGTAACTTGGCAGAAAAATGAATCGCCCATTTTCTAACGTCGGCATCTTAATTGCAAATTATCCACCTTCTTCCATTTCTTTAAATTTAAAATCAATTTGGCTAAGTACCTAACTATCTAAATACTTAGTTCCTGTAATATATTTTCATTTCCGCTAATAGTCCAAGGAATGTGTATTTATTGTTTTATTTTTCAAAAGTGTCAACCTCTAGGGTCATTATCACTTTATCTTCGCTGAGTTTTACGCTATATTTTAAAATACAGTTTTGTACATTTGGAAACGTAATAAGTAACGGTAACGTGGTAACTGTTCTTTAAAATGGAAACTAGATCAGTAGTAACTTCTTAGTTTCTTTTCTTAGTAGTAATCTGGGTTGTATGCTCTAAATTATTTTAGGATGTGTTTAATGGTTAGCAGACTGCCGCAGATCTAACAATCAGGTGGAGGATCTCGACTAGTTAGATAGCCAAGGGTAAGGCAAATATGACCAATACATAAGCAAGATCACTTATGAGATCACTTCTTAGCGTTTATTCTAATTGAGGTTTTCCAGGGGATAACATCATTTTTTATTACTCTTAAGAAAAACGATTTAAACATCTGTCCAACTTATCGAAAAAGTCCAGGCGATAAACAATGAATGCTTCAACACTTCTACTGCTTTATTTAGAAAGGAAAGCGTTGCCAATCCCCCCCCCCCCCTTGATTCTTCTTATGAGTCCGTTAAATAATTCGATCAGACCAGTCTAACCCAATGAGATTGGACCAAGCGATCTTATTATTTTTTTGTTATTTTAGTTTTTATATTTACAATCATATAGTGATTTAATATATTTATCCGGGAACAGGCAGGGAACGCATACCTCATACGCGGACCAAAGTTCAAAAATTAAAAAAAACAAAAAAAATTGAAAAATAATCAGATGTATTTCAAACAATCAAGGAATAACGGCAGAATAAAAATAAAAATGAAAGAATTTAGACATTTTCTTCCATCTAACCCAATCCAACTTCTATTTTACTTATTTAAACAAAAACAAAAAATTGTTCAACTTAAACATAAAAACAAACATATTTTTGTTTTTAGGGACTTAAAATAAATAATATTAATTGTCTCGTCATTTTTAGGCCGTATTTAAACGACACCCGTATATAAAGGTATCATGAAATTAATTTTGAAACATTTGATGGATGAGAGACAATAGACAATGAACAGATATATATTTAATTGAAAGAAGGATTTTTAAACTTGAAGTTTGAATATAATTATAAATTTCTATAAACAATTTTTTTAATTATTTTTTTAATTAAAATAATAAATGAACAAGATATAATTAATAACGCCAATATTTATAATATCTATGGCAGTGATTAAAAATATTAAAATGATCTGATGATGATGACATATATATTTAATATAAGTATTGCAGGGTGAAATTTTAAGCCCCCTTTTGTTTTCGTTGTTCATAGCCGATATAGATAACTATTTCCGAGAAAGAAATGTTCAAGGAATTCCCATACAGCGTGATAAAGATTTATTATGTTTGCTGTACGCAGACGATTTAGTTATCTTAGCAACATCTTGGCAAGATACCCAATACAAATTAAAGATATTATATAACTACTGTCAGGAAAATCACTTGATTTTAAATACAGATAAAACGGTTATCATACCTTTCCATAAGGGGAATAGGCTAAGCGGCGTCAAAGATTTCTTATACGATAATAGCATTATAAAAATTTGTAACAGTACTGTTTATTTAGGAATAATATTATCGTCTTCATTAAATTTTAGAAGAACTAACGAGGCAATGTTAGCGAAAAGTATAGCTGCAAACTCCGCCGTTTTAAATATTTTAAGAAAATCAAAATCGGACAATTGGGATACTAAAACTAAAATATATGATTCAATTGCCCAAAGTGTGTTACTTTATCTGGCCGAAATTTGGGGCTCAAGTCACCCTCATATAATCGAAAGAGGGCAGTTAATGTTTTTTAAAAAATTATTACATCTGCCTATTAACACCCCTAGTTGTTACGTACGTTTAGAAACAAATCGGGTTCACATACAATACAATGTTTTCGTTAGGATGTTAAACTGGTGGATTAAACTTTTAGAAATGCCTAATGATGAACTCTGTAAAATTTGTTATCTACGATTAATAGAATTGCTCGATAAATTTTCGCTACCGTTTAATTGGGCACAAGAAATAAGAGATTATCTATTTTGTATAGGAGCACAAAATATCTGGATCAGCCAAAATGCTAAGTTAGCAAGGGAAAATTACAATAATTTACTGTTTTCATTTAAAAACAATTTAATATCAAAGGATGTCCAGACAGTTATTGAATCTAGATTTAGTTTATTTTATAAAAATATTAGTTCTTTAGGCATAGGCGAAGACTATTTAAGTGCAAAGCTACACATAAACAAACTAAGGTTGATGGCACAATTGCGGTTATCGGGAAAACAGTATAGCAGGATATACCTTAATCGGAAAATTTATAAATTCAATATTGATAACGAATGTAGTTTGTGCTCTGCAAAGGCTAGTAATGATTTATGTCACTTCCTAATAAGCTGTCCTGTATTAGATTTAATTAGACATAAATTCATAAAGAAATATCTATCTGGACTGTCGATTGAAGCTATGGATCTGTTATTGTGTAACTTGGACTTGGAAAAAATAAATAATATTTACTTTTTTGTTACTACAAGCTTGAAATTAATAAATGTATTATTGTAATTTTGATCTATATCCATATAGATAGGTGTGTGAGTATGTATGTATGAGTGTATATGTGTGTATATGTGTATGTATGTATATATATATATATATGTATATATATATGTATGTGTGTATGTATATATATATATATATATATATATATATATATATTTATAATGTTTGTATAGTAATGTTTTATGTTTTATAAATTAAGAAGGAAATTCGTCTTTTTGTTTTTGTAAAAATAACTTCTTTACTGTAACTCCAACTCATTGCTATAAGATGTAATCTTTATAAGCAATAAAGATCATTCATTCATATATTTAATATAATTAATATTACAAATTTAATAATTAGCTTAATGAATATTAAGTCAATTATTGAAATGTTTATCACTATGCAGGAAACCTAAACCTAACTTGTGTAAATTAATAACAAAGCACCAATAATGTGTTTCATGGAGTAGTACGAGTATATATGTATATTGACCATCGGGGTATTTGCATACCCTGATTACAAATAAATAGGATTATATCTCTGCAAACATGACCTTTATCATTCCTATGAAATGTTTGGATGGTAGAGCATCAATTAACTAAGTGACAGCTTTCAAGGGTCAAAACGTTTTAATGGGCCATTTTTCTTATTATGTATGACAATAATAAATTTATATTTATCAGAAAAAAATGCCTATATAATATATAAAAATATTATCAAAGAAAATAGCTATAAGTTTGGGTACTACGTAAAAACTTACTTGAAATAACTAATGTGCTCATAATTAAACCTTATTATTCACTAGAACAAATATAATCCTATATATTGATTTGCTTCTCATTTTAACACATTCACCTTTATAAACAACACAATTCATAATTTCACTTATTTATAATTTATATTTTTATATACAATTTATAATTTTTAAAACTATGTTTTCATTTTGTCAACAATTTCGATGTGAACGCTAAAATTATTGAACGACACTGAATTAAAATGTTAAGACGTAAAACATCAGAGGTAGGTTTTTTTAGAATTTCAAAACGTTAACATTGGACTGAGGATTATTTCGAGAAGTTTTAACTCCAAAAGTTCTTAATTACTTTTCTGAAATGATGCCGATTCAGTTCAAATATAAGTTTATTCCTTCATCTTTCCGGTAATTTTATTAATTGTTTGAATATTATAATACAATAATATTCAAACACAATACTGAGAAACTAAGAAGAAAAAATAAATACAGCAAAAAAATCCCCAGTTAACCAATGTTCTACTTTATATCATATCTTTTCGGCTTTTTATGGTGCCACAACATGTTTTGTCAATTAAATAGTATTGCAACAAAAATAGGATGTTAAAAGGCAATGTTTTCTGTGTAAACTATTTGGTCTACCATGTCGGCTGATAACCGGTTGATTGAAAAATAGCTGAGTACTCACCAAGGTTAGAAGCCGAACTGAAAAGACATCTCGGATTACCTATTATGTGAATACTTGTACCTTGGATTTGAGTAGGTGTGCCTTGGTGGGAGTTTTCGAGGAATCGCATGTTGACATTACCCTCGCAAATCATCTCGAGATCACATTTCAAAAGGATAAAAGAGATTGTTGAGATCATATTCATATGGAGTAAAAAAACTTTTAAATGTCATAAGGAAGATATGCCGATAGGGTATCATATCATATCATATCATACCAGGAGAGGATTTGACCGAGATCACTCTCAACTGTCAAGTTTTCCCTTTAATTTTTTAATTAGGAGTACCCACATTATTGAGGCTGGGTTTGCCCAATGAAAATCTCTCGGCCCCAGAGACGATCTTCTTCCTTTTACATTATTTTTTATATGTCTCGTTAATACAAGTATTTACAGAATTAATTTAGTTTAATCTAGGAAAATAATTCGTTTATTTCATTACAATTTAATTATATTTGTTGGGACTTCATTTTTAACAATTTTTTATACAGTCCTCTACTCTAATGAAGATCGGAATACCGAAATTTTATTATATCCATCTAAAAAGATGTGACCGAAGCCGTCAAATATGGTAATTTATAACTTTTGATTTTATGTTGAAGTTTTTTTTCGTCCCTGTTCAAGTTTGCATCCTACAACTCATTTTACGACAAAGTAGTAAAAAATATCACCTTTCTATGACGTTGATTTGCGCCATAACACTCGATTCTGTTTTTAAGTTGTGGTATTCATTAATGGCGAAATAAGGTCATTAATTCGAGTCTCTGTAATGCACAGTTCAAGTGTTATAATAGAAAGGAAATCAAGTTTTAGGAAAAAGGTAGAACGGAGTAGTAAGAGCTTTTTTCTTCTTTTTTTGTCAACGTTTATATAAAGGGGTTAAGACCAGAGCGGTGTTAGTCAATTAATCTTCATTTTGCAAAACACAAGGTTTTTTTTGGGGGGGGGGGGTAATTGTTGTGATAAATTCCTAGTCTGTGATAAAGACCAAATTTTGTGACTTTATTACTTGTCACTTATTTTACCTTTTCCTTCAACATGGAAATATGATTTACACCACTCTGACTTTAATCCCTTCATATAAAAGTTAAAAAAAAAAAGAAGCAAAAAAAGCTCTTACCCCTTCCTACTTTTTATGAAATAATCTCTACTTCCTGAACAACAAATGCAGGTCAAATAAACCACGTTTCTTTTTAATATTTGTTCAGTCAAAATGAATGGTAATTGATGAATATATTTAAAAATTATAATGCACTATTATAATTAGTAACATAATACAGTTATGTTTCGCCTCTTGTAGGTAACCAATAATCAAGATATAATCGGAAGCTTACAATCACTAAGGCACTGATTGTCTAGAACATCGGTCATTTGCTTTGTCTTATTGATGTGCCTTTCTCTATTGAGCTGAGCTAAGATAATACTAATCTCAATATTAATCAAGATACAAAGGGTGTTGTAGCAGAACATTCAATTGAATTTACAATATTCTATCGGGATTGGTATTTTAACTCAAAATTGTCTGCAAAATATTTTGAACTGAATGTAATATGTTTTTTTCGGTGTACAGGATATAAAAAGAAAAAAAAACCATAAGAGAAATCATTTTCCTGGTTTCCTTTTATTAACTTGATCCGCCCTTAGTTGTGGACTCTGAAAAAAAAAAGTATTTTCTCGATAGTTTTCAAGATATTTTTTTTGTTACTGAAAGTCTACTTGTAATGTTTGATTTTAATAAAGGCTTGACAGCTCATGCTCTTAGAGATAATTGAATCTGCCCTGAGCCCTTATAGGGAAAAGGTTGGTCGTCTAAGACACTACCCCTTCTAAGACCCAAGATAAATTAAAGATAAAATAAAAAAAACTTAACCCATTTTCCCGGAGATGCGTTTAAATATGATCAATACTAATATATATATTTTTTTGTATATTTTCATGAGATTCTTGTCTTTTTTTCTGATTAGAATTCATTTATAAGGATCTAAATTATTTATAAAATTTCAAAGATATTTACTTTTGATCTCTTGTTGTCTCAGAGGTCTCCGATAAATACAGTTTCCAAAAGGTAATAATTTTTAAATTTCCCAATTAAATATTTTTGACATATACTGACACATAAATAGAAAAAAACGCCCAAAACTGTTATTATTTCTACCTTACGGACGAAATGAGTTAATGAAACATTTTTTTTTTTTAATCTTATTTTTATTTATGGTAAAGCTAATTCAGAAAATTTCTGAGTCCCACGTCATAGTCCTATCCATTGCTACATAGTAAATTAGAGAAAACGAAGAAAAGCTTAAAGACCAATTTAAAAACCTATAAAAAAACTGTTTGGCGTGATAAAAAAAACAAAGACCATTTTTGAAATCTCTTTATTTTGGTAAGACAGGTGTGAATAAGGTCATAAATGATTTCTTTTATTTATCTATTTTTTTTTCTTTTGTATTCTTAGTTTGTAAGAGATGTGTGAGGTATGAAGACTAAGGCTGCCGGCTAAGATCTTAACTTGCGAGATTTTGGCATAACTTGGGAGTTTACGGGAATTGTCCGTAAACTGGCGGGGGGGAGTTAAGGTCGGGAGTACGGCAGTATTAGGCTTAATACCATCTAAGATATGTAAACACCTCCAGATAGTATATAAGGAGGAACCAAGGATAAATAAAGTCAGTATATATTTGGAATCGGTGTAAGTTATTTCGCCACCTCATTTGTTCTTTTTTTTTATTCATTTTACGTGCTCGAATATAAGTTATATATATATATATATATATATATATATATCGGTTTCTGCCGTGGATTCCTTTTCAGCTAAAAATAACCGAATCTTCAGCCAGGCCGAAACTTGCATTTGGGTCTGATATGTCCGAGAAGGGACTGGGAGTACACGATTCCTTGTAAGCTCGATCTCTTTCATGGCCTCTAGCACCCTTGAATTTAATATAGTGCGTTATAATATGATATATAATATAATGTGTTAATGACAAACACATTATTCGAATCAAAAGAAATGGTGGTAGTAAGTTTTGTTCTTTGAGACTCAGATGCAAAAACCAATTTTTAGACCTTGGCAGCTTCCTCCCCCACTGGATCACTAATAACATCCCCAAAACTTGTTTCCGTCTTGACCACAAAGAAGCACTTTTTTCACAAACAAAAAAAACTATATTATAAATTTTTAACATACATTATATCCGCAAAAACCAAAACTGACTCAGTAGACTAAATAGCTTTTGAGATACAGCTTTAAGTATTCACAATGCCGCCATTTTGTATTCCATCGGCTTTATTACGGCAGATATTTACAAAATTATTTATCATTTAGATATGATGATATGAATTATTATAATTATCAGCCTGATACTGCAAATATATTTCACCTTTTACGCCTTTGCAAGTTATGGGGGTATTGTCTAACTTACCGCGGGTATCAGCTGTACTAGGAAGTAAAGCCCGGGATTCGATCCTATAACCTAACTAGAAGACCTGTCTTCTATACGCCACTCTTGTTTCCTAAGCCCACGTACTTTATGAATAAGTAAGTTTTATTACTTTCTATTTATGAGTTTTAATTGATATTATTGCTAAACTAGAAATATTACACACTTACATGTATTATATATAATTACGTAAATAAGTTTCAGTTTCGGCCCGAAGCCAGGTCCGCGGCCGAAATAAGGTTTCGGTTTCGGTCAGACACTAAAATATGTACAGGGTGTCCTTTTTAGATGGCCCGGCTGAATTTTTCTTAAACGAATAACTTTATCAAAGAAATAAAAAATACGTATTCAATATTTTTCAATCTAGTTTCAAATTTCAACCTGTTTTTGAAAAAAAAAATTACGCGGTGCACGTCAGGACCGGTACAACTTTAAAATTTTAAAAGACACCCTATACTTCATGATACATAATTTTAAAGGATTTTTAACGCTGAAATCAATGGTGCAAATTGATTTTAAATCGGTCAAAAAATAACAAAGTTACGGTAAAAAGTTTAAAAAAATACATTTTATTTATTTTATTGTATTAATTCTTTTGTTACACTGGAAATTTGGTCATTTTCTGTTTGTTATTTTTTTTTCGAGCTATATCTAATATATTAGTATGAATTTATAATAACGGTTTATTTAAAGATGTAATGAAGAAACATAAATAAGCCTCTTTTCGTTTTCTTATTAAAGAGGTATTAGTTATTTACGTTTACTGTCATTGTTTATCCAAATGGTCTTATGGTAGCGAACTTGGATTCCTGGAAATAAACAACTTTTACAATATCTACTTTCTTACATTCAGTGTTAACATGTCACAATGAATCGAAGAGTGGTGTTTTCTAATCAGCAAAAAGTTGACATGTACAATTGTTTTGTTGAAAGTGGTGGTAATGCTCGCCGTGCAGCCGTGTTGTACTCCCAGAAATTTCCGGATCGTTCCCAAGCGAATCAAAAAACGTTTATTCGCTTTCTTAGCAATATGAGGAGATTCAGCTTGATGGGCGTCCTGCACACAATTCTCTACAGGTGAGAAATTGTGGATAGGACCTCACGGCCCCATCTGTTGGCCTGCTCGGTCACCCGATCTAACTCCATTAGACTTTTTCTTGTGGGGACATTTGAAAAACATCGTTTATGCCAATCATAACCCTGCGAGAACAGTTGAAGAACTGCAGCAAAGAGTGGAAAATGCTTGTCGATCGGTCTCTCCTCAGTCCATTGCACTAAGCACCAGTGAAGAGTGGCTGAGAAGAGCCATTTGAACATGAAATGTAGGTTCCTCAACCTCTTTGTGTAGTATTGTGGAATTTTCATTATTAAAAATAGTAATGTATTTTTTTTTCTTTTAACTTTGTACCATAACATTGTAATTCATTGACCAATTTACGATCTGATTGATGAAATGTAAGTTCACCAACCCCTTTGTGTAGTATCTTGGTGCTTCTAAAAACCTCCCCTCCTTACTATCTGTAGTTCACAGACTCATGGCCCTCCCTGAACTCTCCCCTCTCCAATACCAAGCCTTATACCTGCTCCAGCTTACTTCTACTCCGCTAAATCCGATCTCATGAGAGATTCTCTCACGCGTGACTATCGATGATATATTTAATTGAGAGTTTTTCTCGCGCGGGACTATCAGTGTTACGTACAACTGAGTGTGCGTCAACTTCCAAAATGTTTTTTTTAAGAGGGAAAAATGGTACTCAATGACTACACTAAAGAATAGTTTTCTAGTAGAGTTTTCTGTCAGCTTTATATTCGAACTTGGAAGTTCCAATATAAATTGTATTTCTAATTGAACAATTGTAATCACTATTGTTAATTAAACTAAATGCTTGTAGTATTAATTTGGTTTTAAGATTATACTTTTTCTTTGTGTATTTATTTTTTTTACTCTTTTTAAAAAATGTTAAACAGTAGTTTTGAATGATTGTAGTTGTCTTATCCTCTTAATAAAAAAGTTTTTTCAAGACTTCATAATTTGTACTAATAATTGACCCTTTTGTAAGTACAGCTTTATTGTTAAAATTTAAAATAACCTATGATTAAAATAAAAAAAAATGGTAGTGATTGTTGTGAGAGAAATTCTCACGTGCGACTAACCATGTTAAAGTTGGTCTAGCGACCAATGCCGGGTTAACTTTGTAATTTATTGACCAATTTAAAATATGATTGCATAATTAATTTCAGTTTAAAAAATTGATTGAAATTGATTAAAATGTTTTTCCTTTTCTTTTTTCCCCCTGGATTGCGTTCTTTTGATAGAGGCAATTTAAAAAATCACAGAGAACGTTAACAATAAATCAATTTAACGCCTTTTATAAATAAATTAGGAAGAAAAATTATTCGAGCTCATATCAAAACAGATTGAGTGTGTTTTTAACGTAAAATCAGTTTGTACCATTGATTTCAGCGTTAAAAATCCTTTAAAATGATATATCATAAAGTATAGGGTGCCATTTAAAATTTTAAAGTTGTACTGGTCCTGACGTGCACCAATACGTAATTTTTTTTCAAAAACAGGTTGAAATTTGAAACTAGATTGAAAAATATTGAATATTTTTATTTCTTTGATAAAGTTATTCGTTTAAGAAAAATTCAGCCGGGCCATCTAAAAAGGACACCCTGTGTATATATATATTATAGGAAATATTTGAAGAGTAAACATATTTCATTAATGATAAATAAAAAAAATCATGTTAAATAAAGGAATGATATTTAAATGAGTGGAAAACAGATATATATAAGATATATAAGAAAAAAAAACCCTTATTGTAAAAATTACTACGTTTTTCACAGGTAACGTAATAAACAAAAGAAAAATGTTTAGTAAGCAAAAGTGAAAAGTAGCACGGGAGCCACATCTATTATAAAAGGTAAGTGATAAGAACGTAAAATGTACCATATTTAGTTTCTTTTTCTTCACTTCCAGTTAGTAATACTAAATCGTCGGCATAACTGAGCACGGAACATTATCCTCCTGACTTCAAATCTTCTTTAGTTTATATTATCATTCATATGGCATATTAGAAAGGATAGGTGAAAGTTGTTATTTTTATTTTAAACACCAAAAAACCGCAAAGCTCTCGGACAAAGCACTAATCCTAACTATTTCGGTTTCTAGATTGACTAACTTCATGATATGCAATACCGAATCAATAAAATAATAGAAAGCTTACAGTGGCCTGTAAGATCACGAGAATCATTGAAATAAAAACAAATTCGATGAATACTACCGTCGTACTCAAATATTTTCCTGAGATAAAACTTTTGATCAAGAGTTTTCCTCTAAAACAACATCGGTGGTCTCCAACGATTTCAAAGGCGTATTTCGGCTATTCGACTAGTATAAATATTAAAGTCCCAGGGAGTGGGAAAGAGCACTAATCTTCCCTCTGAACGCAGATGATTAATTGACCATGGGCGACTTTTAGAAATATGAACGGCCTTAGACCTCAGGAAAAGTAATATCAAAAGAAGTCGCTAACAGCAAAAATCAACGAAATATTTATTCTTCCCAAAGGTTGTGTATCGTTATTAAATGAAAATTTCCCGCAATAATATTATAAATTCATAATATCCTGTAATACTTCAAAGTGTTATTGAAGTATAGGACAGTCTGTCTTTTTTCAAGAGACTTCATGTCATAAAAACATTAATATAGTACATAGGATCGTTACATAAATACTGTTATTATCCACTACTTAGTTTAAAAAAACAACATTAAATTATCATAAAATACTATTTGCGAATTTTTTCGTCACCGGCAGAGCAAAATATTGGTTTCAAAGGAATATAAAATAATCGTTGAAGCGGTCATTGGAATACTTGGAAAAAGCATTGCAATGTAGTAATACAGACTCTATCAGAAATCTACAAAGAGCATCAGATAAGAATGTCAGACTCAGTGTTTCCGTTGAATTGTATTTGAGGTACATAGAAAATAGCACTCGAAAATCGGAACCATCACATAGATTATGGATAGAAAAGATGTAAAGATTGAATGGTCTAAAGACCACGAAAAAGCTTTCAATATTATCAATTAATATTTATGCTATATTGTCGATTTACGACGGTAATAAACCCGCTTTATTTGATACAAGCACCGGCTTTAAAGGTACGAGTATGTGCAACACTCAAACGAAGGAATTTGGTATCATGTAATACGCTACTCAAGAAAACTACCTAAAACGTGTAGATATCATCCACTTAGGAAACCTAGTGAACAAAGGCGCAATCAAATTTTGGCAATATTATTTAATACGGCGTCACTTGACTTTAGGTACGCTGTAGATAAGCCTTTAGAAAACTTAGGGACTAAGGGAAAACCAGATGAAATCCTTGGAGACATTATTATTTGGATATCGCAATTAGATTTCACTACTAATTATAAAAAAAGGCAAAGAAAACATTTTAGCTTACTTATTAACTAGATATCCAGTTTTCAAATATTTTGGCAATTAAGTTATTATCTAGATTATAAAAGACCAAGCTGAAAATCTTAAAAAAATCAAAACAGATTGCCTATGCGCAAGGGATGATATTTAAAAAATTAAAAGGCAAACTGAGAATACTTTCTTCTCCAAAACCATGAAATGAAATCATTCAGCTTTTTCATGAGCATTATGGTGATATAGCAAAGATCATTGCCACAATTCAACCGCATTATTACTTTAGTGGTCACGATAAACCATTCCATCCATAACTTCAGTACAAGTTTCCAGATTTGTGTTAGGAACAAAGTCCGTCGCACTCGTGCTCTTGGGATATAATCGCAGTTGGTCCTCTCTCACAATTGGGTCCTGCCGTTGATCCGATTCAAATAATGTCACTTGATAGTGCTGGAGCGTTTTAAGGGAATCGGTCATCACCAAAAAAATATATATGCACATTTTGGTAGACCATTTCACCAGATATGCATGGTTATCAGTAATTAGGCCAGTAATTAAAAAAAATATTATTTTCATGCTACTAGCCGAACAAAGCTTCATTATGTCTTCATAAACTTAACACTTTTTCAAAAGCTATTTGCCCAAAAATAGAATACAAATTCTTTTTACCTGCATTAATGATCTAGAATCAATTAGGCTCAACGGAATGTTACACTAAATGCTAATCAATCGCTTAAGTAGCAAAATAAACAGCGCTAAAAATAAAGCCTGCTTTCGACAGTTGCAATTCAAAGCAATTTCGACTTCCGGTTTTCAACGGAAATACACGTTTTGGGGTCCCCTGAGTCCAAATAACCACCCGCGAAATGGTCAGTGCGTGTGTGAACAGATTAGCTAAAAACTATTAACCGCACGAACCTGAAATTGGGTATTTGATGTATATATATGCCCGCGATATGACAGGAAAAATTTAATCAAAATTGATCAAACGGAGGGGGCACTTTATTTGATAACTTTTTTTTCCCTTTTTTCAAAAATAGCTTTAATGATTTTGTTAAAGTCATCAAGTTTAATGAGAATCAAGTATTCTTTTATATCAGGTAAGCTTTATCATTATTAAAATGTTCTGAGGACGCTTAAATGGGAAAGGGGTCTTTTTTGTTTCCTTATAAAGGACCTTTGTTTTTGTTTATATGGAGAAATTATCTGTCTCTCGTTTCGCTTAAAAATAAGAAATAGCTAAATATGGAATATGAAAAAAAATCAGGTAAACATATACAGGGGAAAAAAGAAAAATATTCCGTCAACTCATAAAACAGAGCCCACACTTGCACAGTATGCCTTTAAAGACAGACGATTGTTTGTAATTAAAGATGTTCTGTTCATTTAATGGAAATTTTTTGTTTCATGGTAACTATATGAAGTTGTCAACAACTACATAGTGAATTATAAAATCAGACGACTTGGCGTATTATGCTTGCATTGCCGAAATATCACAAGTAAAAACTTTTATTTATTAATAAAAAAATTCAGTGTGCTTTAAAGAGCTAATATAAACAAAAATAAGTAAATGAATGTGGAAAAATGTGTGACTTTGAGAAATGGCATTTAACAAAACACGTCAATTTCTAATCAAAGTAAGTTGGTAAGTGAAAGTTGTGTGTTGCGCGCATCGCACCAAATTTTTATATTGGTATAGCGAATTTAAGAATACAATCCAATCTATCATTACAAAATAAATAAAGTACTGTACGCTTAATATTAAAGAATTAAAGAAAATATATAATAAGATTTTCTCTGTTTTATTCTGCGCCGAAGTATAATTATAATTGACAATCCCAACTCCATTAAAACTGAAAGATCCACTCAAACCTTCTAATTATAAAAGAAATTTAGTTTATCATTTCCATTAGTATGCACCTTCACGTTTCTCAACCTTGAATATTATTTTAGTATTACATTGTGCTTAAGTCAATTTTTTTTTCTAATCTGTAAATCTCTAATAAGTATGTGTTATAGTGGTATAAATATTTTAAATTTATATAATTAAATATACCTTTATATTAAAATGCATATATAATTTTAGTATAATTTTTTAAAGAGGTTATTGATGCTGAAAAATAAGATTTGAGAAATGGAGAAAAAAAAGAGGTGGTATCAGTAAATCCTTAGTGGTCTGTTAAGCGCTGTAAAAACCTATTCTGCAAAAACTATATTTCTGATGTTCTCCATGTTGTTTCTCTTGGATTCATTGAAAATTACAGAAATCCCCCCCTATCAATGAAATGTAAAACTATATTAAACAAAATTAAAGGTGGAAAATATTCGAATGTTTTGTCGTTTATCTAGGATAATTAATTACGAGGAGGTTTAGTATTTTAACTTTTTTATTAAACTTTCCCACGTTCTGAATTAAGCAAAACGTGAACGTCTAGGCTAAAACTGAAATATATATATATATATATATATAAGTCATTTTTGTGTACAAAGAAAAATGGTAAGGTGTGTGAGTATACCATAGAAACAGGAGAGAAAACTAATTCCTGCTGGTAATATTAATTATGAATCATGATAGTAAGAATGAAAATATTAGTAGATAAAGATCAGATCAGTGATATGTTTGGACGCAAGGAATATTTGAAATTCAATTAATTATAATTGAAGTAAAAAATAATTGTACAAATTAAAATATAATAACACTGGAATGTTGATAACAGGTGAAAATGTAATAAGATAAATAAAAATCTGATGCATATAATAGAACAGTTATTGATTCTATTATGTGTGTGTGTTTTTTTTTTTTTTTTTTGTACCCGAACAATGTAAAAAATAAATAAATAAAAGCTTTCGCTCCTATTTTTCTACAATGAAAGAGGAGATAAAAAAAAAAAATGTTGGACTGGAACAGATGTGATAAATGATACTCCCCGGTTCGCTTACAAGCATCTTTTGTTCTTCGACGACTTGGTGCCAATGTTTGTTTGTTTTATTAAAATAAAATATTTTATTACAATTCTTCTACCATCAAATTATTAGAATACTGAGAATAAGACCACTAGACTTCAAATTTTCAATATTTTATTGTATATGAGCATGGAATTGTTTTTTAAGTTCTTAAATTCCTATTCAAAAACGTTCATGGCTTTATAATTTTTCTTTTAAATAATTCAAGTTTGATTCTTCTAAAACGGCACGAGGAGTAACTTGGCACGGAAGACCTCAAAAACTGAACTTTGGCATAGCTGACGTCACAATGATAAGTTAAGTTACAATACTCTTTTCAGGAAATGATTATTTATTAAAATAAAAGTAAATAGAAAATAAATACACCTCTCAATGACAAAAAATCAACCATAATAAAATAAAAGTGAACCAATGAAATTACTCAAATTAAATAAATTACCTCTGCAACTAAACGTCTGCCAAACATCTCACAGAGCATACTGGATTAAATGAGGGCATATAGATAGTTAAGAGATAAAAACCACGTCGCCGATCCGCGATATTATTTAGGTAATTATTTATATTTATATAAATAAATATGTGCGCCGCTACATATTCAGCAATAATGTTTTATAAAAACAGACTGTTGAGTAGACCTAAATTAAAAGGTTGAAGAAGAAGCTTATTAGATAAACCATGTAAGGGATAAGGCACTGAAGTTAAGATAAGGCTATCCAGTTTTAGTTGTCAATGAATGATTAGACAAAATATATGCGGAGAGGAGGACAAATGGTAAATGAGGAATCCTTCTTAGAAGTAGGGGATTGTAAGTTTGAAAGTCAATTCCCTAATCAATCTGGGAGGACAATTAAACTCGATAAATGGTATATCCCAGGAGATAGGAATGAGGATGACAGCAGCGTTTAAATGTCGTCAGGTTAATTTTAAAAGCAGTGTATTTAAACATTAAAGCAAAATTTATTAATAAAAATAAGTGCATAAGATCCGTTCTCATCTATGAATCCAAAGTGAAGGTAAATCCGACATAAAAGATAAAGGAATGAAACTCATCCTATTTGAAAAAAAAAAAAAAATTGAGAAGAATATTTGGACCAATGTGGGGTCCATTCCATATCTGCTGTTGAAAAATTTCGTAGTTTCGAAAGAAATGGAATCAGACGAATTTTCAGACCAATCCAGGAGTCTGTAAGATGTTGAAGGTAGCTTTCTTAAAATTATATCATCAGTATATAAGAGTAAACAAAATGAGTTGCAAAGTTTTAAAAAAAAAATTACTAAGGTTAATCGTAAAATCTGCCACAATATCATAAAATTTTTACGAAAAATTTTCAAGCATCCACTCTTATTTATATACGCATTATTTTGGCATGTCCAATCTAAACCAAATTTATACAATCTGAGTTAAAGTGAATGTGTAGTGGCACGGAGATTTGAGTTATATTTTCCTGAGGAACTTGTACCTAGGCAAAAAGGGTCCGAGTTTTCCGGCGAGAAAAAAATCATCGAGAGTGCGAAGAGGCTACTGTCCATATTGATGGCGTAGAGAGCTTACGATTTTTCATGCGCAGGTAGTAGTATGATATCAACGACTAGTGCGAGTTATATATTTATATTGTTTCCCGTTGAGGGAGTTTTGGAGAGACCGGAATAAGTGGTAATCTGTTGGGGCAAGATCTGGTGAATAGGGTGGGTGGGTTATCACATCCCAGCCAAACTCCAACAATAAATTCTTTTCCGTCAAAATGTGAGGAACCCATACATCGCTTCGAGAAACATATCCCGCAGTTCCCAAATGATTTGAAACACTTGTATGTGATATGCCAAGTGTTTTTGCGATATCCCGGGTCGTATAGTGAGGGTTATCGGTCACTAATTGTTGAATTTGTTCGTCATAAACAGTTGAAGGACGACCAGAGCGCTTGGCGTCTTCCAACTCAAAATTTCCGGTTCTGATCCGAGCAAACCACTTACGGACGGTGCTTTCCCCTACGGCGTCATCTCCATACACGCTGCAAATTTTGTTGACCGTCTGTGCAGCGGATTTTCCTTTTCGGAAATAAAATAGCATTATATGGCGAAAATGAATTTTTTCCTCCTGCATTTTGAACTAACACAATACACTTGAACAATAGAAGATCCCGGTTGAAACTGATGCATAAAAGAACGTTATCTAATCCCTTTTTAGGATATGTAAACATTATTGACCATGTAAAGAGGATTAACAAACACAGAAAGGATTAAATTAAAATAATGAAAAACGCTACGAACTTTTTTTACAACCCAATACTACGATCTTCTTATACGAGGGAGCTCCTTTCTTTCTTTTCCTGATATACTTCATCAGTCCGCAAAATCGATTTCTCCCTGACTGGAAAAAGCGGTACATTATAGATAGAAATATTAATGATCTATTGTTTTGGAAAATAAAGATAGAAAGAATCTACTAACATTTTATTATAATTAGGCAATAATATATCTAATCATACAACAAAATATTATTGTGAGATGACAATTGCTTCATCGCTAGAATTAGTTGAAGACTAGCGAGACTATAGAATTAGCTTAAATTCCATAAATTAAACTCTTTACTCACAATAATTACTACGATGATGCCAATATTTACAATTTCATTAGGAAAAAGATGATTTTAAGAAATAACACAGATGATTATAAAGATTCATCTGTTAAGTCTACAGATAACTAACTATATTCAGTAAGATAATCAATTATCTTGATAGATAGAAATGATAAAAATTTTATATATTAAAGAAGATTATTTTAATAATATTTTTTATTTAGTTTTGGGAACGAACGCGAGTTTTTGCGTTCCATTGAATAGATAATTCTAGGTCTAAGCGAATTAAAAAAAAACACTTCTAATTTTACATAATTTTCTTGAGCTGAATATTCAAACTTTATGTTGGTGATGCTTGCCCACTCGAAAAGTTGTGGTCCGCATAGGGTCCTATGCAAACTGACACGAGCTGGTCTTTTTCGTTGCTTATCCATATTCGTTCCATCAAATCCACGCATTGGCTTTTTTAGAGTCTCATAAACATATCATTTTCAGGGTTACAATGCTAACATTATTATGTTTTTTTGTCCTACTTATACAAAAGTTAATTTTAAAATTTTCGGCAACTTATGATTCCCTAGTATGGTTATCACTTTCGGGTAACAAACTTTCAGCTGAAGATACAAGTAGCTTTAATGTTAAGGAAATATTTTTATTTTTGAAGTGTTATACATCTTGGATATTATTTTTTTCCACGATATTAGAGATTCACTCAACTTTCGACAAAGGAAGTTATTGAGGGACTGGATAACCACTAAAGTCGTAGAAAAATCTCTATCATACAAAGGTTCAGAATATGGATTCAAATTCAAAATATGGAGGTGTATGAATGTACTTATGATATTACATTACAACCTACAGCACGCTGCAGATAAACATAGAAAAATATAAAAAAATGCTCAATCAACAAGAAATCAGATGTCGTAAATCTCATCACATGCTATTCAAAATTAAAATAATATAATACATCGTAGTAATATTTATCCATTTTAAATAAATTTACACAACAAACGAATTTTCCTAACTGTAAATACCGGGTAATACCATAAGGTCTAGAAAAAGAAAAAAACCATGAACCCTTCACGCTCAACCTTCCTATTCCTTCAGGGTCCCATCCAGGAAGTTGTACATTGAAATTATAGTTTGTTAGTCCCTGTACGTCAATGTGACTTACGTAGCATTATCCATCAGTAACACTGTAAATATATTCATATACCTCTATATTTTGAATTATATACATTTATATATTCCGAACCTTTGACTTTTATATATAATTGTTAACTTTATTCTAAAAATTTTACCTCTGTAGCTTATATATTTATTCTAACCTGTTTGTTCACTGTAGGGCATGATTATGAGAAAAACGTAATATATATATATATATATATATATATATATATATATATATATATTGGTATGTGAAATAGGTACTGCCTAATTAAAATTTATTAAAATATAAGTCAGGTGATATTCAGAATATTAAGGAATCGAGAATCTACTGAGTCAAGAATCTAAAAGGGAGGACAAAGGGAATTAGTAAGATGCCGCTGGTTCTTACCTGCACAAACAGGATGGAACATCCGATGCTCCAACGGCCATATCGAAGAGAGATGGAGATATTAATAAGGAGAGGGAGAGAGAGAGAGAGAGAGAGAGAGAGAGAGAGAGAGAGAGTGAGAGAGAGAGAGAGAGAGATAATCGCACTGTTCGGCCACCAGATATCGCCCCAAAAAGTAAGAAAAAGTCGAGAGTGGGAGAAGAAACAAAGCTCATTGTATCTAGCAAGTCCACCAACATCTCAGCTCCCGTCATCTCACCTCGCCGGCAGTCTTGACTCATGATCTGTGTAGAAGAATCCAGGCGCCTGTTTTCGGTATTAAGGACATCGCCCAATAGCAAGTACCATAATATAATTCTGCAGAATAATTTTGTTTTATTTTATTTGATGAGCTCAAAATAACATGTTCAGTAATAGTTAAATTCAGTTTAACAAAAGGGCTTACATTTATTGTATAACCTTTTCAATTAGAATCATTCCAATAATTAACTTACAATTTAATTAGTTATGAGATTTATTTTCTATGTAAATTAAAATAATTCTTTCTTTCATTATTAAAGATATAATATCAAGAATTAAGTATAACCATTTTACTTCAATCTCAATAATCTTAGTAAATAAATTATTTTATAGCAAATAATTTTCTTTTTCTCCCAACATAATTCATTCCTGAAGGTAAAAGTTAATTTAATTTTATAGTAACCTTAAATTTAATGAGAGCCTTACCTCTCATATTTATAATTTTAAATTTGATAAAGTATATAATTTTAATAAGGGTATTCCATGAGGGACCAGTATCTAGAATAAGCAGCTAAATGGTAAATATGTCCTTTAAATAGTAAGGTTTTAATTGAGTGAGGGTAAGGAGATCGTATTAATATATATATATATATATATATATATATATAGAGAGAGAGAGAGAGAGAGAGTGAGAGAGAGAGATTGATTGATTGATTGATTGATTCTTTATTGTCTTAGAGCCTTAGGCCCTTTCTTACAGACAAATATATGGAAATAACTACTAGATAATAAACTAGAGAGAGAGAGAGAGGGGGAGCGAGAGAGTGAGAGAGAGTGAGGGGGAGCGAGAGAGTGAGTGAGAGAGAGAGAGATTAAGTACGAATGCATGTAGGTTTTATAGCTTTGAAGATACCATGAATCAAGTTGTAGCAAGATTGGAAGGAATAGTATGTCACAATCCCTTCCCAAAGATACATCAAGTGCTGATAATCTCAGTGACGGATCACAGTAACTTCCTCTGTGTTTCCGCTCTCACAGATAGTCTCTCCTACAAACATCAATTCAACATCTCTGTAAGCTGGTAGGTCATAAGAGCCTTCAGAACTATCTAATCTTTAAAAATTTAAAGAATATCTTATATAAGGGTCTAAGCTTCCCATCTCTCCTTCCAAAGTACATTATTGTTTTTCATTCTTTTCATTAATATTTTCCATTTAATTTGTTAATTGATGGTGTATAATTAGACTCATGGGCGTCACCAGCACCAAGTTATTGGGGGGGGGCCCAATATTTAGGTAGAAATTCGAGGGGTTAAAAGTTGAAATAATAACCCCTAAAAACAACTGTTGGGGCATTTAAATTCATCCGCTGTATTTTAAAGGTATTTATAGTCTTTTAAACCTTGTCAATTTATGCCTCAGTTATACATTAAAATAGGAAATTGTTAAGGCTTAATGTTGAAGGATGTTTCTTCAAAATTTCTTGATTGAATTTTATCAAAGTTTTTCTTCTGATTCTGATCCCACTAATTTCATTGCGTTTCATTAACTTCTATAAGCTTCATCAATTGATGGAAAGTAGGACCAAGCTGCTTGGTTTAAAAAATAAATATAGAGTAATAAAACAAAACAGTTCGTGCTGAAATAAAAAATATATAATTCATCAAATATACAATATGCCTAACTAGCTTTTAACAATAGATTGTGCTGAAATTGACTAATATTTTATATTTATATTTTATAGTTTAAACTCAGATAAATTCGTAAAATCTGGGGGGGACAGTCCCCTCCTGTCAAAATATTGGGGGGGACGCGTCCCCCCTGCCCCCCCCCGGCGGGGACGCCCGTGATTAGACTATTATGCCTTATTCTCTTTTAGTTCAATATAATCGTAATTTAGTACCTACTGAGCTTTATTAAGCAATTTTTTAGGTAATATATATAATTATTTGTATTTTATCAAGAAAGTATATTCATTCCCTAAAAAATTGCGTAATAAAGCTTAGTAGGTACTAAATTAAGAATAAATTAAAGTAAAAGAGAAATTATACAATGCATTAAATAATACTTTAATTCTTATAAATGTATTGCTCTGAAAATTAATCTTACATTTCGCTATTAATACAATATTTAAAAAAGTGACTACAAAATCTCAAATAGTGATCAAGTCACACATCATCTCATATTATATCCTTCATGAAAACAACAAAATAAACATGTTATATCCGGTTGTTTTTTTACTATCTTACCTTTTACTTCTTTTAATGATTTTTAGATAAAACAAATAATGTCTTGCAAGTGGAGGCGTTATATCTGTATTTGATTGATATATAAATATGCAATGTCAAAATAGAAATATAATATTTAAAGTTAAATATAACATAGAACATATATAGATTATGTTACAGGCCTGATATTTAGGGAGCCGGTGGCCAGAAGCAGCAGGCGGACAGTAGAACTTTACATTAGAAAGGAAGCACTGATACAAATTCTGGTTGGGTACTAACTGCTTAGGAGGAGGCTTCTAAGCATTTCGGTGATAACGAAGGCTTTACAGTACAAAGTTGGGCCACCTAAGGCGATATATTATATCTTATCGTCTAAAAATTGCCAATTCCGCATGAGTTAGCGTATTGCGGAGAGTACATCATCAAACGGGAAAGAAATCGAAAAAGTAAAATTAGCGATAAAAATTGGGGGAAAAAAAACAAAAATAGGGGGTAGGAGCCGGAATACCTATTTTCTGAGAAGCTATCAGCAGTTCTAAAACAAGTTGTAGTGTTCTAAAATAGTAATACGTACGTCTTAATGTTCCCCTATAAATTTATAAAACCAAATCGTTCCATGACTTGACCATCGCAAAATTTTTGTCACCTAAAAATGTTTTGTTGAATTTTATTTAAGCCCTACCTAGTAAGAATTTAAATTCGAAAATTGGAATCGTCACTTGTCTGCTAATCCTTTTTCTTTCGAAATCTGACTTGTCAAACTGTTGTGGGCAAGAAAAAGGATCTATAATACCGTATTATATAAAATGTAGATTAATTCTACTTTATATTGCGAATAAAAACCATAACTCAGTTTCACCAGAAAAAATCTATAGTATCAAGAGGGATTTTAAATCGATAATTAAAAATAAAAAGCAAATCCAATAAAAATTTTATTTGTAATTGAAGCGTGGAAATGCATTAGGATCTAAGTGCCAAAAAAATAAAACATTTTTATTTGCCAAATTGTTATATTTGCCAAAGCCATTCTTCAGAAATGGGTATAAGTAATGTTTTGTTGTTAGAAAAGAGTTAATTGAACATATGAAAGATGGCATGGATGTAACCACTGAACGTAGTTCACCCTAGAGGATATTAGTCACATCATTTCTGGAAAAATTTCCTAAGGTACTTATATCCTTATGCATTTCCACACTTCAATTATTAAAAATCTTGCGATGATTTTTTTTTGAAGTGTGATTTTGATATATGATCATAAGTGAAAAAAAAAATCATATGCCGATCATTGTTTTTGACTAAACATTTTACTGTTGAAAATTATAATATTTTTTTAGTAATACATTTTTAAATTAGGAATATAATTTATATTTATATTCGCTGTGATATATTTTGAGTCTGTAGTAGTAGAGGTAAAGATATTGTGATATGAAATTTAAGTAACAGATCATCTTTAATTCCAAAACGCAATAGAAACTTTATCATAAAAAAAATATATATAAAAGGTGTATGTATTATAAAAAATATATTTGGTGGAGCTGGAAGATTTAAATTTAAAAATCAGAATTTTTTCCAAGTGGTCATCTTGTTGGTAGATATCAACCTTCAGAAGTCAACTTGTAGCTGTACTTTTACATTCTTCGGTAAACAGTTTTAATAAATTCCTTAATAAACCAAGCCCCAATGTTTTTATCACAACACAAATAGCATGCACGTGATAGAAAAAGTAACGGATGTGAATGAAATCCCTTATTATAATATTTAAATATATCTTCTAAAATGTGATTTTTATTTTAGATCAATATATATTTTTTTTTTTTTTAAGGCAATGTGATCATTATTATTTATGTGTCATCGTATTACTCAGTGAATGATAATTATCTTTAATCAATTCAATTAACATCAACGATCTGTTTAATTTTTTATGTATAAATCTAGCATGATTTTTAAATTTAAAAATCAAATATAATAATTATTATATAATTTTTAGGAAAACACAATTATCGATTTCAAACCCTGGTACCGAGTTCTAGAACAGCTCATTAGAGTATTTATTGCATAAATAAACTTAACAAGCTGTTTTGTGCTATACAACAATTTTCTACACGAGTGGTTATTATGAAAGCTTAAATTAGACTGGGCCAGCAAATAAATTTTATTTCCGCCGAACAAAAACCATGAAGCCGTGTTATTGAACACAGCAAGCCTTCTAAGGCAGTTCTTTAATATTCCATAGGACGATAAATAAGCTGATCCGGATTGGATAGAGTTGATTCACCCCCTCCCAATTTTTTTTTAATTGTTTAGATAAAAACAATAATTATAAATCTTTTTTTGTACAATTACCATAAGAAGAGCAATAGATGTTTTGAAATGTATTAACTGTTCCACAATACTGATTGACTTTAATTTATATAGAGGTTAGAATTAGCAGGTATCTAAGGTTTTCTTAGATTCCTACTGGAAGAGGAAGAATTTCCACCTCATAAATAAATATCATTTCCTATTCTACATCTTTTTCCTATTATTGGGATATTTTATTTTCTATTTCTTCTACTCCTCTTTCACCCTACTCACATTTCCCTTGTCTTACGATCCTTATATCTAATATTAAATATTATTACAAAAACTTGATGCAAACTATAATTAAACCTGAAAACTTACGTTATTACTAAGGTGAATTGGGGTGAGTGCAAAGTTCCACTTCAACCAAAGATAAAAAAATAAATAAATAAACCACTATCAATGCAGTGTTAATTTTTTTAAATTGTTTTAATACATTTTAAACCTTAAAGTATCTTCTTTTCAGTAGTAAAGTTTATTTTCCTTTATCTTAACGGTGAAGGAAAAATGTTCAAGTTGATTTTAGGCACTGGACCCACCGAAATAGGGGAAGTGCTCAAACCTTTTCTGAAAACCATTGGAGAGAATTGGTTATGTACTGCGGTAAGTGGAAAAATAAAGAACGCCAACAAATTACCCTTGAATGACGGAAAACTTCTTTACAGAGGCAATGGACTTTGATAAAATTTAACTGATTTAACCAAAATCAACAAGTGTGACTATGAAGAGCCCCAGTGAGGTTGCCATAGAGTGCTTTATTAGATTAAAGTCAGAAGATATGAAGTTAACAATTCATACCGTAGAAATAGAAGGCAGTTGATGTATTAGTAGAAATATGTATATATGTAGAAATAGGCTATGGAGGTGTATATGTAGAAATAGGCAGTTGATGTAATAGAAGCACATAATAAGAAATCACTGACTTGTACACATGCCCCACTTCACCTTATTTTTTTTTCTTATAATACTTGTTTCCTTAATTTTAATTATATAACTTTTGTTTATTAACTCTCTTACATTTCCCGTGTATATTTTACCAAAATTAGTTTGCATTTGTTCGAGTTTTCGAAAGATGAATGTTTTTTTTTTTTTTTTGTAAAACTTAACGAACGAGCACAAAATTTATTTTTCAGGTAATTTTTTCCATTTATTAATGATTATCGTTTTAACATATATAGTACACATTGTTAAGAAATATTTATAAAGTAATTTTCTTATTATTCTCTTTGGTTCTAGTTTTTTTTATGAAAAAGTGGGGGACAATATAAATTAAGCAAATTATACATAAATAAATTCAATGTTAGTAAAACAAAAATTAGGGTTGAATTACAATAAAGCCTACCTCAAACATTCTAGTTAAATACTAATTGTACGAGTAAACTTCATTTGGCTATTCGGAACTAGTACGGATGTATTAGCAATTAGTATTAATATACTAAAATTAGAATGATAAAATCGTTATAATTCTAATTATAAAATTCTTATCATACGTTCTTGACCCCGTACGTTAGAGGGGAAAAAAATATAAACAGATATTATAGGTACGATCGTGTTATTAAATTTTGCTCTTTTTACCACGGCTAAATATTTTTATAGCTAAAAATTTGATTAGATATTTAGTACGGTAAAATGTATAAATAATTGTGAAGTTATATAATAAATAATTAATAACAAATAAATAAATTAAGAATAGCTTTAATTTTATTCGAATAACGGATTATACCATCATTTATTATTCCTCTGTCCGGCTAACGAATACTAATATTATTTGTCAGCCTTCATTCAAATAAAATATTATTCCAATAATGGCCAACTCTGGTCTATAATCATTTATTTCTTATACAGCATTTTTATTCCCTAGAATAGTTCTTCATATTTTTTATAGCCATGATGAAGGCCTGCAAAGTAGGTCGAATCGTCGGGCCACAATAAATAAAAAAGTTTCCCTTATTACTGAGTCTTGCTTCATTGACCGCACCTCTAAGAGGGATTTCCCTCGAAATTACCTCTGTGGTCAGTTACGTCCACACTGTCATAACTTGGAAGTGGTTTGAATTGACTTGCAAATACTATAAATTTGTTTACCTACATGTAACTATCAGACGGTGTAAATTTGGCCCTCCTCCGTTATTATGATTAAAAGAATATTGTAATTCAGAATCAATAAAGAAAGTTGTTTTAGATAGTAGTAAAAAATGAGGACTATGGTGTAGTAGATAGATGTTAAATATTAAATCGTATTCAGCTAATATTCAATATTATATATTTGGTTTGATACATTATTAGTGTTTGGTTGCTTATATTGAAGAAACTTTGCGATACCTTATTAGGGTAACCTACTTCAAATAAATAAAAATTTTAAATCAACTTTTTAAGTTGTTGTATATCAGGGTGTAACTAAAAACTTTATGAGGTTACGATTTTTAAGGAGTGTCATTATATTCACGTTTTTACAAAAAAAAAAACAAAAAAAAAAAACAATATTCAACATGGGAGATTGTAGTACGATGGATTATTACATGATAACATATTTTATTGGAGGTTATGTTAATGTATCCAAAATAAGAATACCAAATATAGCAAGCATTTCCACGTATCACGTCACCGTTTCCAAGTAAAAATTTAACCACTTACAAATCAATTGTAACCTTTCTTACGACAATTGTAACCATTTTTCAGGCTTTTACAAATCTTAAATATTATGGTTTATTTTCGTTATTTTTTTACTTTCACTTACCTATATATGAAATATATAGTAAGGAAAGTATTGCGATCGTGGAAAATTTCGACTTCCGGTTTTCAACGGAAATACACGTTTTGGGGTCCCCTGAGTCCAAATAACTAAGTCCCGCGAAATGGTCTGTCTGTGTATGTGTGTGTGTGTGTGTGTGTGTGTGTGTGTGTGTGTGTGTGTGTGTGTGTGTGTGTGTGTGTGTGTGTGTGTGTGAGTGAGTGAACAGACTAGCTCAAAAAATATAAATCGTACGAACTTCAAATTGGGTATTTGGTGTATGAATATGCCCGCGATGTGACAGCAAAAATTTCATTAAAATTGGCGGAACGGAGGGGGTACTTTAGTTAAAGAATTTTGTCCAATTTCTACGGTTTTTTCGATTTTCTCAAAAACGGCTCTAACGATTTTGATTAAACTTGATATTTGATGTGTTTATGTGCCCGCGATATGGCAGTCAAAATGTCATCAAAATTAATCAATCAATGGGGGGGGGGCACTTTACCTAATAAATTTGGTCTCACTTTCACGTGTTTTTTTTTTATTTACTAAAAACGGCTTTAATAATTTTGATGAAACTGGGTATTTGATGTATGTATATGCCCGCGATGCGACAGCCGAAATTTCATCAAAATTGGTGAAAAGGAGGGGGTACTTTATTTAATAAACTTTTTCTTATGTTCACGTGTTTTTTTTATTTACTCATCAACGGCTGTAATGATTTTGATCAGACTGGATTTTTGGTGTATGTATATGCTCATGATGTAACAGTCAAAATTTCATCAAAATTGGTCAAACGCAGGGGGCTCTTTGTTTCATAATTATTTTTCCAATTTTAATTTTTTTTAAATTGATCATTTTTAATGAAAATCAAGTCATCTTTTTTATATTATTTATAGAAATGGCAATTAAAAAAACATGTCAATTTCTAATCTAAGAGGGTTGGTAAGTGAAAGTTGTGTGTTGCGCGCATCGCACCAGATTTTTTTTAAATAATAAGTCATTACATTCAACATAATTAAAAATAATTATTTTTTAAGATAGCTTTTTTATAAATTAAATGTTTTTTTGTAATTGTCCTTTAAAAGCGAAGGGGGGATGGGGAATATTTAATCAATTTAGGTATTGTTCATTGAGTTATCGAAAACATTTTTGAAATTTAAATAACTTACAATTACTTTGAATTAATACTTTGGTTGATATTTATTTTCTGTGTATGTGCTATGGCGTTTATATTGTTAGTATTGATGTTTGTTTCGATATAGTGTTTTTGTGGACCCCGCCCCATCTTTACTTTTAAAAGACAATAACAAAAATATTTAATTCATATATCAATATAGGTTGAAAAATAATATTATAATAATAACATTTTATTTTTAAATCTTTTACCATAATGTACGTAATCTGAAAAACGAAAAAAAATATCAAAGAAGTATTGCGAAATTATTTTAAATGTCCTTACAGAAATTAAAACGATTATTTTTTAATAAAAATATAAATAAAACCATAATATTTAGGAATTTATTCAACCCTGGAAAGGGTTACAATTGACTTGGAAAAGCTAACATTTGACGTGGAAAAAGGTTACAACAGACGTGGAAATGCTATAACTACATAAAGTATCTTACCGAGACGATCTGTGACAGAATATTAAAGATATCCTGCCAAGCGAGATTCGAACTCCGGGACCTTGAGCACAGCAACTCAATGCCTTACCAATGAGCTACCCCGCTCCCTTTATCATTTCAAAGAGCACAAAAAATAAATAAAGCATTCATTCATAGCAGCAGCATTCTGGTCTTAGTTTTTTCCTTTTTCTTTTTTTTAACAAAATAACACTAATTCCAATCAGAACGTGATATCAGGCCACTAGGCTAATGATAGCAGGGCACATTATGAAATGTCATTTTTGTGTTGGTGTGTTCAATTTCTTCAAATAATCCTAAGTTTTTATAATTTAAAAGTATTAAAAAAAAAGTACGTTTATGTAACATTAGGGAATCAGCAAGAATTTGGGTCAACCCCCCCCCCCCCCCCCTTGACTCCATATAAATATGATTATAATAATAAGATTATTTTACTTTTTTTTTGGAGGGGGGAGGGGTGGGGAGGACTTGCCACCTTCACAACTCTTTACCCCTCATGCATATGGACAAGAGATAAAATATATAATACTTTCATTCAATCAAGTAGTTTAAGTACGTGAAGCAATCAAGTATTTATTCTCTAGCGTGTTTTTCATCAGAAAAACTTCTTTTGGACTCAAAAGGTAAAGTGTAATTGTATCATGGGTTACACCACTAAAAAGCTAAGTAAATTTCGCAGTTTTTAGGAAATTTGACGGTTTCTAGGGTGCTTCAGTGAGGAGAGAGGAATTTTCAAAGACTATTAAAAATTTAGGTTTTAATAAATATTTTGTGTTTTGGGGGGTTAAAAGGCCTACTGAAAGTGGATTTAAAATAACCAGACCTAACTCTTCTTTTAGGACATTTAATGCTGATTAAGAAAATATCATTGTTTTTGTTTCTACGCTAAACCGAAGTAGAGAAAACTGTTTTTCATTTTTCAGAAAAAAGTAACATTTTAAAAATAAAATTCTATATGCTCAATAGATTGAGATAGGAAACTCGTTTCTGCGCCATTCTACCCCGTTTAGCATGCAGTATTACGCAATTTTTTTTGCACTTTGTCTGGGGCACCCTGTATATGACGTGTTTGTAGTTAAAAGAAACAATTGCATTATATCCTTCACCTTCTTTGTCTTCCTCATAATAATATTCCTAGCGTTGAGGGGGCTTTTATGTTAAAATTGAATTGGGGGTTACTATGCGGGTTATTAGCCCAGCGATGGAGGTCCCGTATCTTCAGGAATATTTACACCCCCTCAAGCGAAAAGTCAGTGGATGAACAACAGCTAAAATTGTACTTTTATATATACTATTATTGTTTCATCTCTACCACCAAACAGTCATTGGTGTCTAATGATTATTTATATTACATTGTAATATTTTGTTTTGTTTCTTAAGAAATCGTACAATGTTGAGTCTTGTTCTTTGAGGATTTCTTCTAGTGTTTTTGTATGCACGTTTTTTGCAATATATACTATATTTGGGGCATTCTATTAGGATGTGTTTAACAGCTGTTGGACATGGTCGCATTTTTCGCAGGTGGGCATTTCGAGGCCTCTTAAAAGATACTCGTGTGTGAATTCACAATGTCAAATTCTCAGTCGGCAAAGCACAATCCCCTGTCTTGACTTTCTGCAACTAGTGGTCCACTACATTCAGATTTTACTTCTGTCATTTTGGAGTTTAGTCCCTTCTAATAGTTCTCCCATTCTGCTTATTGTATTTTTTTAAATTGAATTACCCAGTCTTCCCGTATAACATCATTCAATTTAGACACACCTGTTTTACCCCCTTGTCCAGCTAAATGAGCGGCTTGTTCTGCTTTTTCGTTGCCTAAGATGCCGCAGTGAGCTGGTACCCATATAAAAAAAAAACCGTTATTACTTTCTTCTTCAATTACCACCATATATTCAAAATTTCTCCAATTAAAGAATTTTTTGGGTGTGGATTATTCAAGGCAGCTAAAACGCTCCATGAATGCGATAAAATGGACCAATACCTGTTTTCGGAATCTGCTATCCTGTCTAGCACTTTGACAGTTGCTGTCGCTTCTCCGCTGAAAATGGAGCTCTCTCCTGGCAGGTTAAACAGGTGTCTATTCTGTTATATCACGGCGCAGCATACCCTCTCATATATTTTGGATGCGTCGCTGTAAATAAATTCATGAATGTTGAATTTTTCCTTCAATTATAGAAAAGACGTTATACTTTCTGTTTTGCAATGTACTTAAGGGACAGATACTTCCTCCTTAAGTATAAAGGTGGTTCTCCAGATTCAGCATAGATGCTTTAAACTGGGGAGGTCCGAAAGGCTCTGGTGCAGATTCTCAATGCCGAATTATGGATGGTATCTAGGCTCTTAGGCAGAGTTTTGCTAGCTGTTCCATAAATCAGAGCTGCATAGTCTATTTTCTTCTTATTAATACTATTAATTTATACTAATCAATACTATTATATACTCTATTAATTTCATAGATCTGTTTAAGGATATCAATTAACCTTGACTTAACTCTAGTTACATGAACGAACCCTTCAACAACTTTACATGTATGTATTTATTTTTTGTAGTTTATATTCCCCTATGGTGCAACCAAAAGATTATACCTCGTATACTTGCAAGATTAGTTAAAATGTTTGCGAATTATAAAATATTTGCCGGCAACAAATCCTGGCAAAATGGTTTTCAGATTCGTTTAATAATAATAATAAAGTAAGATGTCATCCGGAAATAAACTTGAGTTGAAGGACTTTGAACAATAGTAAAGGGGATGGGATAGTTTGTCGGTGAGATGTGAGAAGCACTATAAAGTGGATGGAGATGGGCGATAAAACTGGTTGATAGGCATTCCCTATTCCAGGTCGTGTATGGGACTTTTCAAACACCTTCAGGGATGACTACGACCAATGAGGATAGAGAACGAGAATATTCTACGAGGAATGGCAGGCAATTTGGAACGAAATTCCTTAAAGCGAAATGAAATATAAATTTGGATATAATTCTCTGATTGCGGCAGGCAGTCTTGAGAGATCTCCTCCTAGTCGGCTCCTTCATGTACAAACGAAAGGATAGTATAATGGAATAGTCGGGAAATATGGAATGGCAAGGTCTCTGTTTAGCGCTATTATAACATGGGAATGCAACCATGATTCCCAGGATGCAGTGTAGATTAATGGAACATTTGTTTTAGTTCTACTTTGTGAAACAGATGAAAGCGTTTTTTTTATTTCGAGAGTTTTTGCAGCTAAGTTTTCAAAATTTTTAATTCACTGGTAAAAATATGACTTCAAACTCGATGTTAATCCCACCAAAAGTTTGTCATAGTGTGGTTGGTTGTTAGCTGACAATGCTTTATCTGTCAGTTTAAAATTTCATTTTCAACTTTACGGTTAACGAAACAACGGTTTAGTTATTTTTAGAAATAATTTATTTACAATAACTTATCTATATCTTGTCTTATAAATAAAGTTGAAATTCTGTTTGTTTGTTCTTTATAGAAATCCATACCGTTTGTCCTAAATTCTCCAAATTTCGCTTAGTGGTTCTTTGATACCAGGTGCGAACACCTGTCCATATTAAAATTGCATAACTTCAGCCAATCTCATGGTATATTCTTTATTGTTCAAAAAAACGTCATGATCTCGCTTTACAATGGGTTTTTTTTACGAAATCGACCTTTTGAGTCGAAAAACAGCCTAAAATATCATTTTGTACATTTTGAAGAGGCCAACAAGGCCCGGTAAGACCGCCCCTTGGTAGGCGTCGAGTTCTGGGATTTTTAAACCATATGTTTTTTTTTTGTTTTTTTTAAATTACAATACGTTTATTTACATGTATGGTGAATTTATTTTTTATAAATGCCTCCTAAGAAGCGAGCTTCAATAGAAGTAGTGAGCTCAAAAGCTAAAAACAACGTCAAATACGAGCAGCTGAAACTCTCGACGAACATCAAATTAGGATTGAACAACAGAGGCTTAGACAGGCAGAATCGCGGGAAACTGAGTCTGCCCAGGAATACGAGGCCCGCTTTGCGCCACAAAGGCTTAGGCAAGCCGATTTGCGAGAAGCTGAAACTGCAGGCCAATATTTCTGTTTGTTTGTTTGTTTTTTATAGAAATCCATACCGTTTATCCTAAATTCTCCAAATTTCGCCAGTAGTTCTTTCATACCAGGTGCGAACACCTGTCCATATTAAAATTGCATAACTTCAGCCGATCTTCAGCTGATAGTCTTTATTGTTATAGAAATCGTAATGAACTCACTTTACAATGGTTTTTTTACGAAATCAACCGTTTCATTAGAAAAATGAAATTCCCCGATCAAACCGGGTTATACAGCTCAAAGATCAATTTCTGTTAGTTTGTTTTTTCTTAATAAAACTCCATACCGTTTGTCCTAAATTCTCCAAATTTCGCTCAGTGGATCTTTCTTACTAGGTGCGAACACCTGTCCATATTAAAATTTCATAACTTCAGCCAGTCTCTGGGTATATTCTTTATTGTTATAAAAATCGTTGTGATTTCACTTTAAATTTGTTCACGTTTATTAGAAAAATGAAATTCCCCGGGTGAAACCGGGATATACAGATAGTTTATAATATTATTGAGGCGGTAAAAATTAAAAATAAATAAACCCTTAAAAATTAATGAATTCAAAAGGTAAAAAAAATAAATAAATAAACAGATTTCGAATAGCAGCCAAGCTAATTTAATTGTACATAATTCTACATAATTTTCGTAATTTAAACAATAATACATTTGACCTTCAAAGTTTTTAGAAAGAAAACAAAAGAGAAAACTATCAAGAATATTTACAGTGAAAAAATAAATAAAACATTTACCTTCCAATGTAATAATACAAAAAAATACCATCAACAATATTTTACAATAAAGAGAGAACAAATAAATAAAATAACAAGTTCTCTATAACTTTAAAGAAAAACAAAAAATTATGCTAAATAAAATTGAAGATAATTAGAATAAAAATAAATTTCCAAAATGGAATAAATTTAATATCATATATTTTCATACTGGAATGTGATAGTTATTTGACTATTAATATATTATTTATAACTGGCGATGTCCATATCAGAGGTAATAACAATGAAACAATTAAATCAAACATGTTAAATAATTAAGATTAATACTATTCGTTAATTTCTTTTCTTTCTTTCTTTTCTTGAAGTCTATTCAATTAAGAAAAAAATCTTTGAGCTGAAACATTTCCCAGACTGCTGGCTGGGAAAATATAACCGACTCTTCAATCTGGCCAGATCAATTACAGCTGGTCCAATGTGGACAGGCAATTAAGCAGAAAAAAAAGATCACTTTTCTTCAAATACGTGTTCTCTTACCGAGAGCTTGGGCCGAACTGTGTAAGGAATATGACGATCGTGCCCGACTAATACGTCTTGTGTACTTGCATAAAACTCTTAACTGTACACATACTCTAGCCTAAAGCACTACCTTAAATATTTACATGTTGGCCACTTTTATACTTCATAATATATACGTGTATGCGGCTTTGTGGCTCCAGCCTTCTCGCTATCTACCTATCTTTGTTTATATATCTTTATCCAAATAATGCTCTAAATCCTAGCGGTACTAAGGATGTTATCAACAATTTAACCCTCCGGCGGGCGCGCTGCGGCAGTTGGACCGCAATCTGAACATTTTTTCAAAATATTAGGAATACTAATTGAATCAGTGAGCTGAGGGATGCAGGTATTTGTAGACCGACATGTTCTGGCAGGATTAGACGGTCGAGCACGCCATCTTCCGGTGTACCTCAGTAGTTATATTGCCTTATTTGCAGTAGGTCTGTATGTGCGTTCCGAACACCGCAGCGCGCCCTTTCGTGTTACAGATTCAGACAACCTCTGCTGAATTATTTTATCTTTTTACCTTGTCTAATATTGTTTGAATTATTTTTACACATACTATTATTTTTAGTCTTGTTTTACTAAATTGGTAAATCGTGAAATTTAGCTGTGTGTTTGATTATTTTCCTTTAAAACCTTGACCAATACCTTTATGCCTACGTATATAATTACAATATTCTATACCTTATGGGTTCACTCTGACAGCTTCAGCCAAAGAGCACTGACGAGGACCTAAAATTTGGGTCGAAACATTGACAAAAATAAAATATGTGATTCCTACACATTCCATTCGTGCTATTTATTTTGACCGCACCCCCGGCCATTTCCTCTTCATTAATACGACGGTCAACCATCTTCCACCATTATTCCTAGTTTATATCAGGAACATTTATTATAAGAAGCAATAAATTATTATATTATCTCTATACATTATACTACCAATTGTAAGTAGTTTATTTGTGTTTTTATCGCATAAGCTATTTTAATTTTTTTTTTGCCATCCTTTTCTTTATACAACTTGTAATTTTCATTCATTAGAAATAGTATACAAATAAAGCAATGAATAAACAACACCAAAAAAAAAGTAAGTTATTGCTTATTTTCTAATAAAATATATAAACAACAACGATGCGGTCTAAACACCGCACACAGGGGTATTTGACCCGAAAAGCTGGCCAAAACTATTTCCTTCCATTTTATTAATTCAAAAGTCCTCAAAATGGCTTCTATATTTGTAATAGACATTAAAAATGTTTTTTTAGCAGTTAAAAAAAATACTCTAAGGAGAAAATGTTCATAAAATAAATTTTTACATAACTCCACCGACAGTGAAATAGGCATCCATGGGTTTACAATTTACGTTCATATTATTTTCTCTTTATGCATTGCACACATGAAATGTTCTTGGAACTAATTAAAGATTTATTATCATTTATCTATTACTATTATTTTAAAAAAATTAAAATAGTGTAAAATAGGTGAATATAAAAAGTTATGGTGATAAAGAAAAAAAGTGGTTTTCCTAATTCATTAAGAATTGTTTAATACCTCTTCGAAACACAACTTATATCCCAGGAAGAAACGCACCAGCCTTGCTTAAAAATGCATTTTAAATTTAATTATTCATTATTCACTTTCCTCGTCACTTAATGAGCTTTCGGAATCACCACTATCGGTTAAGTTGGTTGGGGGAAACAACATTTCTAAAGTTTCCTTACAAAACCTGATACCTTTTTTCTTGAACTTCTCATACCTGTGATAACTGGATCTGATGTCAATATTAATCTATTAATTACATCCAGATTGCACTCTGTCCGGGAAAATTTTCTGGTCTTATTTTCTCTATAAACCCGGAAATGGTCATTCCGGGTTTCTGCTGCTTCCTCAGATAAAAGACCAATATAAAGCAGAAGGCTTTTTATCATTTCAAAACCATTCCATAAAACTAGGTGAACAGATGGTGTCATAGCATACCTTTGATAAAGTTTCGCCGTATCCTTTGTAAATTTTAAAGTAACAAATGATTTTTCAGAGCGTCCACCAGATCTTGAGCTTTTGATTGATATCGTCCCACTTAGCCATTTCTTTTTGCTGTTTCAAAAACATTTCTTTTCCTTGAAGAAGCATTCTATCTCTCTTGGAAATCATGCCTCAAAATGGATAATTTTGTTTTAGCTCTTTCACATGCTCTAGGTTATTACAATATTTCCCAATGAGAAAAGACACCAAAAATTCCTTCTTTTTTTTAAAAGTTAATGTTTTGACTTTAAAAATATATCAAATAATTCCATTCAGGTTACAGTTATTCTTCCAGAAGATCTGTACATCTGTACATCTGTACTGTAATACAAATAAATGAAAATATAACAACGGAACGGACTCACGGTTAGCTCAGTGGTAAGAGCGCTGCGACGTAGATGCAGAGGACCTGGGTTCGATTCCCGGCCGTGGTCGAATCTTTTATCTTCTCATAAAATAATTTAAAAATTATAAATTAATTATCTAACGATAACTAATTACTACATAACAACATACAATGTATATATTTGACGTATGTCAACTAGATCCCGTCTGTCTGGACAATTGTTCAGCCCCCCGGTACTTCGCTACAATGTGGCGAGACCTGGAGGGAGGGATCACAGAAGAGAAAGATTCGATCACGATCGGAACGGACTCACGGTTAGCTCAGTGGTAAGAGCGCTGCGACGTAGATGCAGAGGACCTGGGTTCGATTCCCGGCCGTGGTCGAATCTTTTATCTTCTCATAAAATAATTTAAAAATTATAAATTAATTATCTAACGATAACTAATTACTACATAACAACATACAATGTATATATTTGACGTATGTCAACTAGATCCCGTCTGTCTGGACAATTGTTCAGCCCCCCGGTACTTCGCTACAATGTGGCGAGACCTGGAGGGAGGGATCACAGAAGAGAAAGATTCGATCACGATCGGAACGGACTCACGGTTAGCTCAGTGGTAAGAGCGCTGCGACGTAGATGCAGAGGACCTGGGTTCGATTCCCGGCCGTGGTCGAATCTTTTATCTTCTCATAAAATAATTTAAAAATTATAAATTAATTATCTAACGATAACTAATTACTACATAACAACATACAATGTATATATTTGACGTATGTCAACTAGATCCCGTCTGTCTGGACAATTGTTCAGCCCCCCCGGTACTTCGCTACAATGTGGCGAGACCTGGAGGGAGGGATCACAGAAGAGAAAGATTCGATCACGATCGGAACGGACTCACGGTTAGCTCAGTGGTAAGAGCGCTGCGACGTAGATGCAGAGGACCTGGGTTCGATTCCCGGCCGTGGTCGAATCTTTTATCTTCTCATAAAATAATTTGAAAATATAACAAAATTGGATTTTTTTTATTATCTAATGAAATTAACATTTTAGTAATAAAAAATTATAAGTCTCCCAATCGCAGCTATTCGCAGAATTTTTTTCAAGAAACATAATCTATGATAGTTATACATTATCATAAAAAATATTTCGTTGCCCAGAAATGCCCAGAAGTATAACTTTTTAACCTTCAAATTTAATTTTTAGCTCTAAAATATACCTACCACAAAACAAAAAGATATTGATACTAGTATTGAATACAAAAAAATTATAACTATCTGGATAACAAGTACAAACCTGGCCTCGAACTATCCATCATATGATAATGCCGATACTTCAGTAAGAACACAGAAAATTAATATATTTTGTAGACCAATACTTATGAGCACAGACGAGTTAAAGGATAAGGTCAGATTTGAATTAGAATAGCCGCCGGATAAAGGGCCTGGAAGAGATAAAAATCATCGTGAATGATCCAACAGGTCCTCTACTTGAACTTCCAGTCATTATTTACCAGAAATTTCAAATTTCAAAAAATGGGTTTTGGCCAACTTTTAGGGCCAAATACCCCTGTGTGCACCGCAGCGCGCCCGCTGATGTGACTTATGTAGGCGCGCCCGCCGGAGGGTTACCATTAATAAAATATTATAACTGAATATAGATTAGAAGAAAAAATAGTAGATTCTATTAAACATTGAAATATTCAGCAAGAAAGCAGTCGACTACATTATTTAAACTTAAAAACCCATCACTACTTTTTACAAGAAAATACATACTTAGATTTTTCGAACACAAATGCAATGCAGCTGGTATTATATTAAGAGCTCTGAATATTGTTCTACGTCAACGATGATTTGATAAGTTAGACATTTTATACTAACGTAGTCTTGCGGATGCTTCTTCCTGTGTATTTGAAATCCCAGTGAATTTCCAAGATTGTGTTCATAAGTTAATATTAATATTAACAAACTGAACTCAGAGCCGATCCTATTTATAAGCAAATATTCGATGTTATTGTAACTTGTATCCAAGGTAGAATTAATTTATGACACCATGTCATTTAGTCAAAGGAGAAAGTTTTTATTAAATACTTTAGTTATTTATGAATTTTTTAAATCGGTGGTTGTACATTATAATGATAATGAAGATATCTGTCCTGTAGCCATAGGCTTACGACAAGTTCTCAAAAAGCACGACAGCAGGATCGAAAATATGCATTACGATATCCATATAGACGGAACTTATACCACCACATTTTTCCTTTGGTTAAAAGTAGTCGCCGATGAACTAATTCGATTATTGGATCAAGAACAGAAATTCTCGCCGCATACCGTCACTTTATTACGTTACGTCTGGTAGATAGAGAGAATTTTCAAAGTAGATTAAACTTGTACAACAAACCCGGTATGCCAGATGGGACAAGGGAGGGACAAAAAGAAAAAAAAAATAATTAAATCATCCAAATATTTCTGAGAACGAATCGAATATATCCCTCAGAGGACAATTCTGTTGAGAAGAGTTAATCAAGTCAAACTTTTTTTGCCAGTGCGGATTTTCCCTATTGTTTTCTCAAATATGACAAGCTCAATTTTATTGGAGACCTCCACAAGATCTGAAATAAAGATTTTCCCTAACATTCATAACTTTCCAATATTAAATTGAAACCACAGATAAGCTGAAAAAATCAGAAAGGATGACAAATATTTAAAGATGAAATTCGAAGTTAACTATTTTAGACATTCATACAAATAAAATGGTGTCATATGATATTGAGAAAAAATTCAAAACTTTATACAGAGAGTGGATTATTCTTCTTCTTTTTCAATTATAAAATTATTATACTATATTGGTACTTGTTCCGGAAGTTTTAGGATCGCTAGCTTCCGACATAGATATACTGCTTTAACCTTAATTTTAAGAAAAACGAGTTTAGTGATTTAAGGTAATAATAATTATTTGGTTATCAATAAAGGTAATTAATTCTGGTTTTAATATTGCATATGACATTAAATTATTTTTTTAAATTTTAAATATTCATATATCAAAGATTTGCCTTGGCCGGATCTTGAACCCGGGTCCACCGTTCTATTCACTCCTTCATCCCATTTCGCATTTTTTTTTCTTGCGCTAGTTACTTGGGAGACAAGGAGTCAATGGTCAATACCGAACAAAAAAAAAAAAAAAAAAAAAAAAAAAAAAAAAAAAAAAATGATAGGATAAGTAGACTGTTGTATGTATTTTATATTAATAATAATTTACCCATTTTATTTTTAAAACAGTCTCATCTTTTTTATTCTGTTCTTACATCAGAAGCTTTCGGTGCTTGGCACCATATTCATCTAAAATTATTTATTATGTTAAAATTATTTAAAAATATTTTTTTATACAATATTATCCTACAATATTTTATTATCCTAGTGGACATCGTCTGGTTTCTAAAAAAAAATTTTTTTTTTTGATGAGATTCATCTTCGTCACACGTAGGGATTCTATTTAATATAATGTTAAAAAATTAAATTTTAAAGTCATAAGATATTTTTTTATATTATATTTTACTGAAATTTTTTATATAATACCTTTACTGGAAACATGGGAAACATCCGTCTACTGCTTCTATAAATCAACCAATGGATGTCCAGACGATGTCCACTAGGATAATAAAATACAGGTATGAAAATGCTGAAATAACTAATGACAATAAAAAAATATTGTATAAAAAAATATTTTCATATAATTATAACATAATAAATAATTTTAGATGAATATGGTGCCAAGCACCGAAAGCTTCTAATGTAAGAACAAAATAAAAAAGATGAGACTGTTTTAAAAATAAAATGGGTAAATTATTATTAATAAAAAAAAAATTTCGAGCCCGGCTAAGACCAATCTTTTCTCTTCAAAATAAAAACATTTAAAATATTAATAATATATATAGAAGTAACAGGAATTGTTTGGGGGTGCGGTCAAAATAATAAGTACAAATATGTGATCTTTACATATTTTATTCTAGCCAATATGTAAGTGTCAGTCGACTCAGCTTCCAACAGCAGTGAAAAAAACCGTGATGATGACCTAAAATTTGGGTCGAAACGTTGGCTAGAATAAAATATGTAAATATCACATATTTGTACTTATCATTTTGACCGCACCCCCAACCAATTCCTGGTCATTATATCTACGGTCAACTATCTTCCACCATAATAGGTAATATAATAATATATATATATATATATATATATATATATATATATATATATATATATATATAATATAATAATAATATATACACATGAGAATTATTTTCACGATTCATAATATTATTTTTTTTCAAATAATCTTATGAAATAGCAAAGCTTTTATAAGTAATTTATGTTTATTAAAGCCAAACATTTTAATAAAAAAATTGAATTAGTTTTTCTCCTATTTAAACTTGTTCTTCTCTCATGTGTCTCAAAAACATATCGATTTTCCAATAGGATTTTTATTTAATATATTCTACAATACGAATCAGAAGCCATCCCCATCACCTAATCTGACTTAGGGTCATGTATAAAAAAAAAAAAAAATTTTTTTTTTTTGTTTGTTGTCTCGGAGATAAAACTGAAACGGCAAGAATTGACTTAGAATTTTGGTACCTACATCAACAAATCGTTAGAGTAAAGCCCAATTTGAGCCTAACTAGATCCTAATACCTAAGATCGCATGGAGTACGATTGATGCTAATGCATTTTATAGTAAACATAGTGGATTTTAAAGATATATTGATTAACTTTATAGCTTAACTTACTTTAAATACAATATAAGGATTTTTTATTTAATATATTCTATAATACGACACGGAAATTCGTTTTATATTCCGAAGATAAACATCATTTAGCACTATTAATAATATTTTTGTGGAATTTAAATTAATCTAAAATGAAATTAGTTTTTCAGATATTGCTTGATAAAGACTTCAAAGGTATGAATACCTTCAGGTTTGAAATGTTGAAGAAACTGTTGAAATGCTATTTATTTTCATTATTTGTATGGTAAATTGCTTTCAGCCTACTCTTGTAAGCATCAGTGGTCGGCTTGTGACAGCTGCTTAATGTCTCAGCAACGACCTGTCTCTGTTCCTGTTCTGCACCTCATTTATTTTTAAGTATATGCATATTTTTTATAAGCAAACTAATAAATACGAAACAAATAACTGATGATTAATAAAATCAGCAACATTTGATATTATGTCTATGAGGTAATAATTATTGATTTATAAATTAAGGTTTTCAGATCAATACAATATAAAAAACATTGTAATATATTATGAGTGTGAAATTCCTTCACCGGCAAAACAAAAAAAGTTGACTCAAGTGATTAAGATGAACAATGGATTAAATGTTATTATGATAAAATTTTCAATCAATAAACATTATTCCTAAACTAAACATACATTTTTTGATAGGGTCATTTTTAATTTCTTCTCCATATAAGTATATACAGACAGAATTACATATTTTTCGAGATTCCACAGAAGTTGCCAAGGTTACAAATAATATGATTTTTTATGTTTCTTTTTTTTTTTCTCTATGTTAACCTTACGTTGCTTTCGAGGTGTACATCCCTAAAAAATCCTTCATTTCTCAGCTAAATTATATATCCCTCCTATCAGATGATCCCATAAGTAATGTTGGTTTTTAATGGCGAGCTGTAAGGTGTAGGATAAAATCAATGAAACACGTTCAATCTAGAATGTATTTACTATCTAGTTGTATAACAGTTTGCCATATTAAACCAAATTTTGAATGCCTGTTCTGAAAAAATCCTTTGGTTTTGAATTAAAGAAAGCTGACCCCTCGGTTTTCACCTTATCGACTGAATTCATGTTCTTGCCGCTTAATGAGTTTTGGACACTGCGGAAAAGGTGATAATCCGAAGGCGCCAAGTCTGGGGAATACGGTGGGTGAGGAATAATTTCCCCATCCAGTGTCCTTTAATTTCTGCAATGTTTGTTTTGCAACATGGGGCCTCGCATTGTCATGATGGAATAAAATTCCGCGTCTATTGACAAGTGATGGACATTTCTCCTCAATTGCTCGCTTCAATCCGTCCAGCTGAACACAGTACAGATCTTTAGTGATAGTTTGGTTAAGATCAAGGAATTAATGATAAAGGATTCCTTCCATATCCCACCATACAGAAATCGTCACTTTTTTCGGATGAAGTCCTTCTCTCGCTTCTGTCCTAGGTGTTTCTCCAGGTCCTAACCACTGCCGCGACCGTCTGAAATTCCGATAGAAAACCCACTTTTCATCTGTAGTTACTATCCTGTTCAGAAAAGGTTCTTGATTTAAGCGGGAGAGGATAGAAAAGCAAGTGTTCACCCGCTGTTGCAAATTACCGGGGCTTAATTCGTGAGGGACCCACTTTCAAATTTGGTTTCAAGAGGGCAAACTGTTATACAAAAAAATGGTAAATACATTTTAGATTGAACGTGTTTCATTGATTTTATCCTATGCCTTATAGCACGCCAAAAAACCGACATTACTTATGGGATGACCTGATAGATATGCTACCCCACTTAGTAACCCAGCAGATGGCAAAGAAGAAATAGTTTGTTACTTTTCCCGCGTGAGTAACCGATTTTTTATCATATATCAAAAAGTGGTAACAATAATACATTTTCTTTGTCTTTGACAAGATTGGAAGAAGAAAAAAGTTTAAAAATTATTGCTCTTTGGGACTATTTTTCCATAACGCACCGATGGGAAATTAAGGGGGTTGAAAAACAAATTAGCCCCAATTTTAGTTGTGTCATTATTACGTTCCTTTCATCAATATAAGTCATACAAAAAAATTTCAAATTTCACTATCCTTAAGTGTGCATATTTGAAGTTTTCAAGTTCGCAAAAACATATTTAAAATTTTTTTTTAAAATAATTCAGAACCTTATACGTTAGTAAAAAACAAAACAAAATTTCTAAATAATATACTGAAAAGAATATTAATATAAAGTGCGTAAACGCATCTCTGGGACTAAATGGGCTATAGCCAATGGGTCAAAAGGGGTGGTCCCATTTGCTAATTGGTTAACAAGATCAGGTACCCAAATCCCACTAATCCAACCGTTACACTGCATCTCAATGCCGTTTCTCCCTTGTAATGATGTTTCCCATTACATTTAGCGGGACTCTGCTTTCACCTGCGTCGTTTATTTACATTTACTTCAACATACGGGTTTCTTGATCATCCTGTATTTGTGAAGACTACAGGAAAAAAAAATGTTGAATGTTCCATTAAACATTTACACGTTTTAACCATTAGATGCATTCAATTTATTTAGTGTTTTACCCTCCACACCAAAGGGTCATGGGCAATTATATTTTTTTCCCTTTTTATATTCTGTTGTAGTAGTTCTCTGCTTTTAGATACTAAAATAAGATAAGGATCGTAGCTTCTTTGTCTTTAAGTAACTTTTATAGTTTTGCGACTTTTAACTTATTCCGTGTGTCGTTCTATTGGGGATATTATATTAACAGATGTTTAGCACTTTGAGTTTTATTGTTGTACTATTGACAGGTGGACGCTTTGAGGCTTCTGAGTAGGCACCCATATGTCTTATTCGAATTCTACACATAATGATTTCTTCTCTTCTAGATTTCCTATTGCTCATGACCAATTTTCTGCACTCCGGTTTTACTTCTTCAAGTTTAAACGGCTTGTTCATCCAATGTAGTCCCTAACTCTTTACTGGTATTTCCTCGATTGGTATAGCCAATTTTCGTATGTAAAATATTTTATTGCAGATATATTAGCTATTTATCTTTTTCTAGCCAAATTAGCAGCCTTTCTGATTTTTCATTTCCATTCCGCATCGGAATGAAACCCACACTATCATTACGGTCTTTGTCTAATTTTCCATATTGTTTCCATTATCTCTGAGTTACTTGGAGCAGGGTTGTTGATAGCCGATAATAAATACACTTCTGGAATCTGTTGCTTGTAATCTTATGAATCTTCAAATTTATATAAATTGAAAAAATCGCGTGAATACTTTAGTTGCCTTTTTAGGAAATTTCCAGAGAATAAATAGATATTCAAGGGAGGAAAAATACGACAGTGGTAATACTTGTACCTCTCAGAACATTAGATATAAAATTAAAAAAAACTTTAAATAAAAAAAAAATCAGCTTACCTTCATCATCAATCTGGAAATATATATTCAAGTTTGGAGATATGGACAAAAATTATGCTAGGTAAAGTAAATAAAACGAAGATTTGGTTACAGTCAAATTCTGTTGTCTCAAAACGACTGGTATTTCGCTCGCAAGGCGAGGCCTGACAACCTTTTAATACGTTGTCTTTTCCAGATCTCTCGAAGTAGTAATTATATGAGCTTCTAGAAGATGCCTGTATTAGTCAGGAAGAAGCCTTCTGATTGGCTGACTCCTCGAAGGACATTCGAATTGAAATGGTAGGACAGGAATAAATTATGATTCGTTTAAAATACCGAGCACTATATAAAATGTTAGAGGTTTGAATTCTTCGAAAATGCAATCCTTCAGAAGCCAGGAATGGAAACTAATAATGGTGGAAAATAACTCATAATTAGCACTAGCAACTAAAGCATAATTAGTGGTAAACCTCTTATTTTGATTTATTTCACACTTATATATTAGGAGACATACTTAAATGTTTGGACTGACTCTGGATTGGAATTTTGTCCTCTTATATTAAAAAACCCAGCCCAAAAAAGAAGTATCGTTAGTTTAATTCCAAATTCTTTTAAGTATAACTGCTAAAGAATCGATTTTATAACGAAATTCCATTGACTGACTTTTAAAATTCCTAAAGTAGTTTTTCATTAATTTTTAAGAATTATAGTGGGCAGTTCGTTTCCAGGTATAATAGACTGTTAATTTAGGTTGTACGGATAGCATAAATAATCACATATTAGCGTTATTTATTTTGACCGACACCCCCAAACATTTCCTCATCATTACATCTACTGTCTACTATCTTCCACAGTTGTAAAATAAGTTATATGCCAGTAATCGTTTTCCGTTTCCATGAATTTATTGTTCATGATTTGCTCATTTTCCTATCTATATATTATATTAATTCCATAAAATATAAAAGTAAAAGATTGTTTTTGAAAATTCAAAAAAGGCATTTCGCTAGATGCATTCTTGAGCACAAATGTTTAATTTTAGATATAAACAATTAACCTGAAATTATAACAGATTTATGAAGACCATATTTAATAATAAAATATATCTAACGCAGATACAATAACTGCAACCGTAAAATAGTTTCATACGATTCAGTACCCCCAAAAAAGGTTAATAGAAATGAGAGAACATGATTTTTTCAAAAGAGGACGGATTTCCGAAAAGTTTGGAGTAGCTTTGGATGAAGCGCCATTGTAATTTGTCAATGTCGTACAGTTAAATCATGGACAACAAGATTGTTTAAACGGCATAGCGTCTGGGTTCAGTGTCAATAATCGTTTATTGCCTGAATATTTACACAATCAACTTTTGAGTTCTTTCAGAAAAACTACTCCTTCTTCTGAGTTCTTCTGTGCTAGGTTTCGACTTGGAATATATCAGGCGAGTCCCCTATTTTATAAACCACCGCGTACAGTACATGCCTAAGTAATCTGTTAGATCGACTCGTCCCGGCAACAGATCTCTAATGTATAAAGTTCAAAGCTCTTTGGAAAAATTCCTCTGAGGTCCCACAAATGAAACTCCGGATTCCGAAGGCTTTAGTGGCTCTAATCAAGGAAGGTCCTTATTAAAGGGATTTGTTCAAAGAAGGAAGGGAATTCCTTTTAAACTATTACATATTTTAAACTATTAGAGATTTTAAACTAATACTAAAGCACAGATTTTAAATTGCTCATTGTAATGACAATGAAATCCATTTTAAATTCATAAACTATTAGAGATTTTAAGCTAATACTGAAGCACAGATTTAGAATTGGTTATTTTAAATCTGTGCTTCAGTTTATAACTGATTTAGCAGCCGTAAAAAAACAACAAAAAACATTGTTGCAACTTAATGTATCAAACAAATTAACATAGTCACCTCTGCAGAGAAGGGGAACATTAGTAAGCTTGTTATAGCATGTATAGAATAGAAACACTATTCCAACTTTATACGTCCTTTATATATATATATATATATATATATATATATATATATATATATATATATATATATATATATATAAATTAGTTATAATGTTTTTAACATGATAAAAAAAAATGCCTGTACTTTAATTTTTTATCCCTTTGTAATAAAAAGTATCAACCAATGAGGTTCATATATTTTTTACGGATTTACTACCTTTATATTTAAATATCACTAGCTTAATTTAAAAAAAAAATCCTTTTCTTAGGATTAATAAAAAAAAAATAAGCAATATTGTTTATTGGTAAAAGCATACTATTTTTTAATTTTACTTTTACTGTAATTTGTGTAAGAAACGTGTAGTAATATTTTGTTATGTTTATGTTTATTATTTTATATATATTCAATTGTAACTTATGAGTGAACTAATGATCTGTGTCCCAACTATCCAGTTGCCCAGATTTATTAAGACACTATTAAATGTTTAAATTTTTGTTTCTTTTTTGTCTTGTGTTAATTATTATCATTAAGAATAAATCATATGTACAAAAAATAAAAAATTTCCTAACCATCCCAGATCTCCTCTATCTATAGGAAACCTTTTTCTTTCTTTACACGTTCCCGTCGCACCGTTATCCAGAAATATCACGTTTCAATTTATCAAATTGCAAAACCATGGCTTTGTGGGTTCCCATCCTTTGAAAGATAAGTGGTTATAGGTTAAATAGTAAACGTATTTAAAATCAGAAGCCATTGTATTTTTGAAGCTAATTAATTGCCCCATCACCTAACCTGACTTAGGGTCATGTACTTTTTTTTTTTTTTTTTTAATTCACTATTACTTTAGGAATTTAATGAAATATGATGGTGGTTGGTTGTTTTCTTTCTTTTTTTTTTTTTTTTTTGGTCTCGGAGATAAAACTGAGAAGGCAAGAATTGACAATTGACATCAACAAATCGTTACAGTCAAGCCCAATTTGAGCCTAACTAGATCTTAATACCAAATATCGTATGGAGATAACTAATGATGGAAGTAATAATATACTGCCTAGAAACTTTTCGCCTAGATAATTATTATGTCTGGGTTTTCAAATGATCTAACGGAACTGGTATATTGGTTATGGAAGCTCCATGCAGATGCGCCTCAATGAGATATTGCCTAGTATGTGAAGGGTCATTTCTCGAAAACTGATGGCGTGATGAACTATTCAAATTATGGTAAATATAAATTGATTGGAATCGATTCCCAACCTCTAATCCATAAACGATCATTCAGTGTCAAAGCAGAGCACGAGATAATCTCTTTTCAACCGAGAAGACTGAATTAAAGTGCTTAGAAAATAGCGAATGAATTATTCAACAGAATTCCGAATAATTAGTTGAGCAATTTCAATGCCACTATCTCTTCCGACAAAACAACTCATTTTTCTCAGATGCACTGACAAGACAAATGGAAGTGTTTATTTTCTAATTCTCAGTTGAGAAGGTAAAATAACATTTAGCCAAATAGGATGCAAGTCGAGAGGTTCAACTCAAATTAAATTTGTTTAATTGAAAATGTGCAAACATGGGTGCCAAACAACAAAAGAAAAATATGTTTCCTAAAAATCTTATAAAAAAAAAATAATTTAACACTTATAGCAACAAAAGAGCAATTTAAAAATGACTTGACAAATAGAACTTGAGGCTTAAAGCAGATTATAAAGAATTATCAACATAGAAAGAGCTCTTATCCACTTTAATGGACTATTCAAGCATTATTAATGAAAAATATGATCCTTAAATCTATAACTGTTTAGGAGTACAATATTTGATTTTTTTGTGTACAATATTTACAATATTTTTTATTTTTTGTATGTTTACTTTTTTGCGCTTTTTTATTTATTTTTTATGAGTACAATATTTTTTAATTTATTTTTATATGTTTGCTTTATTGTTTTCTTTTTTATTATTATGAGTACAATACTTGATTTTGTAAACTATCTAACTGTCTATTTTGTAAAAACCAATGTAAAGCGAGATCATAACGATTTTTATAACAATAAAGAATATACCCAGAGATTAGTTAAAGTTATGCAATTTTAATATGCTAAGTTTCCCGCGATTCTGCCTGTCTAAGCGTCTGTTGTTCAATCCTATTTTGATGTTCGTCAAGAGTTTCAGCCTCTCGTATTTGACGTTTTTTAGCTTTTGAGCTCACTACTCCTATTGAAGCTCGCTTCATAGGAGGCATTTTTAAAAAATAAATTCACCATACATGTATATAAGCATGTAAATAAACGTATTGTAATGTTAAAAAAAAAAAACATAAGATTTAAAAATCCCAGAACTCGACTCCTGCCAAGGGACGGTCTTACCGGGCCTTGTTGGCCTCTTCAAAATCTATAAAATGATTATTTAGGCCGTTTTTTCGACTCACACGGTCAATTTCGTAAAAAAAACCATTTTAAAGCGAGATCATGACGCATTTTATAACAATAAAGAATATCCCCCGAGATTGGCTGAAGTTATGCAATTTTAATATGGACCGGTGTTCACCCCTGGTATCAAAGAACCACTGAGCAAAATTTGGAGAATTTAGGACAAACGGTATGGATTTCTATAAAGAACAAATAAACAAACAAACAGAATTTCATCTTTATTTATATAGATATGTTTACTTTATTGTGTTTTTTTTTTATTGTGAGTATAATAATTGATTTTTCGATAAATTGTAATAAAAATAAATTCATTTACCAAAAAAATTAAATATTTGTACTCAAAATCTAAAATTAATTATTCTATATTTCGCTTGAACATAGGAGTAAAACAATTTTAATTTGATTACAGTCGAGTTAAAATTGATTTACTAGCTAAGCTCTATGCGATAGTCCGAAATAAATTTTAATTATACTGATTATTATTATCATTTTTATTATTATTATTGAAATATTAAATAATAATAATTATTATATTTATTAAGTCCTCATATCCTTATTGGCATCTCCTTGACTTCACACCACTTTTCCTCGGCACAACATACTGGTCTTTTCTTCCATTGAATCCGCTTCCATATTTCTATAGGTCACCCACGTTTTCTTCACTTAAGCCTCGGTATAGAATTTGCCGGGTAGCGTCATTAGAGTCCTTTCCAAGCATGTGCCTTAACCATCTTCTTTTCCGACATTTATTGACCATATTATTTATTGGTTTTTCCGGGTTATTATACTTTGCAACAAACAAACATTGATTATTCATTAATTGGAGCCATATTAAAACAATACTTTCTTAAATTAATTTAAATGTTTACTTTTTATTGCGTTTGCTTTTTTCGTAGCAATAGTCCTGCGCCATTGGATCCAACACAGACTACTCCAAGTTGAAAGAGATAGTGGCATTAAAATTGCTCAAATTATCATTCTATTGAATAATGGATTCGCTATTTTGCTAAGCACTTTACTTTAGTCTTCTCAGTTGAAAAGCGAATATAGAAATAGTAAATTTGAAATAATTATGATCTTCATTCTAAATAAATCATAACTGTAAGCAGAAGAGAAATATTAAAGAAATTGCTTCTAAGAACACTTGTTGCGTCCCCAATACATATGTTGTTTCCCTCTACAATATCATCCGATCACATTAGACGAATTTAAAAAAAAAAGCGTTCTTAGAGAGAGTCAAGTCCAGATTCTATTTAACTTTTCATTTTATTTCGAATTTTCTTAGAACCCAATTCAAGTCTCATGTTGCCATTGAAAAAGTCGTTGAAATGTTAAAATTAACTTGGAAAGTAAGAGTTAGGATATGAGAGATCAAAACCGAAATTTAAAAACCAAAGCTAGCAGTATTCTCGTTTAAAATACGTTTAATATTCTTTATTCTATAGGTTATTTTATTTAAATTTATTTATTAAAATTTATTAACTTTAAGATAAAATTATTTTTAATTTTTAAATTATTGGGCAACGAACCGCAACGGTGAGTTGGATATCCGAGTTCGAATCCTGGCCAGAGCCAATCTTTTCTTTTCAGGATTCAAGCCAATCAATATTGAAAATAAATGATGAAATAAAATACAAATATAAAGTAAATTGGTACTCTCTGCAAATAAAAAGAATATAATCCGCAGCACGAGATTCAAAGTGCAATCACGATGTTAACTCCATCGAGTGTAAACATCAACTGATCTCATTTTTTTTTAAATTGCAGTTACGTTAGTCCACGCAATTTCTTTTATATTTATATTAATTCCGAAATAATAATTTCGTTCGAATAACGAAAAAAAAAAAATCCACAAGTTGAATATTGAAAACATAGGCACGCGCGAGCACAGACACACAGACACAGACACAGACACAGACACAGACACACACACACACACACACACACACACACACACACACACACACACACACACACACACACACACACACACACACACACACACACACACACACACACACACACACACACACACTCACATAAACATATCTATCTCTGCTTCCTTGATAATCCACAAATTTGATATTACTCAAAATGTATCAATCTCTCTTTGATGGCTAGATATCATAGGTATCGTTTTACATCTAATTATTTTGTTACTCCAATCACATTTGAATTTTTTCATCGATTAGATGCAATAGTTACTTATCAGTAACTAATAATATCGTTACCAATTATGTTTTGTAAAAAAATTAATTTTAAAGTGTGCACTATTATACTTATCATTAATTACGTCAATAATTATAAAATATTACAATGGCTATTGAAAAGTAACTGTTGCACTAATCATCTGTAACTGTAGACCCCAGTTTTGTTTATAAATTAAAATATATCTAACACATATATGTAAGCTAAGTTTTAGCCAAACCATAAATAAATAAAATTGTTTGAAACTTCGATTTTTAGTTTATAAATTAATTTACCCTCCTTGTAATCATTTATTTATAAGTATATACGCGTACTCGTCTTTCGGAAATGAGGATTCGCCCAATGATTCTATGGTAGGTCGGTCCGATCTAAGGAAGCCTCCAAATTAAGTTGCTCTATCAATTACTTTCTCTCGTTCCAATCTTCTCTGAAGTCTTCCAAAGAGGTATCTAAAGTATACTTCTGTTAAAGCCTGTGATGGTATCACGTTCGTTCACATCCTTCACATATCAAATATTGTTCTATTGAAAAACCTGATCCATTCCCTTGCTTCTAACGTCCTAAGCAGCTCCTTATACTATCAATTTCTATCATATTAGTTAATTGGCAATAATTGATGATAAATATGATTTGGCTATATCCTACTTTGATAGGAATCTAAGCACCTGTTTCATCGACTAGGACTAATTACAGGACTGAAATAAAGGAAGAAAAAATTACTCACTTGAGAAATTTTTCCTGATTTTTTTTTTTGTAGTTAAATAAATTATATCAGAGACCATCTTATGTCAAAGTTGTGTTTTAGTTTTAAAAAATGGATTTTTCTTAGGCATTTTGAGCATTTCTTACCGCTGTACTTAAATGCAATGAGAAGATAACGTTGATAAAGTCTTTTAAATAGAATAGAATAGATTGTTTATTTAAGTTTTTATAACATAAACATTAATATTTATATGAAGAAATAAACATATTTCTTGGATATAATCCGTTAGCAGAGTTGCCAAGATAAAATATAAACATATCTATATACATATACATGCCAGAAAAAAAGAAATTAATCTTAATAATTAACATAATTACAAAATTATATATGATACTTAAATTAGTATGAATCTAAATTAATAATTGAATTCTTTAATTAATATCGCTCTGTAATGTAGAGTAGCCTCTACATATTTAAAAAGCGAAACCCAATCCTGACCATTTAGGTAGCTACAAAGTTCACTTTGTGTTAATATGGCTTTTTTAAAATATTTTATACGGTATGGTTTGTAAATAGGACATATGGCAATTACATGAGTTGTGTCTTCTACTTCTTTCAAGAAGTAATAAGAAAAAAGACCTTTAAAGTCTTTTAAAGGATTTGTGTCCAAAAAAATTCTTAAAGACTAACACTTGAGGTCTCAACATTTTTTCATGCTGTAATAAATCCTAATAGCTTTAAAACGAAATAGAATTTTGCCATTTTTTGTTGAAATCTTCAATGATAAGGAAATGCTAAAAATATCGAAAAACACCACATTTTTTTAAACTAAAATACAACATTGATATGAATATTGTCTGTTATAAATACTTATAAATAAATAATTAAAAAGAACGTAATTTAATTTATCAAATATAAATCGAAGTGGCTAACAATTTCATTTTGTTTATTTTAACTAAAACCAAGGATAAAATATATCGGATGGATATATACCGATTATTTAAAAAAGCCTTTAGAGTGAGCCTTCTTAGAGGTTAATACCTGATTTATAAATCTTTGTCTTTTTCTGTTTTACACAATTATAATCTGTATCAACTTCCTTGCTCACCTTTTTATTTGTTTAAATTGTCCATTTATCTATAAATATATTTACTTTTAATAATTAAACTGTATATATGTATTTACTCCTATCGTTGTTTTTATATTATTATTTCTTTCTATGTATATATATAATTAAGCTTTATTGTTCCTGTTGGATTTAAGTTGGAAGCAGGGTTTGAAATTAACTCTTATATTATCGAAAAGAGAATAAAAGTCAAATCAGGACTTTTATACTTCTAATAAAAAAATAAAAATCACATCATGACTTTTATATTTCGGGCCAGAAAATAAAAGTCCTGATATGATCTTTATCACAATGATACCTAATATAAGATTCAAAGCTTGATTTTCATTATTTAAGGATTAATTTATTAGCTGTTTTATCGGATTTCTCTATATTTTTAATCATTATTGGGTTAACCGTTTTTATGGAAATCTTATAGGGTATAATAAATTACCTGATATCGCTCTTAAGATCGATTATTAGATTATTAAGGCTGCTGATAATGAAAAAAATATCGATATACAACTTCAGGCTCGCTCAGGTATCGATTGCAACTTATCCAATATTTACAATATTGGGGTCGATTTCTAGGTTAATAATAAAAAGGTTAAGCACCCCAATTCTGAAAATGATATCGATTTTTTGATTACGCCCTCAAGTATCGATTTAATTCAACATAAGCAATAGAAACGATATTGAGGCCCATTCATAGGTTATTTGGGGTGCTGAATTTGAAAATGATATCGATTTTTCGATTACGCTCTAAGGTATCGATCTATTTCAACATACGCTATATAAACGATATTGGGGTTCGCTCATAGGATATTCGAGTTGCTGAATTTGAAAATGATATCGATTTTTCAATTACGCGATCAGGTATCGATTTATTTCAACATACGCGATATAAACGATATTGGGGTCCACTCATAGGTTATTTGAGGTGCTGAATTTGAAAATGATATAGATATAGATGGTTCATGGAAGGTACTGATTTTGGAAATGATATAGTTTTTATGATTACACACCTAGATATCGATTTAATACTACTTTAAGGGATATAAACGATATTAAAGTTGGTATTGGGTTTTGGAAGGTGTTATGGATAATAAACTTTTTACATATGACTAATTTTATGAAAATATTTAAAATGTATGCAACTTAAGACCAAAATATCGTTATCATCGTGTAGGTTGTAATATATCGATACCTGGGTGTGTAATCCGAAAATCGATATTATTTTCAAATTCAGCACCTCAAATAACCTAGGAGTGGACCCCAATATCGTTTATATCGCGTATGTTGAAATAAATCGATACCTGAGCGCGTAATCCAAAAATCGACGTAGTTTTCAAATTCAGCACCTTAAATAACCTATGAGTGGACCCCAATATCGTTTATATCGCGTATATTGAAATAAATCGATACCTGAGCGCGTAATCGAAAAATCGATATCATTTTCAGAATCAGCACCCCAATTAACCTAGAAACGACCCCAACATTGTAAATATCGGATACATGAAAGTTGCAATCGATACCTGAGCGAGCCTGAGATTGTATATCGATATTTTTTTCATTATCAGCAGCCTTGATAATCTAATAATCGATATAAGGTAATTTATTATACCCTATAAGATTTCCACAAAAACGGTTAACCCAATAACGAACAACAATATGGAGAAATCCATTAAAAAAGCTAATAAATTCATCCTTAAATAATGAAAATCAAGCTTTGACTCTTATATTAGGTATCATCGTGATAAAGATCGTATCAGGACTTTTATTTTCTGGCCCGAAATATAAAAGTCATGATGTGATTTTTATTTATTTATTAGAAGTATAAAAGTCCCGATTTGACTTTTATTCTCTTTCCGAAAAAATAAGAGTTAATTTCAAACCCTGGTTGGAAGTTATTTTAAATATGTTGGATTTGTTAACGATTAAGTCATATTTGACTTTGTAATATAATCTAAATTATATTCTGACTCAGCTGTCATAAATATTATAAGACATGTAATTATTTCTATGGCATGAGGGACACTTGTACGAATATTATATGACACTTGGATCACGACATCCAAGACTTAAATTTAAGATGGTGAAGGTAGCACTAAATTGTAAGCACTATACTATATTTTTCTCTAATTTTCCCAGGGAAATTAGATACTGTGTAGCACTTGGTTTAAATAAATACGAGGAAATCACGTTGAATTTTTTTTTCGTCAAATATAAGTACGGTTTGCACAGACCCTGTATGTGGATGATTGTTACAACGTAAAACAAACCATCGGACTTTTTTTCAGTTATTGACTTACTTCAAAGCGATGCTTCATAGGGGCTACTTGATTTCAGAACGCCAAAATTTTTTTTGCGACCAAAGTTCTCTCTTAATCACTCACTGTCGGTGATACATCAAGAAACTTCCCTCATTCATCCTTAAAAATTTAAACATACCAGACGGGTGGGTAAAAAATTAAAAACAATTTATCCTGTATCAGATAAATGAAATTGCTAAAAAGTAAAATTATTAAAATTCAAGCCATTATTAAAATAAATGAATTATTAAAACTCATGTCGAGGCTACAAAAATCGGTATTTGGAATAACTAAACAGGTCGAATCTTAGACAGAGGGGGTTTATAAATCGAGTTTCGTTGTAAATGAAAGAAAAATTGATTATACTTCACGAAAAAATTTATAAAAACAATTAAGAAAACATTTTTTTTTTCATAATAGAAAAATCTTCAAATCAATAATTGCTTCAATAATTTATTTCAGTGTAAATTTATTTTTTAAACATCCAAAAGCTATTATTTCGGGATACTTTATGAATTATAAATTGAATGAAGTTGCTCTTTAGTTTGAAGTTTTATTAATATCAAATATTTTCGCTTGAAGAAAAATGAATAGCCATGTCCGGGAAACGAACCCGGGCCTCCTCATTTCCGTCGCGGTGCTCAAATCAACCAAACCAAATCTCAAATAAAACCAAAGTCGTTGTTTCTGCCATTTTAATCCATTTGTAACCACCGATCTAGCCGAATATTAGCTAGGTTGAACAAGTTGACCGTTATGGCGATAATATGCGGTTCGTTAAATCACAGATAAATCTCCTCTTATCTATGCATTACAGAATCAAACTACATAGTAACCGTCTTTTTTTTCACTAAAAAGTAACAGGTCGGTTAAAAAGTAACTCTTATAAATAAGAGCCGTTGTATTTTTAATTTTGTTAAAATTTTAAAATAAATATTATTTTTTTAAAATAAAATAAACATTTAACGTAATCATATAATATTCATATCAACGCAATCAAAAATAGCTTTTGAAATCAGCGGTTTATTGTCAAATAAACAAAACAGTATCCGAATATACCTTCATAAGACATATTTAAAACGATAATTCAATATTTCATTGTTTTTTAAAAAAAAAATTTCACTAGATATTTAATTATTACAAAATGTTTTGGAGACTCTGCTCTACCGTAAAAGAGGAGGGATCAAGACTTGAAATAAGTAGGTTTTAATAGGTAGTCAGGAGTTAATCAAGAAAGAATAGGTGTATGAATTTAGCCATTTTGTTTAGTAACATTTTGTTTGATATTTATGGTTTATTTACATGTTCTACAAACATAAATTTATTAAGAATACTTTAAAATAAATCCGTCGTATAAGGAAAGAAAAACGTGAAAAGTTCATTAGGTCGGCTGGCATTCTATATGGAACGAGAGCCCGCTTAGTAAATTAAAAGAAATCGAGAACAGTTAAGCCATGGTCCACCTCAAACCTTAACATTCGCCAAGAGGAAGTTGTTTTAACCGGACTGTGAGAATAGGCCACACATACCTGACCCATTTGCAACTTATCAGCAGAGATTTGCTGCCTAAGGTCGGATTCACACTATCGGTTCGCTCCCGCTCCGCTCCCGGTTCTATCTCGGTTCGATCTTGATCTGGCAAAATATTCTAGAGAGAAATAGAAAGAGAGTATTCACAAAAGTTGCACCAGTCCAGTCTCGCTCCATCCAGATCGGTCTTGATGAAATTTTATTTGAGGGAGATTGAACTCGTTAAAGCATTTACCGATAGAGTAATCTTTTTTTCCTGGTTCATACTTTAACTATGTTTTACTATTTTTTTTAAATGATCTGACATTTTTCATAATATAATGCATTTTAATTCAAGTTTAACATTGACCGTTATTTTATAATAGCAATGAGTATATAGTCAATAAATCGGTGACTGTTTTTTAAATTAATTCATTGTAAAATATGATATCTCAACATAAAATGAATTTTTCTCGTGGACAAACCGCTTCACGACAAGATTTCGTGTTTTTATTTTTTTTGGTAATATTTTTTTTAAATCATTTCAAGCGTATTCGAATACATTCGGAAAAAAATTTAACCATTAATTAAATTAAGATTGATATAATTATTAAGATAGTGATAAGATATTAATAATTAAGATAGTGTTGCAATATATTCTTCTTGTTTTAATAATATTATCTTAATCATCAAGAAAAATACACCTAAGAGCTATTTCTACAAACGAAAAGTTGAACTTTTTTTGGCTGCAATATTTATAAACAAATAAATAGTTTAATAAATGTAAGTTAATTATTAATTAAGATCCAAATACAGACGACTTGGATTATTAATGGCTTCAATCGTGAACGGTGTAAAATTATATCATGTGAATATGATAACTTTAAGAGACCGGATCGGTAGCGGACCGATAGTGTTAATGGGATAGATCGAGATCGAACCGGGAGCGAAACCGATAGTGTGAATAGGCCCTAAATGTCATCACTGCGATAAAAAGATTATAGTCAAGCACACAGTGCTCTGAGATAACATCAAATTTATCAGACATTTTAAGTGATCAACAAAATAAAATGAAATCAGTATTAAGCTTCCTAAATGAAAATAATCTGCTTCGATTTTTTTTTTTTAATTGTATGTGAGCGCATATGCGTAGGTAATATTCGTATAATATTTTATTAAGCTCTTATTTTTTCTTTTGAGATGAACGAAAGTTGATAGAAGGAGTTGATGACCCTGAGGGTTATAAAGCCTCAACAAACAAGTTTGTTAGGTTCGACTTTATAAGAAAGGTTTCCGTAAATATATACCTATGTTTTAATCATTCCAGGAGATTTTTTTTTTATGTACTTGACTCGAATCTACTTTTTATGTTTGATTGATTGGAGTTTGGAAACAGGAGCTATATAAATTAAATACAATTGAGAGGGGATCCCTACAGATACCAATTGAAATACAAAACGGATGAGGACTAAAATTTATTCTGAAATAAACTTTAGTCATTAGTAACGTTTTTAATAAACTTCCCCATTGAATCTGAAACACTCTGCTTCAAATGGCAGGTGATGTTTCAAGAGTATTCCTTGTACAGACGAGTACAGGAAAGTTAATTTAAATTCGAATCGAGCTGATCAAGTATTTTAACTAGCAATCATTCCGATCGTTTCCCCGAAATGGTGGAAGGTTTGAATTTAATTTGTAGATTTATCAATTTGTAGAAATAATCAATTTCGTGAGAAATTTCACACAAAGCCAATTCAATACATAACTGTTTATTAAGCAACTTTTAATTAAGTCTACTCTAAATAAGATCAATTTATACTGATGTTTCAACGGATTCTTACCTTTGACATTTCGAGGTTTTCTATAATCAATAAGATAATAAGTTTATAGAGCTTAATAGATAAACATGTTATGTATCAAAAATTTGAAAAGATTAGCTGGGATATTCGTTTTTGCTTCACACAATTAACAATTTTTATATTTATGTTACAATTTTTTTTTTATTTAACACATCTATAAGTACACCTCGGGAAAAAAAACTGCATTATCTTCTCCTCCTTTTCATGCTCACCTTCATTGCTTTTAAGTAGCAATTAGGTACTGTTTCAAAAAGTTATGCTAGGATCATGATGATGCGTGATGCAATAACTTTTTCATTTCAAAACATATTTATATAAATACATTTTAAGAAGGTTATTATTATTATCATTATTATTATCACTGGCGCAACAACTTACTTAGTGAGTCAAGGCCTCCTTAAGAAGATTGCCCCATCGCTCCCTATCCTGCGCGGCCGCAGTCCAATTCCGAGCACCTAAAAGATGTCTTGAATCCTTTGTGACTCCATCTGTCCACCGAAGTTTCGGTCATCCGACACTTCTCGACCCATAGATTTTGTCGGACATCATTTTCCTTGGAATGCTCTGTTCCGGCATTCTGGCAACGTGGCCAGCCCATCTAAGCCTTCCAATGCGGATGACTCTAATAATGTCTGGTTGCCCATAGAGCATTTGAAGCTCCAAGTTGTTTCGTGATCTCCAATTTCCGCCTACTTTTTTTGGACCGTAGATTCGGCGCAGAATTTTTCTCTCGAAAATAAGGAGCCTCTGCTGGTCAGAACTCGAGATGGTCCAAGTCTCAGAGCCGTACATCGAAACGGGGCGGATCAGGGTTTTATACAACCTTACTTTAGTTATTTTCGTGAGATAGGGACTTCGGAAGAGGTGGCCCAATCCGAAGAAGCTTCTGTTCGCCAGCATTATCCTCCTTTTAATCTCAGCTGACGTATCGTTATTCACATTAACCTGTGAGCCCAGATAGACAAATTCCTCTACCTTTTCGAAGTGGTAGGTTCCTATGGTAACCCATTCCTTCTGATAGACCCTCTCGCCTGATACCATGAACTTGGTCTTTTCCGGATTTATTCCTAGACCCAGTCTCCTAGCTGAAGCCTCTAGGGCCATAAATGCTTCCTAGACCGCCTGAAAGGACCGTCCCACGATATCGATGTCGTCGGCATAGGCCAGGATCTGGACAGTTCTATTAAAGATAGTGCCTGTTGTCTGAATGCCGGATTCTCTAACCACTTTCTCCAAAGCAAGGTTAAACAGGAGGCATGCCAAGGCATCACCCTGTCTGTAAGAAGGTTAGTCCCTTATAAATATTATAATGGATAAGAAATAGGGATGTTCCGGGAACGAAATAAAATCTAGGAAAAACGCGATCTGTTGGCAGTCCTCACAATTTCTTTGTCAAAATCTGCCAAGGAGGAAAATCCTGAAGTTCATGTTGAAAACCTGTAAGAAAAGTGGGACTGACTCTTAGAGTGGAGCCCTATCAAGTTTGTTTTCTCTGTTCTTTTTTTTTACCAAGAAATGGAGTAGATCATAGTGAGCCCCTTCCATGAAGGTGGCAGTGAGGGGTGAGGTCTGCCCAAAAGAAGAATGAACTTTCCTTTTATCTCATCCAAAGTAAGCATGCATGCATAATTTAATACAGGAAGAAAGCCTACATTGTTTCAACCCAATTTCTATCATCAATTCTGCAGCATTTCAACCTTATCTTCATCCAAAGTAATAGCACATTCACCAGGATTCATCCATCTTAATGTATATAAATAAAATAGTCATGTATTTTCAAATTAAAGGTTACTAACTTCTGTTACAATTGATTACATTCATATTAAAACCCATAAATTGCCGATTTCCCACCAGCAAAATCCATTCCTTTTTTTTTTCTCTTTTCATTTTTAATTCGTGCTTATTTCAGTACATTTCTAAATAATGGTGAGCAGACCGGGAGAGCTTATGCCCATCATTAAACAAGGGGAGGGGTAATTATTAACTTTTCACCAGTTCTTCCGATTTCAGGGAAATTTTAAACATTTGTGGTTCATAGGTCGAATAGAATTATAACGAGATTAATTGCTCATAAACAGGGTTTGAAATGAACTCTTATTTGCTCGGAAAGAGAATAAAAGTAAAATCCGGACTTTTATATTTCTAATAAATAAATAAAAATCAAATCATCACTTTTATATTTCGGACCAGAAAATAAAAGTCCTGATATGATCTTTATCATAATGATACCTAATATAAGAGTCAAAGCTTGATTTTCATTATTTAACGATGAATTTATTAGCTTTTTTATCGGCTTTCTCCATATTGTTGTTCATTATTGGGTTAACCGCTTTTATGGAAATCTTATAGGGTATATTAAATTATCTTATATCGATCTTAAGATCGATTATTAGATTATCAAGGCTGCAGATAATGAAAAAAATATCGATATAAAACCTAAGGCTCGCTCAGGTATCGATTACAACTTATGCGATATAAACGATATTGGGGTCCATTCATAGGTTATTTGGGGTGCTGAGTTTGAAAATAAGGTCGATTTTTAGATAACGTGATCAGGTATCGATTTATTACAACTTACGAGATATAAACGATAATTGGGTCCACTCATAGGTTATTTGAGGAGCTGATTTTGAAAATGATATAGATTTTTCGATTACGCACTCAGGAATCGATTAATACTACTTAAGGAATATGAACGATATTAAAATTGGCATTGGGTTATGGAAGGTGTTATGGATAATAAACTATTTACAAAATGTAAACTTATGACTACAATATCGTTATCATCGTGTAGGTTGTAATATATCGATACCTGAGGCCTAATCATAAAAAATATATCATTTCCTAATTCAGCACCTTCCATTACCCAATGCCGACTTTCATATCGTTTGTATCCCTTAAGTAATACTAAATCGATACCTGAGTGCGTAATGAAAAAATCGACATTATTTTTAAACTCAGCACCCCAAATAACCTATGAGTGGACCACAATATAGTTTATATCGCGTATGTTGAAATAAATCGATACCTGAGCGCGTAATCGAAAAATCGATATCATTTTCATAATCTGCAACCCAATTAACTTAGAAATCGACCCCAATATTGTAAATATCGGATAAGTTGTAATAGTTACCTGAGCGAGCCTGAGGTTTTATATTGATATTTTTTTCATTAACAGCTAGCTGCCTTGGTAATCTAATAATTGATCTTAAGATCGATATAAGGTAATTTATTATACCCTATAAGATTTCCATAAAAAAAGGTAACCCAATAATGATTAACAATATAGAGAAATCCGATAAAAAAGCTAATAAATTCATCGTTAAATAATGAAAATCAAGCTTTGACTCTTATATTAGATATCATTGCGATAAAGATCATATCAGGACTTTTATTTTCTGGCCCGAAATATAAAAGTCATGATGTGATTTTTATTTATTTATTGGAAATATAAATGTCCGGATTTGACTTTTATTCTCTTTCCGAGAAAATAAGTGTTAATTTCAAACCCTGGTCATAAATATTATTACTAGTGGATAATGGGAGAGGATAATTTTTTTGTTGTTTTTGCATGGTAATTGATATACAATATTTTATTATAAATCTAATGCTATTGTTCATATTTTTTTGTGATTCTTTGAATTAGTGTTCAGTAATTGCCGTAAGGACACAGTAGAAGTACGTTATTAGTAATTTAAGAGAGCATTCAAGGTAAGGATAAAAGTGAAAATAGAAGAAAAAAAATAATGATAATATTAAATAAAATAAATTATTATCATGTACTTTTATATATGCCTGAATATTATTATTATAATATTACAATAAGATTTTAAAAATAGTCTAAGATAAATGTATATTATGATATGTATAGCATTAGCAGCTCAATGTAGTTGGGCAGCATTCCTTTCATGAATAAAATATTTCTCTCTTTTTTTTTAAATCTGCTTTTTCGATTTCAACGAATTTTAAAACAATTTTCGTTCTCTTATGTTATAGTAGTATAAGGTTAATTAATCATAAATGTTATTACGGATACATAAAAAGTATGGGAGGGAATTAAATATTAAAGTTTCACCGGGTTAACCCGATTTCATCGAAATTTTGAAATGTTTGTCGTTCATACTTCAAATAAGAGAATAAGGAGATGGATCCCTCATAAATATTATTGCGGATAGGTAATTTGGGGGAGGGGATAATTATTTACTTTATAAAGGTTTATCCGATTTCAACGAGATATGAAACACCTGTCGCTTATAGGTCAAATAAATGTAGGAGGAAATTAATTACACATAAATTTTATTAGGATATGCATTGGGGGGGGGTTAATTATTAACTTTTTTATCAGTTGTAGACTTAATTTGAATCATTGATTAACGGTAGGTCACATAAAAGTGGAAATATGCTAATTCCACTTAAAGTTTAATAAAGATAGTGTAGAGAGGATGGGAAGGTTACTTCGTAATTTTTTACCATTTTATTCGATTCATGGTTCAAACTTTAATAATTACGAGTATTATTATTTTTAAAATAATAAGAGAAATACATCAATTTTAATATCACTAACATGCTGTGATGATATTGATCTGCCAAGCATCTCGAATGACCGACATTTTTATATTTCTAAATAGTGCATTCAATACCAAATTCCTTTTATATGCATTAAATCTTACGGATAAAAAAAAAAAATATTCCATTACATATCGTCGGGTGTACGGTGAACTAGCTAATCGGGAAAAATGGGTTTTGATATATTTACCACCTAGGCTACATGGGTGCTACAGCCTGTAGAATTCACTAAAAATTACATTTTATTCTTACTTCCTTCCTCGTTAAATACTTTTTTTCATTTTCGAATAAATATGCATTTATTATAATTGCAATTTTCCAGACCAGGAAATTTTTTTGCAAAAACCATTATGAATCTATATAGTACCTTCTAGATCGTAAGTTGAAAATTCCAAGTGAGCTTTGCATTTTCTATGAATTTTGATTATCCCAAGGTTTAAACGCATAGCGTCACTGAATTGTATTTGCAAGCTTGATGCTTCTCCTGATGGAGTATTTTTATTGTAAGAAAACTTTATAATTTGATTTTGATATTAAATGAGGCAGCTCCTTGGAAAATGGAAAAGTGTATTATTTCCTATGAAGGACTATTAAGAGAATTTTAACCCACAATAATCGTAATTAACATGTTTGCTTTTCTCTAATATGGCGAGTGGCTGTGAATTTTTGTATTTCAGAATCATTATTTCTCACTTATACAGGATTTTTGATATTGCCGATTCCAGAAAAAAATACAATTTAAAATAGACACCTCACGCTTGACTGATTCTTACACTTTATGAAACCTCAATCGGTTGTCATATCATATTTCTTTGAGAAAAAAAAACTTTGTTAAAAGACACGAATATCTGCAGAATATCTAGGTGATTTTTTTTTATTTTTGATCTTCATGATTTGCCGAGACGATGGTAAAAGATTTCTAGATATTAGAGAGAAACAGGTAAAATTCCTGTGCCCGATCAATTCCAACATTTATCAGAATTGATCGTATAGTAAATTGTGCGTGTCTGAGCACCCTAATGTCTTAGATTGGGAATGACTCTCGTTATGCATAGTTGCCGAAGGTCAGAAGAATTAGTGGCGCTAATATTGAGAACTAAAAACATTGCCATCTGAAGGGTTAGTTCGGTGTTATGTATTGATATTAGAGTTCCTGCGGTTTTTATACCATGCTCCGTATTTGGACTTCACTTTTGGGCACCTTTTTTATGATTATTAAAAATCATCAGATTTTTTTAATATTATTTTAATTTTGAGCAGTATAGAAAATATGAAAAAAAATGTCATAAGGAAAGGATATACGAACATAGAAAAGTTCGACGGAACAAACAAGTTTTCAAAGAAACACATTGAGGTAAGGGTACCGATTTAATATTTTTTTTTTCTATAAAAAGTTCACTAACTCTTGAATAAATTAAAAAGTTTACAGAAAACATACCCTGACATCTGGTGAAAATATAATGTTAATAACAGCCTAGACCTACTATTAAGCAAATTAGATGTTTTTTTCTATTATGCAGCTTTTGAGAAAATTTCCAGTTGTACTGGTAATATAGGCACCATAATAAAATACAAAAAAAAAATATAAAATTTTATGGTATGAAACAATGTTTTTGTGGAAAGAATGAAACTAATTATCAATTGCATATAAGTATTTGTATTATAACATTGAAATTTATGTTTAAAAACAGTCTCGCTAGATGGCATATGTATGATGTGAACAAATTAGCGTAAAAAAAAAAATTATACGTAATTAAAACTCAATTTTTTATTTCTTGTATTATTTTTCCTTCATGGCACACTTAAACATCATTTTATGAATCTCCCTTCTTTTTGCCGCATTCTTTCTGACTGCTTGTCTCATTTTTCCTCAGTCCACCTCCTTTGAGATTTATTTTTCCCCGAGAGAACCCTTAATCAAATACCTTCCTCCTGCATGTTCCTTATCATTTTAATCAATTCTTGCAATACTGTGTCTTCAGAGTGCTTAGAAACAACTCCGGTGGTTATGTTGATCAGAAGAAGCACTTCTAACTAACATAAACATCTTGACTATTTTAGTTTTAAACTGTATTGAAAATTGGACCATATATTCTTGCAACTGCAATCTTCTATTTCTGATTGCTACTTCCAATTTTAATACATACTACCTCAAAAATTTCTGTCTTAGACTATGTTTTTTTTTTTTTTTTTGATGCTTTTAACTATCTTGAGCAGGTCATCTATTTCAGTTATATTCGTGATTTCCAGGCCATAAACAATGTCTGGTCTCTTAGTAGTAGTTCTTTATACCAAGGACTATTGCATACCTGTCACACCCACTCACACAACGTTTGAGTGTCTGTCACACGAGCATTGGTGAAACGGACTACAGTTCCGTTCACATAGCCGGTCTAAAATATAAAATCATATTTTAATATTTTTTCCTAATAGAAATATAATTAAAATATATAATGGTACATTTTCTCATAATTTAAATGTTTAATTGTAATGATTCATATAAATATGCGTCAAAGTGTTAATCTCTTTAGACTCAAACTTAGGGAGGTCAAAAGCTATAGATAAATATGCACCAACCTAAGTAATAATGATTAAAATCTTAATCACACAAAAATTATTTCATTATAACATAATTATAATATAAAATATTTTAATAGGACAAACAAAGTGCACCCTTTCAATGAGTTAGCTTAAAACGTTTCCTTTCAATTGAGATTTTAATAGTTTCCTATATAAAATACGAGAGGAAATAATGAATAATAGCTTCCTTTAATTGTTCATTCCCAGGAAATACATTACCATGGATGAGCAATTGCCGGCTTTCCGCAGCAGATGCACAATCAGGCAATTCATTCCAAATAAACTGCCAAATACAGCGTTGAAACATTTGAACCTGTGAATGCTAATTTCAACTTGGAAACCGGATATCGTTTTTATATGTTTTTTCTTTTTATTTCATGGCTGTTTTATTTATAAACCAATTCTAATGATACGAAAAGAATATAGATAGATAAATGTTTTGTTTTTTTATTGGCTTATATGTTACAACATGAAGCCATGGAGTCTGGCCTATTATGTGTTAGTATGTTAGTATTATTAAATATAAAATAATAAATAAAAAACAAAAATAAGCAATAATTATTATCCTAGTTAGTTTCATAATAAGTAATAATACAATTTAATGGCTAAAAATAACAAGAGCAGAAAAATAACAAAAACAAATATTTATTCTGAATGGTCGTGAAACAGATTTAGAAGAAGACAATTTACTATTTAATTAGATCATGTACTACAAAATTAAATTATAATAAAATAGATACAGCTAAATAATATACCCCTTAACAGATACCAGCTATTTAATTAGCTCTGGTATTGACATATAAATATAGAAGAAAAAATAAACAACTTTCTAACAAACCAAACTAAACTAAACAAATAAACTAACGAATGTATATAGATAAGTTTATAAAAAAAATAGGCCATGCGATTAAAGTATTTACGGACTTGTGAATATTTGTTGCGAAACTCCTATTATTCTGTTTGCTTCTTTTTTTTTCCTTTTTCTTTTTCTCCTTTTATCCTCTTATATTTACAATGACTTTAAACTAGATATTATATAGAGAAAAATATTATTTAATTTTTCAACTCTATCAGATGTAAGAACATTTTGTATAGACAATGATTCGTCATACTGGACTATATATTTTTGCAGGAACTGTTTTCTTCTGCTAAGAAAAAATGGGAAATATAAAATTATGTGGTTTATACAGTTAATTATATTTTTTTGGCACCATTGACATTTATCATCAGTTTGAAGAACATAGGTGGTATTTTTATAAAATATTTTCAAATATTCAGAGTTTGCAATTCTTAACTGGCTTACTGTTTTAATTTATCTATATTTACATTGAACTTCAAATAGCATTTCGGTTCTGGGTTGGTGTAGTTACAAATAGTTAGTATATATTGTATTATAGTTTGAATTAAGGGCTCTATCAATGTCCTTCGACAATAAATGATTTATAACTTTTTCGAGAATAACATTTTTACTAGCCAATAAGACACTCGGTTTTTGAAAGGTTGTAAAATACTCCTCAATATGGTTCTTCGCAGCCAACATTTTAACTTGTGATATCCAATTAAAAGATAAGTCCGGCCCCTTCCTATCAAGTTCAACCAGTCTATCAAAACATTTACGGGGTAATCTATATTCAGGGAGGGACAATATTATAATGCAAAAGTTAATTATTCTTTTTAGGATTATTACGGATAGTGAGTTACGACCTGTTTCTAGACGTACAGTATAATTTGGGGTGCATTTAGGCCAGAAATATAGATATTTTAAGAATTTTAATTGAGCTGACTCGACCTTTTCACAATAGTTTGGACTCCAAATTTCTGCAGCATATAGAAGTGTTGATGATACTATGGAATCGAACAATGTCATTTTTGTTTCCCATGCACAGCTTTTGCCTCTACTAAGAATTTCCTTCACTTTGGTACTTGCAATGTAGGATTTCTCAACAAACTGATCAGATGCCACTATGAATCTTCCGGAGGATGAAAATGGGACTCCTAGGTAGGTATAGGATTTTGTATACTCCAGTACTTTAGCATTCCAGAATAGAGGCTTTAGCTTTTTCATTTTTGGTGATTTATGAAACACTAGTATTTTAGATTTTTCTGGGTTTAAAATTAAAGAGTTTTGAACACAATATAGCTCCATTAATTCTATGTTTCTATGAGTATCATGCCATGAAGTATTTAAAAGTACAATATCGTCGGCTAAAAGGAGCATTATTACTTCATTTTTATTATCGATAGGGACTCCTTTAGCACCATTATTTTTTAAAAAACGTAACTATATCTGATAAAAATAATATGAAGAGGGTTGGGCTAAGACTCTCTCCTTGTAAGAGACCTGAGAAACAGGTCGTAACTCACTATCCGTAATACTTATTTCCTCAGATAGTTCGTCGCCCGCTTGAATTTGCATCATTGCATTGTCATAGAGAGCTTTCAATATCCTTATTAATTTACCGCTGATGCCAATATCAAACAGCTTTTGCCAAATGAGGGAGTGGTTTATAGAATCAAATGCCTTTTTGAAATCCACGAATGTAGCTAAAATATAATTTCCTTTCTTACGAAGATTCATTTCTACAAATGCCCTTAGCGAAAAATATGCTCGATGCGCCCCCTTCCTGCTCTGAACCCTGCTTGTTCTTCCGGAATCAGATTTTCACTGTCAGCCCAAATTTTTAACCTATATGCTGAAATAGCAGTAAATAGTTTTGTGATATTATTGATCAATGATATACCGCGGTAATAATCTATATCTTTCTTGTCTCCTTTTTTGTGAAGTAGAATTAGTTTAGATTTCGTCCAAAAGTTCGGAATTTTTTTCGGTTTCCATTATATTATTGAAGAGATTTAGCAAATAATGTTCCCATTCTGGTGTTAAGTTTTTGAAAAATTCATAGGTTATATCGTCAAGACCGGGGGATTTATTATTTTTCCCAAGTTTGATACTCTGTTGCAGTTCTTCCAAAGAAAATGGTAAGTCTAAAACAGGATGAGTTACTGAAAAAAACGACGTTTCTAAAATCAATTTTCGCCCGAACAGTAAACTATAATGCTTTACCCATTCATTAATACTTATTTCATTAGGTTCCACTTTAAGAGGTCTAAGAGAAATTACTGTTTTCCAAAATTCGCTACTATTTCTAACATTCTGCAATTTAATTATAATATTGTCTCTATATTCCTTTTTTTTACTGACTAACGATTTTCTATAGTTAAATTTAGATTGAAGATAATCCATAACTGCCTTGTGAGAGTAATTGTTTTTTTAACATTAATTTGTATTTTCTACGGAGAGTTGTTTTTAGTTTCCAACATTCAGTATCATACCATTTATTTTTTGGTTCTGTTTATTACTTTTGTTTTTGTATACTATCATACCAGAGTCAATCAAAGATGCGGACATGCAGGTAATGAAGTTATCGCTGACCGAATTCACGTCGTTGGAATGGAAGTAAATTCCATTTGATAGAGAAATATATTTTTTAAAAAACTCTGCCTTATTGTTATCCCATTTTAAATACTTGAATGATTTTTGACCTGGGATTTGATATTTAATATTTTTTTACTAGGCAATCAATCGTGAGGAAACAACCTAAATGGTCAGAAAAATCAGAAAAAATCGATACCATCATATCCCTAAATAACCCGATGTAATTTTCATTTATCCATATCAGATCTATTGTGCTCCTTCCGGTCTTTGAGATATATGTGAATTTGATACGAAAAGAATATCAATTAAGTAAGTAAATAAATTATAGCAAACCAAAAATGAAATGTTTCAGTTGGCGACACTGGTCAACTACGCTACCATTCATATAACTATAAGGCGCGCGACTTTCATATAACCATAAATTATTAGTTTTATTCGAGTTACTGCATACAAGAATTAATTTAGTCACAGGAAACAAACGGCAGACCGTAGCCAAAGAAGGAAAGGGAATTGAAAAAATGGTCTGATCTTACTTGTCCCTAAAATATTCAAGAGACGAGACTCTGACTAAGAAAGAAGGCCAGATACATTTCAAAGGTTTAGGAGAATAAGGGCTCTGTCCGGTTAAGGTACGGCTAAGTCCCAAGGAGAGATAAATGCATACCGACTACTACCTAAGTATCGATACTTATTTCGATAAGAACTGTAACACTAATCTGGTTTTAAATTATTTTATTTACAAAAAATTACAATTCACAACGCTAAACAAACTATAAAAGCTCAAATTCATATCAGCGCACAGAGGGGTATTTGACACTAAAAGCTGGCCTAAACTATTTCCTTCCATTTTATTAATTCAATCGTCCTCAAGATGGCTTCTAAATTTCTAATAGACATTAAAAATATGTTTTTAGCAGTTAAAAAAATATTCATAGGTGAAAATTTTCATAAAATAAATTTTTACGTTAATCCACTTACTGCGAAATCGGCATCCATGGGTTTACAATTTATCTTCATATTATTTGCTCTTTATGCATTGCACCTATGAAATATGCTTTTGTACAAATAAAGATTTATTATAAATTTATTTATTACTTTCATTTTTGAAAAATGGGAATAATGGAAAATAGGTAAAAATAAAAATTTGAGGTAATGAAGTTTAATTTAAAGTTTCCCCGTATCATTGGCAAATATAGAAAGCATTTCTAAATTTATGAAATGACCACTTAATGGAACCTCCAATATTAAATATGTATAAATAAAGCTTCCAGTGCAAATAGGCAGTTTTTTTTTTTCTGACAAATTGAAATTTTTAAATGCTTTCCTACATTTTATGGCACGAGATAGAGTTTTTGTTAGATCCCTCAGAACATGGGTGACATTGATACTACCAGAACATCTTAGTTTTATAGAGTGGCGAACGTCAGCATATCAGTGCTAGTTGATGATCTGAGTTTTTCAGTTTTACGCCTCTTGCTTCTTTCTCTTAAGCAATCAAATGATTTTTCGGGCGCACACCAAATCTTGAGCTTTTAATTGATATCCTCCTACTTAGCCATTTCTTGTTGCTGCTTTAAAAACTTTTCCTTGAAGAAGCATTCCATCTTACTTGGAAATCATGCCTCAAAATTGATAAATTATGTTTTATCTCTTTCACCTGGTCTAGCTATTACAATACTTCCCAATTAGAAAAGACATTTAAGCCTAATACTTTCGACTTTAATAATACGTCAAATAATTCCCTTCAGGTTTTTATTATTATTCCAGAAGATCCTAAAATATAAATGAATAAAAATATAACAAAACTAAATTTTTTTATTATTTCATGAAACTGAGATTTTAGAAATAAAAATTATAAGTTTCCCGTTCGCAGGTATTCGCAGAATTTTTTTCATGAAACATAAACTACTATAATTACACATTATCATAAAAAATATTTCGTTGCCCAGAAATGACCAGAAGTATAACTTTTTAACCTTCCAAATGAATTTTTAGCTCTAAAATCTACCTACCAAAAAACAAAAAAATATTGAAATTAGTATTGAATACAAAAAATTAATAACTGTCTGGATAACAAGTACAAACCTGGCCTCGAACTATCCATCATATGGTAATGCCGATCCTTCATTAAAAAAAAAAGGAAATCAATATATTTTGTAGACCAATATTTATGAGCTGAAAAAAGGTAAAGGCTAAGGTCAGATTTGAAGGGATAAGAATCATCTTGCATGATCCAACAGGTCCTCTACTTCAACTTCGAGTCATTATTTACCAGAAATTTCAGATTTCAAAAAATGGGTTTTGGCCAGTTTTTAGGGCCAAATACCCCTGTGTGCAGCGTTAAAAAAAGTAACTACTAGTGACAAGATAGTGACCCAAAACCATATCCTTCGCTGTCCAGAGCAAGACTAAGCCCCAGTCCATTGTTTCTAATATTTAATCCAAAATCGAACATTCCAGAAGGGCGTAGAACATTCTCGTAACATCCAGAAGTGTACTAATACAGTTATGTAACTGCTCCAACAAAAACATAGAACTCTTTTCAATGCAACTGACAAAATAATATGATTTTGTTTCACGGTACAATTCTTTTCCTTAAGTATCCATACTCGATATTAACGGACAAAAGATATCGATCGATATTACGGAATTATAGGACAAGCAGTATCGATACTTGTCAATACCGATAGTTGGAACTTGTGACATAGGAATCACGAAACCCCACAAGTACTAGAAAAATATCATAATACTATTAAGCACGACTCAATGACTTAATAATGTCTTATACGAGTATTAAGAAAAAACTGATATTTCAAACTAACTTAAAGAGTGTTTCAAAATAAGGAAAGGCAACAAATACCAAAAAGATTACAATTGCAGACAAATGTTTTTGAAAGAAGGTATATAGAGAAATAAAATTCGGTCATAATTATTATTAAAAATGATAAAATCACATATACCTATACACAAGTAAGTCATTAAAATATTACTTAAAAATTAATTAAAGATATAATTTTTTTATTCTTTTATAGCTTTGTATTCTGTGATTTCTTTCAACTTTAAGAATACACATTTGTTGACGCAATAGATCTTTGTTTAATCATAAATATCCATTAAATTCTAACCAATTTAATCGAAGGAAATGAAAGGGAGGACATTAAAACAGAGTCGTTTAAAGATAATTGATGACAGGAAGAACAAAGCAGATGACATGACGGATGTGATTTGAGAAGGGGGGACTTGCTTAAACCACTCAGTATAATTCGGACACAAGACACTCAGTACAATTAATGTAATTGCATTCGTTGCCTACAACGAGTCTTGTCTAAAAAGAATCATGACTAAATATTCACATTTCACTCACATATATCGTAATATATGTTTATTCTCTCTGTTTTTTCTGTCAGACGTAATTGGAGAGCAATGTTTCACGTTAAAAGGGTATAATTTATTTTCAAGTCGTTTTTAGATAAACAGCATTCGATACAAAATCGAACCTTCATGAGCCATAAGACATAAATTTTATATAAAAAAAGGAAAATCTATATTAAATTTTTTTCAATAGATCGCTGACGTTCGTTTCAGCCTGTCAAATACTAAGTATTCACAATTAAATCTTGATTCCTTCGTAGTTAAAAAAGTTGCATTTTCAAAAAAGCATACCTACGTTAATTACAATTGCGATCGTGATAATCTTCCAGACCAGGAAATTTTGATGTTGAAACCATTATTTATCTATACCTTACCTTACAGGTTATGTGCTAGAAATTCCAAGGGAAGTTCGCATTTCCTGTGAATATTGATTAGCCCAAGGTTTAAACGCTTATAGGTACTAAATTGTATTTAAAAACATGATACTTCTGTGATGGTGTACATTAATTATTTATTTTTGGGTTTTAAGGAAACTTTGTGATATGATTTTGAGATAAAATGATTGAGCTCCTTGGGAAATGAAATAGGACGTTAGTTTCAAGAAACTAATAATTAATAACTATGACCTTCGAAATATATTAAAACAAAGTCAGCCGTCGCTACGGACGATCGGCAGATGGGAAACATCAAAATTGGCGACACTATAATCGATGTACTTCCTATTATTGTGATAATAATTACAGTGTGACATTTGTACGAAAGGTGTTTTTCATTTTGTTGGAAATGACAAAGGGAAAAACGTACGAATAATCCCTTCTTTACCGACCTAAATATTTTTAATTATTGTAGTTAAATATTTAATCTTTATTCGTCAACCCGATCATTTTTGGCATATTTTTTTTTTAATATTCCCTAAATATTTCTTTTCCGAGAAATATAACATAATGACCGATTGAGTGGTGATATTTTTTATATTGTGAAATTCTACTTTTTTCTGGAATCGGAAATATAAAAAAGTCCTGTAGGAGAAGGAAATTCTTATTATAAATTACAAATATTGACAGTCGCACTCCATATTTCAACATAAATCAATACAATACATCAATCAATACATACAAAAATTGTTTATTATGATTATTGTCAGTTAAAATTCTCAAAATCCTTGATAGGAAATAACGTCCTGTTTCATTTCCCAAGGAGCTCAATCATTTTATCTCAAAATCATATCACAAAGTTTCCTTAAAACCCAAAAATTAACAATTAATGTACACCATCACAAAAGTCTCATGTTTTTAAATACAATTTAGTAAGCGTTTAAACCTTGGGCTAATCAATATTCACAGAAAATGCAAAGTTCCCTTGGAATTTCTAGCACTTAACCTGTAAGGTAAGGTATAGATAAATAATGGTTTCAACATCAAAATTTCCTGGTCTGGAAGATTATCACGATCGCAATTGTAATTAACGTAGGTATGCTTTTTTGAAAATGCAACTTTTTTAACTACGAAGGAATCAAGATTTAATTGTGAATACTTAGTATTTGACAGGCTGAAACGAACATAAAATGCCAGTCTATGTGTATGCAGCCAAATATCTGAAAAAAACTGGATTTTTTTTTCCGATTCGTTAGTTTACTATACACGGACGATATGTGATTTGTAAATGAGTAAATTAAGAAAAAAATGTATGAATTAGTGCATTTAAAATATCCCTTAACTTCTTCTATTTGACTTATGGACAACCAGGAATTCGAATTTAGTGGACAACTGATAAAAAGTAAGTCCTTCGTCAAATAATGGAATTATTGCTATTTTACAACCACGCACACCAACGCGTTGCAACGTATTATTGCTACAAAATAGGTTTTATGACTTCTGGTTTAATTATTTTTGATTTTCCTTGTTATACTTAAGTTAGTATCATTGAAATGTCTTGATATATAAATAAATCAGTTTAAGAGCCATATCCATTCATGTATCTTGGATATCCATGTAAAGTTGTTCATCTAGAGTTTAGGGGGTTGATAAATCATTGTCTTGTAAATCAGTTAGATTAATATATTCATGGGAGGAAGTTCTCGACATCCTTTGTTTAGCATTTCACATTGTATACCTTCCAATTAACACGCAGTCGTTCCCTATTTGAAATTCTCCTGCGTAACTTCATGCGAATACACGACTATACAAAGAAATTAATTTTCGAAAATCGTTTTAACTTTTATTTGATTTCTATTGCTATCCAATCGAATGCTTTTGCACATCTGATGTTGCGAAAAATCTTATTGGTTATCCGCCGAGGGTTTTGTAAGTATTGTAAGTATATGACAATACTCAAAATACAAAAAAAGGTAATATAATGCTTCCCACCACACCTTTATCTCTCAACTGTTGCCACCTCATCGCATTTTTATCTCAAATGGTTGCCTTTTTAAAGATTATTTTGAAAAAACTGAACTTTGGAAATGAAAACCCATATATATTGTGTTCGGAATTGTTTGAGTGTAAATAATATTCTTTTTTGTGCTTTTAATTATCCCTTTATTAATAATGAAATTTGATTTCTAAAAAAATAAGAGAAATTCTAAATAAGAATATATCTTCTAAATACTTTAGGTCCACAGATTCAATTCAAAAGAGAAAAAATACTTTAGTCGGTAATCTCGTCATAAAAAAGAAGAAACAATGTCATACATTGTTTCTCTATTTCTAATTAATAAGCATTTTTGTTAACAAATATTTATACTATAAATTTTTTTAGTAAATAAAGTAACTAACTATTCGTGTTCTTTATCCAGAAAAAAAGTGGCAAAACAATACTAGTTTTTCTTATATAATTCACAATATAGCCAAAGAAATATAACGGAGCTGATTTATACGGTATTTAAATTTGAAATGTATGGCAGGCTCGTAGACACGATTTCACTTTTGAGTTTGTTATTTTATAATCCTTAATGTGAAATATTAAAAAAAATTTCCTTAATTTTAAGATATATTAAACTCGGATATTATGCAACTAGATGAAGCCTTTACAAAATGAGCGATTCAGTCTCAATTTATTTATTTTATTTTTTTTTCCTCGCTGATGGTTAGAGAGGAGACTTGATAAAGTTGATCGGTTAAATATAGAACAATCGCTTTTAAGAGCAGTATTATCTCCATCTACGTTATAAAGCGAAATGAAATTATAAAGTTAAATGAAAAATATTCGTTGACTACCATCCTATGCTTTTAATTAACGATCAAGTGGAGCAAGACCCGATTATTTTGGCAGAATACTTCGCAGAATATTACTCAAGTCTACACCGTACCCAAATACACCGGACACTAGTACAACTGATCCAAATCAGATAAAGCATATAACCTCCCGTTTACGAGTGCTGAACTACTTGCCAATATAGAATAACTAAAACTTTTATCACCAGAGTCGATGAGATCCATAACGCCATGTTAAAAAATCTCCAAAAGCCAACACAGGAAGCACTTCTAGCCCTCTGAAATCATGCATGGTGCACAGGGGATTTTCCTAATATTTTGAGGAGGTCAATCATAATACCGATTTTGAAACCAGCAAAAAATAAGCTTGCCCCTTCCAACTACTGCCCCATCTCACAAGTTGCATTTGTAAGTTATTGGAAAATCTGGTGTTTAAAAGACAGATGCGGCTATTAGAATCAAATAATCTGTTAGGCGTATGATAACTTGAACCTATCACTAATTCTCCAACAATTTTACGAATGGGTTTAAAGAGGTCGACTACCCATATTGAACGATCGAACCTCCCAAATTAGGGTAGGCAATCATCAATCCTTATTTAGAAAAATGAAAAATGTAAACTACTATGGACGCTACCCCAGGGAAGGCGTTCTTAGTTGTGCCCTTTTTGCCATACCCATTAATACTCGTAATGTAACCAGTTTCATACCGAAAGCCCTCAAAACATTTTTATTTGTGGATGACTAAGAACAAATAACTAAAAGTAATAACTTACTTTTAAAGACAGTAACAGAATAAAAGCAACAATACAGAAATGCTTAAACAGTCTAGAATTATGGTCCGCCCAAACCGGATTACGTTTTTCAATAGAAAAAATAAAATCTATGTTATTTTCAAAGCTCAGATCGCCAACCCCTCCTCAAGAGTTGACTTATAATGGTACAAATCTTAATTTTGCACTAAATATTAAATTATAATATTAAATAGTAAGCTAGATTGGAAAGATCATATCAAATGGTTAAAGGATGAATCCCTCAAAATACTAAATGTTTTGGCTGGATGTTCATGGTTAGCTGATAGATTTAGCATGCCTAAAGTTTACACTTTTATAATAAGATCCAAATTAGATTATAGAAGTATCGTATATTCTTCGGCCAATCTCAAATCGTATTCCTCTTTAGATTTTTTGTACCACGCAGGTATTCGTTTAGCTACAGGAGCCTTCAGAATAAGTCCCGTTGATAGTTTATACGTAGAAGCTGCACTAATGGTGAGAAGACACCAACTGGCATGTGAACACTTTGTTAGGTTAAAGTTCAACCACAACAATCCATCCTGGAAACCTATTTTCCAACCCAAAACTCGAAGGTATGTTGCAAACCGAAGACTGTCCACACCTCTCGGAGTTAGAGCACGAAGATAAATCGAGGAAATCCGCAACCTAGAAACCACGCCTGAAGAATTTAACTACCCACTATGGTCATTAAAACTGCCTATAATAGACCTCACGCTCATCAGAAACAAGAGATATAATAACTCAGAATTGATCTATAGAACTGAATATCAAAATATTAAAGATAAATATAAAACTAGTACATTTATTTACACAAATGGATCTAAATTAAACTCTAATGTAGGATGTTCTGTTTTGACCAGATGTTGTGAAATTAAACATAAGCTTCCATCCTTCACAAGTAACTTCACCGCTGAATGTTACGCTTTGAGTGAAGCCCTGTAGCACGTAATGCAGCGAGATGAGGAAGACTTATGCACGGACTCCCTGTCAGCTTGTAACGAAAAATAAACAAAACTTTTTTTCTTTTTTTTATAATTTAATTAAAATCTGAAATTAATTATCGTAGCGGGCTTTACATATTTTTGTATAGAATTAAAATATATGTTGTTTTAAAATTGTTTTTTGTTGAGATAATTTTTTTTATTTAGCTATAAAAATAATTATGTTTTATATAAAAAGAAGAGACGGAACTACAATAATTAATTTAAAAGAGCTGTTTAGGCATTTGTTATATGAAAACAAACAACGAAAGAAAAGATGTTCCCTAGCGCTTGAGGAATGAGGATTAAATGTGACTGTTTAAGTGGTTAAAGTGGTTGTGATCTATATCACTAAATATCAGCGGATTGAGGAATAGTGGGAGATCACGGGAGAGATTCCGTTGACGATAATTCCCTGGCCGAGCGGCTGGCAACCGAAGCTACGAGAGAGATGATAGGAGAGTTAAGGGAACAGACTGGAGATATGTTTCTTTTAAACCTTGTTTTTTTGGTTTATTGTATACTTATAAGTTTATTGATTCTGGTAGTGTAAAGATAGTAAGATTTTCTTCAGGCGTGATTATAGAAATTGTAAGTAAATTCTTATTTAATAACGTAGTTTAAATATAGTGTTCATTAAAAGTTGCTTTGATTTGAGTTTAATTTTTTTTGTTCTTTTTTTTTTTTAATTCACCATTAAGTAGTTCATAAGTGTAACTTGCAAATTGAATTTTATGAACAGCCCTCTCCGAGCTCCGGTAATCTTTTGTTTTATTTTTTGCATAAATTAAATTTAACATATTTTTTAATTATTTTGATTCCTTTAGGTTTTCGCTATTTCCTTAATATCGTGGGGCCCCTTTATTGATTTGCAATCATTAGTCACTTAGGAACCCGCCCGTCTCCACTAAGCTACCATTTTTTTGTTACGATTATTTTATTTATTTAAAATGAATTAATATTTTTTTAACGTAACGAGCTATAGTAGCGTTTCTTGACGTATACTCTAAAAACTCTATCGTAAGAAGTATTCAGGCATATTCATCCATGATCAATAGCTTAAACAAGAATATAGTTGGACACGATCGCACATGGGGATTAATGGGAATGACGCAGCTGACATAGCCGCCAAGGATGAAGCCCTATCTTCAACGGAAAAACAATGTTTATAAATTATTGAATAGCTAAATGGCACAAAAGACCTCAGATGTTGTGTGCCCATAAAAAAATACCTACCATAACCTTAAAAAAAAATAATAAAGAAATATAAATAATAAAAGACTAATTTTAACAAATAAAAAGTTGTTTCTTGATCTCTTTTAGTTAATTATATAGCTTTACTCATCATATTATTAATTACATTCAATTTTTGATTTAATAGATTAAATTAACCCTGAAGATGCCCGAATAGGCGAAAATTTAGCTTCTTTAAAGTACCATAATATATAACAGCTTCTAAAGAGACCGTTGAGGACGAATCTCTATATATCATATATATATTGTATGTAGATTAGTGAATACTTAGCAAATCCCGTGGTTATATATAGATTCAGGCCGGAAATCCCTGCCTTCACCCCTTCACCCAGTGAGCCCCAGTGTGTTAAAACTTAATACACAACATTAGGCCTTAACCTAATCTTCCCGTCTACGTATCAGTCAACCACTTTGTGAAGACGTTACCAAGCTTTGTTTTATCAGCGGATTCGAATTCAATTTGTATTTCATTAAGATCCCACATCTTAGTGGTACTAAATAATAATTACTGTAATCTGGTTGAAGAGATAATTTTAAACCTTATTTCTTAAAATGGATGTGCGTGGAAAACTAATAAATAAAAAATATAGGGTAGAGTTCTTGAATAAAACCGCAGTGGGCTTAAAAAAAAAAAAAAATCATTGATCAACTCGATGCTATGTAATTAAGTCACTTGTTTGCTGTATGTATAGAATTTATTTAAACAAATCTAATAAAATAGTATAGGAATTCTCTGGAGAACGGGCTTTGATTAAACTCTAATGTCAACTTGACTCTTAAATTCATACTAGTAGATAGCAGATTATTATCAAATAAAAAATTTATATGAATATTTATATTTTTTATTGAATATTTATATATATATAATTTTAGAGGGCTAGATTCTAAGTAAATCAATCCCTTGAGAGAGATTTAAGCATAAAAATAACCTACTTTCTATCATTATTCAAAGTATAATTAGCAGTCTTTGAAATCATTTAATAATAATTACATTTTATTTTAAAAACCATGCTTGCTTTATACTTAAAAATTTAAATAGATCATTGATATTTTTAGATTTGATTAAAAATAATGGTCACTCACGATTTTATATGCTATCACATAAATAATAATGATCAATATAGGATAAAAAAAATAATTGATCAAAAATAAAATCGCTTTATAAACAAAAATTAATATACATATTAATATTTATGTATACATCATTTATGTAGACATTTTTCTATAATATTATAAAATCATATAGCAATATTCGTCATCCATACTCAAAATACTTAATGGAGAATATTTAAGAAATTATATATCTTATTTGCAAAAATATCGCTCGAAAGTGGTGATCTTTTTTTTTTTTTCGATTTTGTATCCATTCCTAGTAATGTTTTACTCACAATATATTATAACAAGAGTCTAAAACATATATTTAACAAGGCAACGCCATCCTTTAACAAAACTTTCTTACTTACGCAAATATTCTTTAAATAGACTCATTTTTTTTTCCAGTTAAATATTTAAGATTATAATTAATTCAAAGGCGTGGGAGCAAGGGTCTTCATTCCAAGGGACTTCTTGCATCTTCTTTTTGTCCTTTTCTTTTCCCTCCTTGGACATTTTTGAACTTACTTCAGCTTAAAAAATATTTTATACTCGTGGAACATTGGTTCACTGTAACTGGCAATCGTAGAAAAAATAATTAGAGATACAAAGTTACAAAAGAATTAACGCTAATTTGCGAGAGTATTATAACGTGCTACGACGTTTCGATCTATTTCCTTTTATTAAGACCTTCGTCAGGTCTTAATAAAAAAAAAAAAAGGATAACAACCAATAATAAATCCTTATTACGCTATGCTCGCCATGCTTGGAAATCCAGATACGACTGGTTGTCTGACTTGTAAACCATTTTCATTTTTTTATTTTCTTTTCTTTACTCTGTGATTGGCAGTTGAATCTGACAGACGGCTTTTGCCATTGTCATAAATCAGTTTTATATTTGTAATTTTAATACATAATAATGTAACAATAAATATTATTCAATCATTCATAAGAAATCAAATTTTAAAAACTTTGACATCTTTAAATACATACATTTAAAGATAGTAGAAATAATGAGCGTAAGGGGCAGCACTAAAAAAAGAAAACTGCATCGCACAGTTTTCCGCGGATATTTGACCGCGCGTTTCCTTTCTAATTCATGTTTCACAAAAGCTGCTCTGCTCGGCGTCGCCTGGGTCTCAATGTGTGCTCGGCCTAAATCACTGTAGGATTGAAATTGTTTTGAGTAACAATTAAATAAGTAACTGTAATTAAAAAATGACAGCGTCCCACTCTCCACAATAATATCTGGCGAATAATCTAATATAGCGTTTTTCGTTTTTTATTTGTAGAAAGAAAATTGTTTCTTGTCACTTGAAAGCCGCTTCCTGAATATTGATGAATTTATCCTCATTTTATAATAAATGAAGTTGTTATTTAGAATATTTATTTCATTTTGGATAAAATTAAATTAAATACAAATCTTACTGCAATAAGTACAATATTTACCGGTGAAGCGACAGCTATAATGCTCCCTACTTGATAGTGTAATCAATAGTAAATAGCTTGGCTGTTGTATCGGACTCATGGATTGTACCATACAGTTCATACCCGCGAACATTAATTATAAAAATTCCAAAAGAATGGTGGAACATAAAAAATAAAGGCATTACCGCTGTCTTCGTTTAGATTACTGTCTAATGTGGCATTACATGCAACGAAAGAACCTGAAACCAAGCAGCCCATTTAGCAAGGCGTGAATATGAAATACGAAGTACTAATAAACTAAATAAATAAACTAAATACTAAACGAACTAAGTAAAGTGACTGTAGAAGACTGGGTGCTCCATAAAAAATGCGTGCAATTAGCAGAATGGGAGAAGAGTTGGGTGGGAGAAAACCAGGAATTAAACAAAGTAAAAATTGACTGTAGGAAGGGTGCCGACTGAAGATTGAACATTGTGAATGAAGAAATGCAGGAAAAAATCTGTTTTTTCTGATTAATTAAAATCCACCACTATATTTGCATTGTTTAAATGCACCGTAAACTAAATATAAAAGGATATGAAATACCATTAAACGCCAGTTGGGGTAGAGGCGACATGACAATAATAAAAAAATAGAATTTTGATTTAATGATTTCTGTGGCTGTTTCGTTTTTAATCCAATGAGAGCAATAATCATAAAATAACGACCTTAATTCTCATCGCACGTATGACTTATAATTAGAGCTAATTATATAGAACAATAAATGTTTAATATCATATTGCTTAAGTACTTACTAAGGGAAGAAAAATATAGTATCATACAGAAATCACCGACCTGTAATGTGAAACAGAAAAAAATATACAGGTACATATATCAATGAGCAACAAAGTAAATAATTATTAGTTTAATTAAAATAAACAGATATTTATTAGAATAGTGTTCGGATTTAATCTAGTTCGATTAATCTTTAGGAAGTTTATTAATACATATTTAGCTCTGTGAAAGTCAAAGTAAATCGCTCATCGTAAGCTCATTGAATAAGATTTACGAAGAGAATTACTATTAGGAATAAATGGACGGCTTGGACAGTTAATGAACACTTAGTAAAGAGTTGTTCCTCACCGCATGAATTTGTTCTCAACGGAAGGTGAATCAAGTTCAGCATTCCATGCATTAATTATTAGTTCTTAAGACTACATTAATAGCATAATTATATTCATAATGATGTCTGACTATGATTTATATAAGGGTAATGAAATAATCGCAGCAAATAAAAATTGAATACAATCACAAGCTTCTACTGAGTTAGAAACATTTTAACCTCAATTTAAAAAAATACTATTGAATATCACTGCGATCCAATAATTTTATTCTATTTGAAGACATGGCTGTTGGAAACGAACCCAAGTTTCCAAAAACTATTATCATAAGCACGTGCATTGTAGGCTAAACTACCACGAATAAACGGAAAAAAAATATAGCTTGGCTTGATTAGAGAAAGGCATCCTACTCGGATCAACCGACTATAGCTTGCTGCTTTGGAAATTTAAAATTATCTACAAAGTCTCTCCAGGAAATCGAGAGACTAAAAAGAAAGAGTATGAATGGATCCTGATTGGCATCGCCCCTCTGGGTCTATAGCAAGGCTTAATTTGCCAAGAAAGGAAAGAGAGCTGGGTCTCATGAATATTGAAGAAGCATGTCTAGGAAAAGAAATAACGGGGTTTTGTTTGTTTTACCACTACATGTTATCAACCCGTGATTTTTCTAGTTTTATCAACTTAGCCAACAGTCTTACCTAATATGACCAAAAAAAAAAAAAAAAAAAATCGATTCAGCTGTTTTCAAAATTGCAATACATTTTCTACAAAATATGAGCAATAATTTAACATTTAGCTTACGTAGACCTCAAAATATGTACTTTGTCTTATACCAGCGGTTTTCCTACAGCCAGTCTTACAACAGCGTCATCTAATACAGGCTTGAATACGTTTGATGTCCATTAGAACATTTTGTTTACGTGCAAGGGAATTTCATGCTCCTGGCAAAAAAAAGATTCATTTTCCCTCATTATGGAATCCCCTTATTAGCCTAGACAAATTCATCGCCACGAAGAGAGATTAATGATCACAACAAAGAATATAATGCTAATTATGGATCATATTATTCAAAGAAACAAATTTCTTTTTTTTTTGTTACATTAGGAAAAAGCTTTCCTAAAAATATCACTGCTTAGTAACATGTAGTCGTAGAAAGACCCTATGAGAGTACTTTAAAAAAAGCGAGATTCTGATGACAAGTAAATATCTGGTCATAGCAACAATGCATTACTAGTATTGAAATCGCAGACTGTATTGACGAATATAAGCTCTCCACGAGTAGATTCTATTCAGTATGCTCAACCACCAGGTTTTCCCTCTTAACTTTTGAATTACATTTCCCACTTTATAGAGGCTGAGTGTAACCCAGGAAGGTCTCTCGGTCGCAAAGACGATCCGTTGTTAAATATAAAAAATATCCTGTCATTGGAACTAAGGTATATTGAGCTAAAGTAAATTCAATAAGATGCTTCACTCTAGTCTACCATAGTATATTGCCGCATAGTGTACTAAGCATACATTAGCAGAGGTTATACGACAAAATATGAAAATATGACGTAGAAAATTATAATAGTAATTTTAAGATTCATATCTAATATCTTGTTTCAGAGGCTGAAAAAACGCAAAACAAGAGCTTGGTCCCCATCAGAAGGAAATCTACCTCGGATAATATATTCCCTCTAATCACTTACAAACATACCATATGCTTTTATATCTCAAAGCTCCCTGCAACATTCGCAACAAAAGGCTATGGAAGAGCTTAAAATTTCGAGGAAGCTTATTCGTCTCGCACATGTAACTCAGGCTGGACATGCAGATATGTTTGTTCCCTGAAGATGGGTGAGGTATGCCTTCTATTTAATCTTGCATTAACAAAGTGGAAAGAGAATCCTTGCTTCAAGACAATCCTGGCAGTATAGGTAATAGCACTGTCGAGATCTTGGACTGCGACGAAGACCATCCTTTCAAGTTATCAAGGGTGCATTCGTAGCCTTAGAGACTCCAGCTAATAGACTGGTCCCGTAAATAAATAAAGAAAAAGTCAAGTTAATGGCATCAAAAGAGATTTTAAATCAGAACGAATTAATCACCATTAGGAACCACCACTTTAATAAGATTAACGTGAAGAAAAAATTGACAGCTGGGATTAAAAGGATAATGCTCGAAAAGTGGGGCTACATCAGGTTGGGACATCTCAGGGGAATTTGTCACTTTACAAAGATATGAAAAGTAAGTTTATATGAAACCCTAATCGACCCTTGCTCTGAATATTGGACCTTCTTAAGGTAGATCTAGCTAAGACCTTCGTTTTTGTGAAACATTTTTTCACCGGCTCAAGTAAATGTAGGCGACAACTGAAGAGTGGGGAACAACTCGGAGCTTGCAAACTCTTCCCTTATCATGAAAGTCGTCCGTATAGTGAGACCTTGATGGGCTGGACAAACTGCCAAGATGACAGAACGAAGATGTTCCTAGAAAGATGATGACCGATCAACTTGATCAATCAAATCTGTTTTGTGCGTGGAATAGTCTGCGGTTACGAAGTACAGGACACAATTTTATTATATTAAACGAAGAAATGCTATTAAAAATAATAGTGCTACCCTAATGTATAGGTTGCTAACTACAGAGCATATTTACAAATCAGTAACAGATCAGGCATTTAATAGATATTATCAGGCAATTAATAGATATTTAATTTTTTCTCCTTTTATTTCTCACTTCAACTGTATGCTACTAACTTATGATTTGTTCAAGAACAAAGCTTTAGGATAAGGAAAAGGAGAAGTAGGATACTCAATTTGAGATGTTTTCATGTATTGTAAAAAAATAATTGAACTAATATTAAAAAAAATTACAACATACTGATGTTTAGATTAGTAAAGACTGAAATGGAATGGAATATGAAACAATTAGATGTATTTGAGTAGAAGTAAGGTAAATAATGCAAAGCAATAAATAATACAAATTTTATATTATAGTATTATATACAAAATGTAAGGTGCTCCATCAACATTTGATTGTAAAATGTAATACTTTTTTTATATCCCTTGGTTTTTTTTATATTGTTTTAGCGGTTTATTTAATTCCGTGGATCGTTAATTTTATACTGCCATAAATACAAAAAAAAAAAAAAAAGCAAAGTCGAGAAACTGGAAGCGATCTATATCAATTCTCTATTTTATATATATATATATATATATATATATATATATATATATATATACAGGAGCGAGTAACCGGATCAGCAGGCAATATTGAGACAAGGTTGAGTACACTAGAAAAGCTGCATCTAAATTGCGTCTGAAACAGACTGTTATTGTTTGTTTTTTTTTTTGTTTTTTTTTTGGGGGGGGAGGTATTTCTTAGTATTACGGGAGAAAACAATACAAGAAAAGTTTCATAGGTTAGCCTGCCTGAATCGAATGGAGCATTCCCTTATTTACGTCGATATCTAATTTAAATAATAGTACTTATAAAATATTTCCATACATGTAATCCTCATAGAACTCAACTGTATAAAGTTATACAACATTCTAGATACCCTAATATTATAATATTATTTCCTCATTAATTAATATTATAGTATATAATCTCTTTATTTATAATTTATTCATTTATACCCAACTTAACACACAATTCATTAATGTAATCAGATATAACCATAATTATGAGTTGATATCTTATCGTAGAACGTTTAACAATAATTGATATGTCCATCATAATATATAATCTATAATGAGAGTACCAGAACTTTATTACTTATTATCACGTGGACGTCAAAAACATAAAATCCTTTTGAGCAACTTGCTTAGGTGAAGATACTCTATAACTTTGATTTCTTGAGTCCCTATAGAATTACAGCCTCCCCTACCCCCCTAATAGTTTGCTCAGGATCTAACCACTCCAATGGGATCTAAGGAAAGTAAATATACCTAATTTGAGAAAAATAAGGAGTTTATTAAACATTTATTTTTTTGAAAAAAAAATACATTATAATATATTTTGATAACCGGTTTTATCGAAACGACTGAACTGATTTTAAGTTTAACAAACCCACTCGACGCACAATTTTATGCTCTTATAGTGGAAAAATATTTATTTTTTTATTAGATAAAAGATCGTTTTAGAGTAATATGACAACAACTGAAAAAAAAATCCAAACATTTATGTTTCAGAATTCCCTCATTTTGTATTCCATCGGCCTTGAGATGGAAGACTGTCATTTTTCACATCAGGCTAGTGAATGAATTCACTTTATATGCACAATCATTAGTATCAAATGAGTTACCTTTTTAGCCTGGACCACAGGACTATGAATCGACATGGTTAGAACAGCACTTATTTCTATAGATACCGCTTGATTTCCACAAAGGACTGGCTGATCTTGAGTAAACAAAATACATGTATTATTGTAATACAAATATTATTTTGAATCAACCTTACAAGCCAGAGGGGTACATTCGAGCCGCAGGAGGATCAAATGTAAACTATTGTTGGGAGTCCTAATCAACACTACAAGCCAGGAAAATATTAGGAGGGGCGACTTTCCACGGTAGAAAGGGGAACTGGTAATGAAAATTTTGCTGGCTGCGCCCGACGTAGGTTTGAGGTATCAACGATAAATATTTCTGGCTTACGGTGATCTAAAAAAAAATTAGGAAAAAATGAAACTTAGGGGATAGAAGTAAGAAATAAGGTTACATATGAGAAAGTCGGCGGCAGTTTATTGCAGTGAGACACTTTCAACTTTCTTACCATAAAAAAAGTCTTTATAAACTAAGTTTATGTTGCCCCATATTATTATAAACTTATTAAATGTAATTTTTATAAAATATACGGTCCAGTATTTTGTTTTAAAGAAGGTAGTAGTATCTCTATATTCCTTTAGGCGTGGCTAATATGGCCTCATGTGCCCACGGTCTAAAATGAAAAGGGGTTTTTATTCAGCTCTGAAAATCGAGCGTAGAGAGCATGAGTCGAAAGCTGGATTCAATAATGATGAACAACCCCCTTTTAAACTGCAAAGGACGTGATGGGAGTTCATTTTTATTATGGTCACATAAATTCCAAAATAACAAACTACTAATTGAAAAATTATAAAAAAAAAACTGCTATTATGCAATAAGACGGAGAAATAAACCGTATCTTTATAACAACGTTTTAGAAGGAAATTTCATGTAAAATGATGATTGTTAAACTTGTGTTTACAAAGAAAACTCTCCATAATTATAGAACTCATAAACGTAAAACATTATAGAAAATAGTTATTTAAAATCTTGGATAGTTATTTTCTGTAACTGAAAACTATTCTGAATATTTATAAATTGGGCAAAAGTCATTTTTACGGCGTTTGCATTAATAAAATGGAAGGAAATAGTTTTGGCCATCTTTTGGACCAAACACCTCCCCTGTGTAAAGTTTCTCGTCTATAGGTTCGTGGTGGAAAAAGTAATATTTTCCAATTTTCATTTTCACATATTTTTAAAGCACCTTCCTTTTGAGGCACCAATCTCTCATAAACTTAAAGTATAAAGTTGTCATTCAAAACATTTTTTTTTCGCAACTTGACTATGTGTATAGAGAGTAAGAGGTACTCCGCTTACGAAATATCCAAAATGAAAAGAACGAATTGATCAAAAAGATTCGGATCTGATGGGAACATTGAATGGAAAAATAATTCATAAAACAGTTTTTATTTATCGAAATCAATGAAAATTTTTAATTATGTTTTGTTTTTTTAGGAGCAAAAAACGAATAAATATCAGCTTATCCTCCCCAATTTTTTATTTTCCGTATTATGGCCCTTTAAACACTCACATCATTTCATGAACATATCCAGGGGGGAACACATCCAGTGCATAATGTGTTTCGTGATTCATCTCGTATTCCTCTTTAGTCCATTTTCCAATGGGAAATTTCCTTTTGTAATCTTGCTGTAAAATCTGTATTTAAAATCCATTACTGTTGTACATTATTTGTCTATTCTATATGTTTCATATTATTGCACACGAAAAAGAGAAACAAGTAAAAGGTAGAATGATAAATGACTTTTTTGATATCTTTTGTATTATGAATCTCCATCTGACATAACAAAAAATAAATGAATAAAAGAAGAATACTCTGGTTCAATAGGTTCCCTGTACAAGTCCAGTTTAAATTGTTTTTTTCTTTTTCTTCCACTGACAGATGTACGATTCGTTTTCCACGAACGTATTGACTCAGAATACTAAAAAAAAAAAAAATCCTTGTCCTAGTCGACATGTTGACATCTTTCCCAAGTTTTGGTCTGGAAAATTTGGTTTCAGTTATCAGATACAACAAAAAGCACACTATTTTTTTTTACTTTTATACCATTAATATATATATATATATTATTGAACTAATAATCACTTTCATTTTCGGTACCCCTTGCTGGCCCTGTTTGACATACGGTAGATACTTTAGAGGTATACCTATTCTAACCATGGTGGGAGGGTTGAGATTTATTCCGTGGGGCCGACAAGCCTTGCTATTTATTCATTTAGAAAAATAGAAACTTAAATTGATACACATAAATTAAAAGAAAAAATTGTATGAATCGGATGTGTAAATTTATTTCACCCAAACCCTCCCCTGTGTATGACGACTGTTAATGTAAAATTTCATTTACATAATATTAATTCCTTTAAAAAGTATTAATATTATTTGGAGTGGTTAGTCCTATTTTCGAGTTTTTCGAATTCAGTAAACTTATGGGTCAGTCCATATAAGTGGCCCAAAGGTAGTTGCTTGACCATTTTAGAAATTTTTTATATGTTTACCATCAATTTCATACGGAATCAGTAGTTCAAAATTTAAACACCATTATTTTCCATACAGTCTTCTCTATCTTTTGTGCCCCGTTCACTACTTCAATATTTTGAACACCAATACTTGAAAACTGCTATTGAAAACAACTGTTTTCATCTCTCAAGAGGCCACTTTTGAGGGTTATTTTTGGCATGATAATAAACCTAACTAATTAGGTTGTATTAAAACTACACTTATCCATGATTTTTTTTTACTTCATAATTTTTTTATAAATTTTTTTAACTTCATATTTTTAATTTTTTCTTAGCTTTAGGCTTTAATATCTCTGGTGGGGGACTTCATAAAAATCTGATTTTTTTATACGTTATGAATGAAAGCAACATAAAACTCTCGTAAAAATTTCACCCTGTATAGTACTTTGGTAGCTATGAGTTTTTGAAAAGGAGGTAAAAATAAAATAACTTTGATGGGATTCCAGATCTGGACAAACATTGAAACATAAAAAGGGCATTGTTCAACAATGTGTTTGTTTCAAAAAGTTTTTTGTATATAATTTTAACGACTAACCGATTCTTGTTTAAAACTTAATTAGGTTTGAAGGGTATTTAATTAACATGATATTTGTAATATTTTTGGAATCCGCACAGAGAGGAAATTCGCTAATTAAGGCGGAAATTACTGAATTATGCCATGAAACATATTCCTCAATTCATGCCAACTTAGCCATTTTCGATAAATGGCAGGTAGACAAGTTAATGGAAATGTATCACATTTCATGCGGTAATTCAATATTAATTAGTAACTAAGCATCAAATACGGGGGTAATAGACTAGATTTCTAGTCTACAAATATACTACAAAACAGTATTCCAAACAAACTTATAGAATTCGAGTCTATCTAAGTACAAACTAGTATAAAAAAAACTTAATAAAAAAAAAAATTTAAACCGAATTCGAAAAAGAATCGGTAAAAATAAATGTACTAACAAGTATGAAATAATTACCTTCCAATATTTATGAATACGCAGCAAAATTGAAAATGGTATGAAAAGCGGAAAAATACATTAAAACGGATAATTTTATTTTGAGTAGTACGAATATATTCTAACTTTTAATAAAAATGATTAAATTAAAATATTAAATACCATGTTCAATACATCACAATCTTTTCGGAGGCGGCGCTTATCGAATTGAGTAACCTCCTCTTTCGAAGTCGGTTAAAAATTGGGCATTTTTTTTTTTTTTAAAGATAAAACTATAAGTATATTTCTCTTTAAAATATAAAAATGTTTTTAGAGTAATATTATATTTCACATTCTCCCTTTTTTCTGAAAAAAGCAAAAATTTAAATGCTGGGATGAAGAGTTGAAATTTATTTTAAATTAGAATACAACTCTTTATTTGGTATTTGGTAAATTTAATGAACTTTTGTATAATTTTTAAAACGTGGTTGGACCGCCGCACAGTAGTTGAACGGCGAAAAAACTTATTTATTGAAGGTATTGGATTTTTTTTTTTTATCTTTTCGTTGTTAATAAATAGAATAGTTCCTGACGCATTTCATCAATTTTTTCGGAGCCATTCCAATTTTCACTCTTGAATTTGAGACTTAAAAATTGTTATGACCCTTTGAAAATCAATCATTGTAGAAGATTATTTTTCAACGAAAAATTTATAACACTATACTTAAGTATTTTTCTAACCCACATTTTTTTTTTTTTTTCTTTGTTTGTGCGACTTTCCTTCATACTCACGAAAAGCGATCCCACACAATACACTACCATAAAAATTATGCTGTTTTTTCTATGTTTTAAACCAGGAATAAAATCAAGAATTAAAGCAATACAAATAAGATATTTTTTTTTTTAATATATGTTTTTTAGGCGCAGCCGAGCGCAGTTTTGAAATCCATTTTTTAAAGAAGAAGATACCTCCAAGGAAATATTATAGCTGAGTCCACCTGCGTCTGTAAATGTATAATTTTGTTTATTGAATTACCTTTGCTATTTCTTGCTGTTTATCCGCTATGTTTGTGATTCAAATTAGGTTGTTACTGACCGCAAAGTAAAACATCATGCCTTGCTTACCAGTTCTTTAGCATCATTTATAAAGTCAGTCTTAATCGTTATTAGGTCGATGATAGATCTACTTTTTCACCTATCTTGATTTTAGTATGTGTTTGGAAATTATTAACAATAAGCTTGTTAATAAGACCTCGGATAACTTGGAAATAAACTAATTTCTTTTGAATACTTCTGAGAGGAAGCTCACAAAAAAAAAAAAATAAAAAAATAAAGAACGGCTTGCACAGTGTAACTTTTTAAAGTAACTATTTCACATTAAAAACATTGTAAATATGTTCCGATTTTGTGAAAAGTGCAGCTTTGTACAGCTTACCCGCTTGAAATTCACATTTAAATATAAACATAAACCAATTTTTTTTTTTTTGTAAATGAAAAGAATACCTACAATGCTAAAAAGAAAAATATAATAATTTAAATATTTTTTAACTTAGGATGATAAAAAAGTTTTGTTGGTTCTTGAATGGATTGTATGTTTATATGTCCTGTTCTGAATCAATCTTCAAACCTCATCTATTCATATTTATCAAAAAGAGAACCTTTCAAACAACTATTGTTCAACAAGTTACCGCACCTCTTTATAACTAATACCTATGCTAGTATTTTAATGTGAATTTAGAAAAAATTAAATTTAGTTTATTTTTGCGGTAGTATTAGAAATATTACTTGAGCGGCTGCAACATGAAAAAATGTGAAGTGGAAGGGAAAGTTGTATGCTTAAAAATAAAGCGCTGCGCAACGTTGGTGTGGACTTTACAACGTTTCTTGAAGATGAAACACCTTCTGGACGCAAAACTCAGTGGTAATTTGAAGCTACAGAAAGCGCAGTTTATGACCAGTACCCACCAACTGTCGACTATTATAAAGTCTTCCAGGGATACAGAAGAAGACATGTAAACAGACGATTCCATTTAAAAACAAACAAAATTTTTGTGTTAGCCTCAGTAGTTATCTCTTCCTGCTGAAATGAATCCGTGACGGCCTTAAGAATAAAAAATATTTAAATATAAATTCAGGATTGAACCATAGCCCAAATAAAATTTTATTTAGTTTTGTTTCATATTTGGGTCAAAGCTGTAAAATATTGAAGAATAAATAAAACGACGAATTAATTTAAATGCTTTTAGGGTGTTATTCATTCGAAATATTTTGCATTTCATCATTTTTCTATATGCAAATGTATTTTCTTTAAAAAAAATAAACAAATAACAGAATATATCTAATTTGAGATGGGTGCAAAATTTGCGGTCGGGAAATAAAAGAAAAAAGAACAGTAAATAAAATGAATAAATATCAGGATGGGGAATATTGACGATGAAATTCTGGATGAGTTATTGTGTACATTTATCAAAATAAAATGGGATTACAAGGGTAGACTCTGTCCTGGCAATACTTCTAAATTAAAATTAAAATTTATGATATTGAGAAACATATTCCGAACTCAATATATAGAGTGCATTATTCATGTTTTTAAATATAAAATCATTATGATATATTGGTACATTTTCTGGGAGTTTCAGGATCACTAGCTACCTACCTAACCACATTAAAAAAAAAAAAAAAAAATAGAATAAAGATTCGGACTTAATGTCTGTTCAGTCCCACTCAATTCTTTTAACTTAATTTTTTTAATTTTAAAAATTACAAAATATATTTTTAATAAAAAGTATTAAGATAAAACCAAAACTTTCACTGTTGTCATACAGATAGTTAACACTACTGTACTGTGAATATTAACTGCTTTATATTACGTTAATATTTATTATAATTTATAATAAAATTATAAAAAAAAAATATTACATTTCAATTTATTTTTTTTTGTAACTGTGTTCTTGAAGCTTCACCAATATAATAACCTAAATTTCATTACAATTCCTTATTCATTATCTTTTTCTAGAAGATTAAATAAGATGCAGGGATAAATATAATCCACATGAGAGATCGATTTCAGTAAAAACAATAAGTTTTGGAAGCAGCGGTGAATGAATGAATGAATTAAAATGAAATAGCCTATTCCGAAGTGTGCCTAATACTTTTGGCCAAGGCTGTTTATATATATATATATATATATATATATATATATATATATATATATATATATATGTATATAGCTAGTATCTGTTAAGGGGTATATTATTTAGCTGTATCTATTTTATTATAATTTAATTTTGTAGTAAATTATCTAATTAAATAGTAAATTGTCTTTTTCTAAATCTGTTTCACGACCATTCAGAATAAATATTTGTTTTTGTTTGTTTTTTTGCTCCTGTTATTTTTAGCTACTAAATTGTATTATTATTTATACGTATTATAAAACTAACTAGGATAATAATTATTGTTTATTTTTGTTTTTTATTTATATTTTATATAACTAACATACTAAAACAGAATAGGCTAGACTCCATGGCTACATGCTGTAACATATAAGCCAATAACAAATTTATCTATCTATCTATATATATATATATATATATATATATATATATATATATATATATATATATATATATATATATATATATACGTATATATATCATAATCAGGAACTTAGGAAATACTTAGGAAATAGTGAACACTATTTTTAATAAAACTTTTTTAAAACTCAATTTTTTTTTTAACATACTAAAAATAAATTGAGGCCCTCTAAAATTAATGTGTTATTTTTACTATTTCTTTGCTTACACTGTCATGATTGTATCAACAAAGCAATAAAGCTATGTTCTAGGACTGAGGAAAATAATTCAGAGCCCCTGTCCCCTCCCTCTAAATATAATAGATATATTATAATAATAATTTCAAGTGGGTTACCACTCATAATTTTATATTTAATTTTAAATATTTTCTTTTTGAAGACAGGAGAATGATCTCGCGGGGGTCTCCCGCGTGACGTGCGTGGTGCGCTAATCACTGCGCCACCAAGCTCACTTCCAATCTGAGTCAATCCCTCCTCTTCACTGATCCCTCTCCCCTGATCTCGCATGTTTTGCAAATTTGTACGGGGTGGACATTTTTGTCCAATTAAAGGGATCTCTTGGCATCGTCAAATTTTTAAATATTTAATATTAATATTTTTTTATTGTAAGCGAACTCGGTGGCGCAGTGGATAGCGTACCGCGCATGCACGCGGGAGACCCTGGTTCGACTCCAGGCTGAGACCAATTTTTTCTCTTCAAAAATAAAATATTTAAAATTAAAAAAAATAATTAAATTTATATATATATATATATATATATATATATATATATATATATATATTTATATATATATATATATTTATATATATATATATATATATATATATATATATATATATGTATATATTCTTTTTTTTCTTAATTAATGTGCTCTTAAAATCTGAAAATTTGAAAAACTCGATTTTAAAAGTAAGGACCTAATTCAAACTTCGAAAATAGAAAAACATAACAAAAATATCATGTAAATATTAAATAAGGATGTTATCAATACAATGTTGTGCTTGGAACGAAGTATTGTTATTTTGGTCCGGTAAACAACTGATCAGGCAGGATATTTTCTTGTTGTGTCACAGCACATTATTTGTACTTTGTCATCGAGGTTCCAGCCATAAAGTGCGTTCAACACAACTTTAGCTTGATCCTGACCGGAAGAGCTCTCCAGTTTGGGTACAGCCAGAAGTTGTTCCTTTCCTCAAAATGAAATCAGAATTGGCAGGCGTTCTTCTGAAGTCAAGTCCAGGTAATAATTTTCCATACCAGTGAACGGTCATCATTTCAGGCATATTATTCTGAAAATCTAATTTTATAGATTCCGCTCTATCTTTTCGACTCTGGGCGCGAATATGTTGAATAGACGCTTTGTTTATCGGAAAATCATCCCAGCTAAGATCTAGTGCTTCTACTACAGCCTGAAATATATAGACAGAATCCCTTATGCTTAATTGGCATCTATATAAAGCTGCAACTAACTTAGGCGTGATAAAGTCTTTCCTTCCTCTTTTTTTAGTAGTTTGAGAGCTTACCATTTGAGAAGTGGATGCTAAGGGTTCCTCAAGGCTTTCATCTACATTTGCTCACATATGTTTTTCTCTTTATTCAATTTCCTTTGTCTTGCCCTTTCTTCTTTTTCAGCTAACTTTTTGTCTACACCCGCTAAACACCCTGGACGCCCTAAATAAAAAATATTATATCTTCTTCAATTTTTATCCGTTCCAAAGCATCAGCGTGTGTTATATCAAATAAATTATCTGAATTGTTCTTAAAGTCCTCCTCACGGCACTTGTAAATATCTTGTATTTTCTTTAGAATTTTTTTAAACTCCCTCCAAGCATGGTGAAGATCCACAAGTTTTTTTACACAGTTAGGTATAGCTCTGGTAGGGATTCTAGCTTTTTCCCAAAATATAATACACTCCTGAATAACGAGATTAACACTTTCACTAACAGTCAGTTTACCTTCGCGAATGCTAAAAAAAAGTACTGCAAGAACTTGACGATAAGACGGTAACTTTGCGCCTGTTATTTAATACTTTACGTCTAAAAATAAGAAAACACATTTTTTATTGCTTCTTAATTCCACTGTCCTCTTTTAAATGTAAAACAATACGTGTTAATCGCGAGAATAATTGAGAAAAAAGGACCAATGCCGTGAAAACGCAACGCTACTGCCGCGCAACATGTGTGAACATGATTCGGTGCATTTCGGCACGGGTTGTCGTACTCCAAATAAGGTAAAAATTTATTTCCGAGTGTTTTAGAGGCAAATGAACAAAACTAACACCTATGCGTTAGAAATTTAAAACTTTGAAAAATAACGGACACAAATATATATATATATATATATATTTGTATTTTATACTTGTATCAACCCTCCGTCGGGCGCGTTATCTGTGAGATACACTTTTAAAAGAAAAATATTCACCAAACTGCCTTGTTAAGGGTGGTGGTGTTGTGCTCCCAGTTATGTGTTCCACTGGTCCTTCTGTAAAGTTCAGTAGTGCAATTTCATTGGATAGTGTTTTGTGATTTACTTGCCATTATTTTTAATCTGCTTGATAAAACGCGTCCGTTGACATAATTTTTTTCAATTCCATATTTCTCTTTTTTATTTATTGATTTAGTGTCTCTATGTAACAATTTTACACTATGCAGCAACTCAATGTAACAACAACAAATGTAACAATTAACAAACTCTATGCAACAAATATACTTATATATTTTTCTTACTTTATTTCATATCTGCATTACTGTAAAGCCTATTATCTGAGATATACACGCGTCCGGTGTCGTATTTTTCTACTTTTTGTAATGGAATACAAGACTATTTTATATATATTTTTTTTAAACTAACGCTTTCTATTCATAAGGATTCGAATGAAACACATAACGTTCAAGTTTAGATAAAATGAAATAATGTTTTATAGTGATTATGGTTAGAAGATCTCAGAGATATACGCGCCCGACAGCATACCATTCTTGACGCGCCCGACGGAGGGTTAATATTCCATTAATTAGTTTTACCTTATTCACATAAATTTATCAATTATCACATATTTCTGGCGTTATTTTACAAATAATCATGTCCTTAATCAGTACTACTTTTAAATGTGAAATTCACTTTTTTTTTTTTATAACTTACACAATTTCTGTTGTAAGCTATTTATCATTTTTTCTTAACATATTTATTATAATATCATATTACAGTGGTCGAAGAGGATGAAATGATAGTTTTAAATAAATAATTTAATGAGGTGTATAAAAGCCTTGTGTCAAAATTAATTGAAATGGGATTAACCGTTAACAAATTAATAATTCTCCCTCTCCCTCCCCTACCCATAACCTATCCATGATAAACTTGAGAGTTTGTATATAAAAGTATATAAAATAAGTAGAATTTTATATAAAAGTATGTGGAACTACCCTTCTTATACCAATGGAACACTAGATACGCGAAGTTCGCCAAAATAGGATAAACTGGAAAAAAGTTAACAATTCTCCAAAAAATCGAAAATCATAAAAAATCGGTCGAGCTATTGTTGGTTTTTATATTGTGGGACTAACCCATAAAATGCCTGAAACTAATAGTACAATAAAAGTTAGAGTTGTTATTGAAAGTCAAAGACCTGATTCGGATTTTAGAATTAAAAACAAATAAAAAATATTATTTAAAACTTTTAATTTGATTTGGAAAAATGCCATTTAGACCCCTCGTCTTCTGAAGTTTAAAATGTACATATTTAGACTTTCTTTTGCATGAAAATTAGGTCCCTATTGAAAATATTCTTTAGTTGGTTAATTCCTCAAATGCGGAATTTGTCGTATTCTTCGAAATCCTATACATCTTCTTCTAATTTTATTGCCAAAGTTTTGATTCCAATATTGACATGGTAATATTGTTTTATTAGAGCTTAAGGGTGAATTATGGGCTCTTCTTACAACCTTAATCGTAATCCCACTCCATCCAGAGCTTAAAGTTTTCCAAGTAACTGGAGGCTAAGTAGGAGCAAGCCTGGTAATATATTTCTATACAAATCTTCTTGCAACATTGCTTGTTGGCTTGGCGATAAATAATTCGCATTTTATTATGAAATTAATCCTTGACTTAATGAAGTAGTTTTATTTCTATTTTTGTAATTATTTTAATGACATCGCATTTTATTTCTCGTCTTTGTTTTCTGTATCATAAATGAAAAATGCTAAAAAATTAAACTTGTGCATTTCTCATCTTTGAAAAAACGAGAAAATTTGCTACCAGCGGGATATGAACACAGGATTTTCAATATCGCCGTTTTCTCCGTATTTCCGCAAATAGGATTTTGGGGTCCACGCCTATACTGTGCTAATTAATTTTCTATTCGATACCCACAATCCTCTTACGCTAAAACTCTTACTCTATGATTAGGAATTCTCAACCTCTCACCTCAAATTTTGTCCCATTGATGGCTAAAAAAAACAATCTGGTGCGATGCGCGGAGCATCATACAGATTTCATTTATGCCCTACTTTCCGTGACTAAAAATGTACTTTATTGCTTAAATAAAGGGGTTCTTTTTTTTAAAAAAAGAAAAAAGAACCTTTCCTTTTTATTCTATTGAAAAGTACTAAAGTCAGTACTGCATAAAGTATTGTTACAAGAATGAAGTTACTCATATTACTTCCTATGGATTATTCTATTTAATTTTTTTTTTTTGAGGGATTTTAGAAATAAATAAAGAAATAAAAATAAAAATCTAATCCGATCAAACTTTTTATCTGGAAAGAATTATTTTACTTTTTGATCATAAGTGAAAAAATCATATCCTGGACGCTTTTTTTTTATATAAATTATACCATTAGAAATAATAATAATTTTGGTTTTACACTTTTTAAAAATCAGAAATTTTTTTTTTTAAATATCCTCCATGATATATTTTAAGTCTGCAATAATATTGTTATCAAATTATAGCAATTGAACATCTCCATAAATTATGGCCCACGAAAATATTTAAAAAATAAAAACTACCTTGATGGAGCTGGAAGAGTGGAACTTCAGAATAAGAGATTTCCCCAAGTGCTCAGGTCATTCATAAACCAGGCCCAAACATGTTAAAGAACTTAACGCAACTTGCACGGAATAGGAAAAATAATGAATTTGAAATATAACATTAAAATTTATTTAATGTTCTACATATTCTCACATTAAATACAACTGAAGAAGTAAATTAAGTCATTGAAATGTACCTTCTTAAGAGTGATTTTACAATACTTGTATTACTCAGTAAGTAATCATTAATTTCAATCAAATCTACGAACATTTGTATGGATAAATCAAGCACGAATTTATAATTAAAAACAAATATAATAATTATTATATGAATTTTCGAGAAAAAATCGATTTCAAACCCTGATTTTAAGTGTGGGATCATGTCCTTTTTCAAGTTTATTTTAATACCTTGATAAGTGACTGTCTTACATGCTCAAATGATTTCTCATTGGATTTTCACGTCGGCTATAAAAACCTAATGAGTCCTTGACTATTAAGATAATGTGATAATCGATTTTAAAAGTTAAAACGTTTTTGGTTCTCTTGCCCTAGGAATTTGGTCAGTGGATAAATGACCAAGATTTAAATTAAACCTCAGTTGTAGATTGTAGATTGTGCTAAAGACTTTGAAATGAATAGCGATGTCCAAAGGGAAGATTATTAACGAACTCCTGCACTAAGTCGTCCGACAATAAAAGCTGGAAGCAAACTTTTCAAGGAGTTTATGAACACAAATAGTGGTTGGCACAATGTACGAAACTTCAAAAGAACTCACCATACTTCAGCAGAATGCTCGATCAGCAGTGGCCATTTAAGGAAGGCGATATGCAGCACATTTGATGCTCCATTACGTCGGATTATACGATTCATTTTTTTATTAATTACAAAAAAAAATTTCAAAAACCTTCTCTGAAAAATTATATAGTTGCCTCTGTTATTTACTAATTCAACAAGCAGGAAGCTATTTGTAATGAACTGATACTATTTATTAGCTGATCTGAAATTAAAAAATAAAATAAACCAGATCATAGATGGATTAAATCATGATTACAATATTAAATACTATTTAATTTGTTATTATAAAAAAAAATTAAAAACTCATACAAATAGAGATTAATGTGGCATTGTCAGATAATATGAAACAGGTCGGTTAAAAGATAATAAACGTATAATAGTGTTTTGTTTTTTAGATAAATAAATAAATAAAATTCAGCCAACTCGCCAATAGCTGATTCGATATCGTTCTGCGATCGATTAATCGATAATATCATCCCGCTTATATTGACGCGAGATATTGATGACGCCCAAGACTTTTTTGGAGGTACTTTGGATTGGTATTATGGTCGGTTGAGAGTTTCTGCCTCAAGAAACGTAGACGTAATTTGCGGAACGCGTGGAATAACTCAGCTACTTTTTGCTTTTGTATATAGGCTATTTTTAATATTTATAAGAAAAACCATGAAGAGTTCATCCTAAAACTATTTATAATGAACTGATACTATTTATTAGCTGATCTGAAATAAAAAAATAAAATAAACCAGATCATAGATGGATTAAATTATGATTACAATATTAAATAATATTTAATTTGTTATTATAAAAAAAAATTAAAAACTCATACAAATAGAGATTAATGTGGCATTTTCAGATAATATGAAACAGGTCGGTTAAAAGATAATAAACGTATAATAGTGTTTTGTTTTTTAGATAAATAAATAAATAAAATTCAGCCAACTCGCTAATAGCTGATTCGATATCGTTCTGCGATCGATTAATCGCCCAAGACTTTTTTGGAGGTACTTTGGATTGGTACTATAGTCGGGTGAGAGTTTCTGCCTCAAGAAACGTAGACGTAATTTGCGGAACGCGTAGAATAACTCAGCTACTTTTTGCTTTTGTATATAGGCTATTTTTAATATTTATTTATTCATTTAATTACTTCCTTGTGGGTTACACCATTTTTTAATTTTTTTAATATCTTGATTCTGACGAGAAAACATAGCTCTGGGCCGGAACTCGAACCCTTTATATTTTGAAGAAATTTTTTCCCTTCTAAATAAAAATATTAAAAAAATAATAAAAGTGGTGACTCACAAGAAAATATTTAAATTAACATATAAATGGTAGGAATAGACGAAATGTCAGTAGATACTACTAATAGTAATAAGTTAACTTATTATAATTTTTTTAATTAGTTTCCTAGTGGGATGCCCAACTACCCAGACCTTGATCCTTACAAAATATAGTATTCCTCTCATCTTAAAAAAGGAGCAATAGGAATCAGAACTATATAAAAATTATTTTACTAACTTTCAAACTTGTGGTCTATTCAAATAGCTTTTTTTTTTAACTTCTCCCCGTGTTTAATAAAATTTCCCTTCGCATAGGTTCCCCTTGAACTCCTTGAAAATGCCCCTGCCTCAATGATTTTTATGAAAAGCCACCCTCTTCTGGATAACTGTGAATAGCCGTAGGAAATGAGACCAGGGTTGATTTTTCTGATTTTTTTATTTTTTTATTTCAAATTATAGCAATTGGCTCTTCAACATTTGCATACTTTGTTGTGCATACATGCATTAGTTATTCTACCTTCTCAAGTGCGCCACAACATATTACTTAACTATATAAATTTAACTATTCATACACAAAATTAAAATACTATGCATTTTAATATATATAGTATCTGCACATTAACGTGCTAAATATTTATTTATTATTACTTAATATTCAATTGAAATTATAGCAAATGTTATCAAAATAGTAATGTAATAAGCTTACTATGTTATAAAAATGAGATTGAGCACACAACATTTTCTAGCAACACGTAATTTTTTACATAAAATTAGAAGGTAGTATTAATTATCTATATAGCGGAAAGCTCCTAAACTAATAACCTAGACTAAACTATGGTAAAGATTGGTCAGTCATGTACAATTATTGTAAAATAGCATGGCGATATAGATATGATGCCATATAAAGCATATTAAAGGTTGATTATAGGTAATAAATAAATATATAAATATTGGCAGGATATCTTCAATTTTCTTTTCATAGATCGTCTCTGGGGCCGAGACACCCTCCTGGGGCAAACCCATTCTCTTAAAAGTGGGTACCGTTAATTGTAAAATCAAGGGGTAAAAACATGGCGGTCGAATGAGATCACGGTCAAATCTCCTTTTTGCACGACAGCTGACCAAATACAGTACTTCCTTACACGGTAGTGAACCCAAGAGTCTTCATGGGTTTTAGTGGTACCTACAGGTTATTTGTCTTTACATATTTTCTTTTCTTTTTTTAACCTTACTTAAATACAGTAAAACCACTTTTATTCGGCATTCGATATAATTCTATTTTATTTGACGTTCAATATCTTAATATTTTTTTAACTCCGATTTTGAAGAAAGTAATTACATATAACCGAAAAATCGATGTTATTTGGATATTTCTATATCGACGATATGGAGCAATTCTTTGAAATTAAATGACACAGTATGAATAATTACTTATTTTTAATGTATGTAATTTTTAAACAATTCTATATAATGTATTTATATATACGTGTTCTTTTTATTGTGATTAATTCAAATACAAGTCCTCATTGACTCCAGGCACGCAAGTGATATCTTTGATGTGCGTAGCTATAGCTAACTATTTAACTAACTGTAATTCGGACCATTTTCTAGTCAAAATCTTGTATAAACAGAAGCTGGCTGCACGTGAAAATGGAAGGTAGGAAATACTACCACATATGATACTGAAAAGCTAAAGGAGGAACCGGTAGCCCGAAAATTACAGCAAAAAATGGAAAAACAACTGAGAGAATATGCGAATAATATTGCCCCCAATATTGAAGAAAAATGGAACCACCTTAAAGAAACTCTCAAATGCCTGACCGAAGATATCCTTGGTACCACACATAAAAAGAAGCGTAATGATTGGTTTGACGAGGACTGCATAAGGGCAATAGAAGAAAGAAATAAGGCCAGACAGAAATTGATCCAGCGGAGAACCAGGACAACAGCTGAGGGCTACAAAGTAAAAAGAAGGGAAGTCAAGACAATATGCAAACAGAAGAAAAGGCTGTAGGAAACAAAAAAGTTAGAAAAACTCCAGGAAGACTTCGCGGCTAACCAGACTAGAAAGTTCTTCAAAAGAACAAAAGAATTTCGGAATGGATACAATCCTAGGCTGAATTTATTATTATCCTAGGCCGGAATTTATTTAAGATAAAGAAGGGAACCTAATAGCCGAAAAAAGGGCAGTTCTGGAAAGATGGAAGCAATTTTTTGAAGAGTTACTTAATCCAAGTAAAGAACCAACAGCCAACATAAGATATATTTTCGAAGAGGAAAGAGAGTCAGCCGCTGTAGAGGAAGAGGAATTGCCACCTGACAAGGAGGAAATAGCCGAAATAATCCAGGCACTTCATAATAATAGAGCTCCTGGAATAGCTGGTATACCGAATGAGGTTCTGAAGTACGGTGGGGAGACAGCTGTAGAGGTTGTACCATATATAAACTCATCTTTGATGTCTGGACGGAAATGACGATGCCCAAGGAATGGAATGTGGCTGTTTTGTGCCCAATACATAAGAAAGGGGACAGGTTAGCCTGCCAAAACTATCGAGGAATCGCCTTACTACCAACTACCTACAAAGTCCTCTCTGTCGCAATAAATAGAAGACTTATAAAATAGGCAGAGAGAAATATCGGCGAATACAAATGCGGTTTCCGGCCAAGAAGAAGCACCATCGATTATATATTCTCCATCCGTCAAATGCTTGAGAAGACGTACGAGTATAATATTGAGCTCTATCACCGCTTCATAGATTTCTGCCAAGCACATGACAGACTCAATAGGAACCAGCTACTAAGAATTATGAAAGCACTTGGGGTTCCAGAAAAACTGACCGGATTATGTGCGATGACCTTAAAAAACACTAGATGCAGGGTAAAGGTACAAAATGCTCTTTCAGAGGAATTTAAAGTGAAGAATGGTTTACGCCAAGGAGATCCCCTCTCCCCTGTATTGTTCAACATAGCTCTTGAACAGGCCACCAGATCAATCAGAACGAACCCTGGGGGAACAATCTACAACCGACTTACCCAACACCTGGCATATGCTGATGACGTGCTGATTTCAGCAAGAAGAAAAGCGGCACTCTCTGGAACGGTGCAGGAATTTGAACAGGCAAGTAAACAATTGGGTCTGGAAATAAACAAGGAAAAAACCCAATTCATGATTTAAAAAGCGACACGCAAGATAGAGAAAGTCATGTACAACTACTCAATGACACATATAAGAAAGTGGAAACGTTCAAATACCTCGGTACTTTAGTGACACAGAGAAACGATATCGCAGTGGAAATAAAAGCAAGAATCGCTGCAGGCAATAGATGTCTTTTTGCACTACGAAAAACGCTAAGATTTCGAAATCTATCACGAAAGGTAAAGTTAGTCATCTAAAAAACGATCTTGAGGCCAATCGTGACATATGCAGGTGAAACGTGGATCCTGACGCAAGAAAGCGAGAATATGCTGCGGATCTTGGAAAGAAAGATACTGAGACAAATATTTGGACCAGTATGTATAAATGGCCAATGGAAAGCGCGAAATAACAGAGAGCTACGGGAACTCTACAATGAAACAGACTTTGTCAGTCTATTGAAATCTAGCCCTATAAGATGGCTAGGGCATGTAGAAAGGATGGAAGAAGACAGATTCCCGAAAAAACTGTTATATGGCAAACCAGGAGGCAAGATAGGAAGAGGAAGGCCCAAACTGCGATGGATAGATGACGTCGAGGATGATCTGCAGAGCATGGGAGTATGTCGTTGGAGAAACCGAGCTGCTGACAGGGAGGATTGGAGAGGCATTGTAGAGGAGGCCAAGGCCCTGCAAGGGCTGTAGAGCCTAGGAAAAAAAAAATTCAAATTCGCTTATTTGAGGTTTTATATATTTCTATAACCGATCTTTCTGGATTATCCGGATTGCCTTTAGTCCGGATAAACGAGGTTGCATTGTAGTATAAATCATTAAACAGATATAAGAAATCTGCTTTTTAGAAATATTGTTTTTAATGAATAAGAATTATTTGGGTGATTCACTTAGTTATATGATACTAACTGAATACTAAATATGAGTATATTATTATATATAAATATTGTATTATAAATAACATAAGCAAAGTATTATAAATATTATATATAATATTGTATATTATTATTATATATAAATATGAATATCAAATAATATTGTTAGTTTTAGTACTTAGGTACTTGTGTCATCTTTCACATTGCTTACATGATTGAATTGGTCGGCTCCGCAATGATTGTCTTAAATACCCCACAGATGCACTAATTTTTTTATTCATTTATTTATTACGAAAATCGGTTTCATGTTAATACAAATTAAATAAAACATCTATCTAATATTTATCAATTAAAATCGATAAGACGTATAATTTTCCATATTTTAGGAAATTTAATCTGTATTAATAATTGAGCTCTCTGATAGCCGAGAGATTAAATCTAATGCTTGAGTAATCGGCATCAACCACAGTTGGTTGGTTTGACTTCGTCGGCAATTGACTTAATCGTCCAACAATATTGCAGCTTTCGCTTCCTTTTCTCGCTGAACAATTAAGGTGTCTTATCATATAAGGTGGTCCACTTAAAACTGTTTAAATTCCGCGAAGTCAATATTGCATTAAATATTATTACTGACAGAACACGGGCAAACACAGAACTTTATTTGAATCGCTTCCACCGGCGTTATCCAAACACTTGTGATTGTGACGAATGTTATTTAAAATACCACAGCATAGGTAATTGGAATTTTTTCTTTGTTTCACTCAAACATAATAAATAATATATAACAGAGGACATTTAGTCAAAACTATTCTGATAAAGGGGGACACATGGCCTACTCCAGGAAATTTTTTTCTCGAAAAAATACTCAATATTTTAAAATTAATTAACCTGCAACATTAATCCCACCGAATACAGTATACCCGGCAAAAAAAGAAAATATAAACTTTATCACCCACCCAGTGGTGATTAAGACTTTATTTTTGTTTTTAATTTTAGCTATAAATTATTATTTGAACTTAACATTGTTTTTCTTTCTTCCTTTTTTTTCTTGTACATCTTTCTAAAATTTTATTTCCGTTGAAATTTTATATATATTGCATCATATCGCATGTAAAAAAAAAAAAAAAAAATTGTAAACATCTATATAGGCAGTAGGAGAACTTAGGGCATGGATCTTGTAAAATTTAGAAATACACGACCCTCCATAGGGTTACTATGAAAGGGTAAAAAGAAGAAAAAAAGCTAGATTTTAAAAAACGCTCCAAACTAACTTGGAGATTTTATTTGGTACATTCGTTCTCCTGATAGCAAGTTTATCTTGACAAAAATTAATATTTTTCCTAAAGTAGCATAATGTATTACATTAAAAATCTTTTAAAGAAAATTTTAGTATTAGGTGATAAGAAAAAGGACTTATTATTAAAAAAAAATTAAACTCCTGATGTACGTCTCCTGAAGAAAAAAACTTCGACAGCTAAAGCACAAAGCTTTAAAAATTCTGAGTTAAAAATCTATTTAAGGAGAATTCTCTATAAAACGGTTCTCTCTCCAGTATTTAACGTATATATTAATTTTCGTTCGCACAGGATGAAATCCTAGGGGAATTATGAGTTCGAAAAAGTGGGTGAATTCTTGACATTACCAAGCAGAGAGTGTATAATTTAGAATAATTAAATACCAAGTGAAAGATTAAAATTGGACCTTAGAAAGCAAAGGGTCTAAGTGAAAATATTCTAGACTCTAAAAGGTATAGAGTCCAGAATATTTTCACTTAGACCCTTTGCCTTCTAAGATCCAATTTAAATCTTTCACTTGGTATTTAATTATCCTAAATTATACACTACGTACATACACTGTATACATGAATACCAAACAAAAGAATAAAATATGTGCAGGAATAAGGAGTTTACTGTGAAGTTGCCAAGCTGCGTTTACTCAATTAACAAGACACTCTGATTCCATTCTAATTAGGAGGGTAAGTGAAAGTTTACTGCACTAGATATCTTTTTTATGATTATCAGTTCCAAGTTAATCTAGTAAATCCTTTTTGAAAGAATAAAATAATAATAAAGGATAAGAATAAAAGTATATAAAGAATAAGATAACTATTTTTTAAAAATTAAAATTAAAAAAAAAATCTTTCTTATTTGTTTCCTAATTTTGTTTCTGTATTGCCTTAGCACATATTAATCAATACATATGAGAAGAAAATATATTGTTTAATTAATTCATTTATTTAAATCAATTTATCACAGTGGTCTATTCGTAATTTACTGTACAGAATTAGAAGTATTTTAAGAAAAAACAAGAAATATTTTATTGAAAGTTTGGAACCAATGCGCTTTCTGATCAAGAATCAAAGGAAAATGTCTTTTAAAACCAATAAGAGTTTAAATAATTTTATTAACGTGAAGTTATAATACAAAAATAGCAAAGAAACAACTCAAACTAATAATACCGTTACAAAAAAGTAACTACCAGTGACAAAACAGTGATTCAAAAGTAACCATATGCTGCGATGTTCAAGGCAAAACTAAGCTCCTAGCCAACAGCTTCTTATATTTAGTCCGTAAAGAAGCCAGAAACAATGGATGGTTATGTACTAATCCATGAATGTAACGGTTCCATGAATAATCAGTGTAACAGAAATAATCATCTGTTTTTGTTCAAGTCACAATATATATAAATATATTTCAGTGCTCATATAACTTTTTTACCTTCATCAGGTTTCTGCAGTTGTGCGTTTAAGAAAAACAAAACAAAAAGAAAAGGTTTTTTTTTTTCAGCTCACCCGACTGTATATGGCCTTGTTTACATATTGATGAAGTACTTTTGATAAGTATATTTACAGCTCGATGGAAGGTATGAGAATATTCATGCAAATTTTACGTTTATTTGTGTTGTCGTAACTTTAATTCAACTAATTATCGATAGATAAAGTTCCAACTCACACTATTTAATGTTCATGAGAGGCTCAAAATGTAAGCAATTATTACGCGTCCTAAGTCCACATTACAAACAGAACAGTTTGGTTGTAGGATGAAACTTTAGATCAGTTATGTTGAACTTCGCCATTTTGGTACCATGAGTATAATAGACGCTTTGTATTAAAGCTACGGATGTCTTCTTTTGTTTTAAGGTCAACAATAAATTAATAAATATTTTGAAACATTACTCGAATATATTAATTAAACAAAAGATATGGTTTCCCTCAGGTAGAATTTGGAATATATCAACCGACTTTTTCGGTCATCGTAAAGGCTATTGCATTATTACATTCTGTGATAGCTTTGTAATCTAAAGAAGAAAAAAAAAGAAATACAAGATAGAAGAAACAATTTACAAACTTAATTCAGCCCAAATATGATAAGCCATGAAATTGATCTACTGTTTCTCCTAAATTTGGGGGAAATAATATATATTATTAATAAACGATAAAACTTACTTACTATATGTTTTATATTGTTTTCGTTGGTCTAAATAACCTAATTTAAAGTTTTGATTGTGATATTAAAAAGTTGTTTTCTAGATTACATTGCCGAGTAAGCCGGTTTATAGGCGACTGTGGGTGATCAATGAAACAATCTTAAGTTATTTCATGAACAATTTTATTATTGAATAGTATTGATTTAAAACCTGAAAATTGATAAATTGATACTTACGAAAATATCAAATCTAAGTAGTATACTGACGGAAATATTCTTCGAGGAATATGATAAATTAATAATTGTGCTCAAAAGAGAACAAATATCGAATGAGGTTGGGAACACGTCAAACCAGCAAAGCTAGTAACAAATACCGGTCTAGTATAACTTCTACGCCTGCCTAGAGGAATTAATAATGCCTATATTAGTATCTAAGTAGTAGTACCTAATATAATATTAGGTAAAATCAACTCGCATATTTAAGTTAATGCATAAATTAAGGTTAAACTAACCAATTCTCAACTTTATCAGCTATTTATACAACAAAACATGATAACACTAAGAAATAGAACGAAATAGATCGTTTCCCCATCGAAAGAAAAGGGATACTTTAATCTACTTTACAAAAAAAATAGCTTTCAATATCTTTTGGTATGCTTTTTAGTTCAATTCATTTATCAAATTTTAGTAAGAAAAAGGTTTCAGGTGCAAATTAAAAAAAAAGGTGCATTTTAATGTTTCATTTTTGCATTCGAAAAATAGTTTATTACAAGAATAAATTCAATTATATTATTATATTAATAATGTATATATATTTAACTTTATAACATCCATTATTTCTAGAAATCACACATCTTTCATTTAACGCCCTAATTTGAAATTATTGTAAATAAATTAATAAAGTTTGAAAATATAATTTTTTAAACTTTTATGAAGTTTTGAGCTGTATACAATACTTACTATATTTATAATTTAATATGTTTTTCATACTATGGATAAGCTTTCAGTTATTGGTTACCTACGGCCTAAAATTATAAATATAATATTATTTTAATTTTTTTTTTACTATTTATTTTTTATGAATCGCATCTCCCTTAAAGTATGTTTTAAAATAAACAAAATCAAAGGTACTTGATACGGAAAAAAAAAACCGAAAGGTTCGCTGTCTTAATGTCATACGACATTTTAATAATGAAAATACTCAAGGAAATATTGCTGAGACAAAAGCACAAACAATTATATGCCGATATAACGAGTTTAATCAAAATCCCATTTCGGAGAAAAGATGTGATAATGCAAAAGATTTAGGATGATTAGATTTACAAGACAATGTAAATGGTAATTAAAACTTTACTACTGAAAAAATGAACGAAGTGAAAGCAAGAAATTTTTTTTTCAATTAAAGTAAAAGGAATTACACCATCTGTAAATCGCTCCATGAACTCTCCATTGAACTCTTTCTTATTATGCAATTATTTATCTTCTTTCTTTTTTTATTGTTTTAAGCTTTTACACATATTACATTGAAATGCCTCACATTTATTCTAACCGTGAATTTGCTGAAATGGCGTTTCTGTATAGTTTATGCAATGAGTATGCAAATGCTACCCGTCTTGAATATTCCTTTGGATTTCTGAATGGAAGATAACATCAGTGGGCTGCCTTTAGGCCTAGTATCCGACATGCCATCAGACAAAATGTTGTCAGCCGAAAACCTACCACACTATAACAAAATAAAATTTGTAGTGTACAATATGCATAACAACAATGTTCAAGTCACGAGTAGATTCAATTATTTAAAAAGCTACTGTCGAAAAAAATAAATAAATAAATACTTTCATCCAAGGACCGAAGTAAAACAAAAACAAGCGGACGACTCAGCTGCACTTCATCGTAGATTATTTTTTTAGTATTTCATGACGTTTCTTTTTTTAAGCTTGGTTTTTAATTTTTTCCGACTTTCCCATAAACCCATCTTTAACATTTTTCTCTGTATCTTTTTCTTCGTAGATTCCTTACCATCTTTTCGGTATTTCTTTCAATTAGAGATGCGACATCGAAGGCAAAACATCGATGTTTTGAACATCGATGTTTTTGCAATCAAAACATCGATGTCGATTAAACATCGACCACAAAACATCGATGTTCAAGAACATCGATGTTTTTTGACATCGATGTTTTTTAATTTATACAGTCTTTAATCATTAACATATTAATGCCCAAACGTAATTAAATCGATGTTAAAGTGTAAAGCATTTTATAATTCATATTTAATGTATAAAAAATTCGATTTTTTCGACATGTTTTGACAATTACATCATATATGTTGTTTTAAACATCGATGCTTTTACCATAACAAATTGGTTTTGAACAAAAATAAATATTTTAAAACATCGATGTTTTGGAGAAAAACAAAGCTGTTAATAACATCGATGTTATGGACTAAAACTAATTTTTTTTTAACATCGATGTTTTTATCAAAAAAAAGTATACTTTAACATCTATGTTTTGACAATAACATCGATGTTTTGGATAAATGTGTATTAACATCGATGTTATGGACAAAACCAAAGCTGTTAATAACATCGATGTTATGGACTAAAACAAATTTTTTTTAACATCGATGTTTTTATCAAAAGAAGTATACTTTAACATCTATGTTTTGACAATAACATCGATGTTTTGGATAAATATTTATTAACATCGATGTTATGGACAAAAACAAATTTTTTTTAACATCTATGTTTTTAACAAAAACAAGTATCATTCAACATCGATGTTTTGACAATAACATCGATGTTTTTAACAAAAACAAAGCTGTTAATAACATCGATGTTTTTAACAAAAACAAAGCTGTTAATAACATCGATGTTTTTAACAAAAACAAGTATCATTTAACATCGATGTTTTGACAATAACATCGATGTTTTTAACAAAAACAAAGCTGTTAATAACATCGATGTTTTTAAGAAAAACAAGTATACTTTAATATACAATAACATCGATGTTGTGGATAAATATATATTAAACGCTATGTCATGTACAAAAACAAATTTGTTTTAACATCGATGTTTTAACAATAACATCGATGCTTTAGATAAAAACAACAATATATATATATATATATATATATATATATATATATATATATATATTCTTAACATCGATGTTTTAGTTAAAACAAAGATGCTCTAACATTAACAAACTTGTTTTCGACATCGATGCATTTACCATAGCAAATTGGTTTTGAACAATAATAAATATTTTAAAACATCGATGTTTTGGAGAAAAACAAACTTTTTTTAACATCGATGTTTTTAACAAAAAAAAAAATATCATTTAACATCGATGTTTTGACAATAACATCGATGTTTTTAACAAAAACAAAGCTGTTAATAACTGCGATGTTATGGACAAAAACAAAGCTGTTAATAACATCGATGTTTTTAAGAAAAACAAGTATACTTTAATATACAATAACATTGATGTTGTGGATAAATATATATTAAACTCTATGTTATGGACAAAAACAAATTTGTTTTAACATCGATGTTTAGGACAAAACCAAATATGTTTTAACAAAAATATCGATGTTACAACTTATTCGTTTCTGTCAAAAACATCGACGTTAAATACAACTTTGATATTGTCAAAACGTAGATGTCAAATAAAACTTTGTTTTTGTCCCAAACATCGATGTTAAAGTATATTTCTTTTTTTCCAAAGCATCGATGTTAAAAAATATTTTTATTTGTCGAATAAATCTATGTTAAAAACATCATTGACATATTTATTTTTATAACTAAAAAAAAAAAAAAAAAAAAAAAAAATGTTAACATCGGTCCAAAAACATCGATGGTCGGAAAACATCGGCTGCGTAACATCGATGTTTTGCGCAAAACATCGATGTTTCAAAAACATCGACATCGATGTCGCATCCCTACTTTCAATCTCCTTTATTGTCTCTCATCCTCTTCGAGAATCACAGAAGGACGGCGAGCTGTTCGTTCTGCCATATCTTATTCTTGTTTTGGTACATCACTTTTATTGTTTTCTTTAATGGTAAGACTTCGCGGAATCGATGTTTTGGCCAAACCATTCTCCGGTAAAACATTATATATTACCTGAGAAGGCTCAACCTTTAGCAGTGTTTTCCCGGAATACATTATCCCATGAATCAACAAAAGGAAAAGATAACGATGTCCGTCAATATAATATTATGAACGGCTGAAGTAACAAATACATCATTGTTTCGAAGATAATATATGGTGGGAAGTAAATATGTTTCGATTATAGTTATTACAAATACATAAACTGTGAATATAATGCTTCTATAATCATGGAAAATGGTATTGTTTGTTTAACGTCCCTTTATGTTACTAAGGATAATCGGTCGATGCTATAGTGTATAGATATAGAGTCCTAAATTTTGCCTATACAGGTATAATTAGGATAGTCATCTTTAACGAGTACCTGACAACGTACAGGCTCGGGACATCCTTTTTACGTCCTATCCGGGGGACGGCATAGCCATGGATTTTTTACTTCCTTTAAAAAATACTTTGGCCACCGCATGACGCGAACCCGCGACCTTTAGTATTGTAGGTTGCTATGCTATGCACTACATCACATGTACCCCGGAAAATATTATTAATAATAGGGTTTTCCATACTTATAAAGGAACTATTTAAAGACTTAGTATATTCTTTTTATAATACTTAAATACTTTAAATGTTTTTGACCAGATACAGCTATGTTCCTTAAAATACATCTTATATTGTGATATTCAACAAAAATAATATTTGAAAAACAGTTGTTATGGCCAATATATCTATGACAACCCTTTTTTTTGCGATGCTAATAATAATAATAATTAAATAATAAAATTTTAAAAATAACGAAATAAAACATAAAATAACGAAGTAAAACTTTTTATGAGTTATTAAGAAGGTATAAGATAGTGAACTAAACTAAACAGACAATCGATAGCATGCTAAAAACAAATACAGCATCTGGGAAAAAAAATCAATGCAATAATAAGTACAGCGAAAATTTAATTTAAAAAAATAAATTCTGAAAAAAATATTGTATCTGATTTTGAAATATTATTTTTTTCAAAAATCTCAATCAGGTCTTTGACTTTCAATATCAGTTACGAGTTTTTTAGTGTGTTTAGTTTTTGGCGTTTGATCATCTATTTTAGAAATATTAGGGCACTATGATGGAGGCTGGGGGCATCTGCGGTACCAACGGCGAAACATCTTACATGTACATTATATCCTGCATTGTATGGTATGTACAGAATAAAAAATAAACTCCCTTCTGACAGGTTTACTGTTAAAAAAAGTCTGGTCAGCTTACACCATTTACAAATCAAGAACGGCAAGACCGATTTTTATGGTCCTTGATTTGTTGGATTTATCTCCACCCCAAATAGCAGAATAAGTATTAAAATATCTCAAAAATGGTGGGGGAAGGGTTTGTTGTTGTTAATGTTTCAAAATTTTATCCTACTTCGCCCATTTGAAATTAATATCTTTATCGTGTGTCATAGTTGTACAAGAAGGCCAATTCCCCATAAATGTAATCGTGGGTAGTTTCAATATTTCGTAGTTTTGGGTGTGGTGGAGGAGGGAAAATTATTAATCTTTTACCAGTTTATATGATTTCAACAAACTGGTTTTTAAACACACTTATTTCGTTAAACTAATTACTGGCCTTAAATTCACTCCGATCTCCTTATCAATCAAGCATTTTTACTACCATATTCCACCAAACTCGATTTTTTTAATGTTTTTTAGACCCCTTTTCTTCGAAGGTCCATGTTTATAGCTTTATTTTCATCCTTAATAACGGTTTTATCTTTTTGACGATCTGTTTCGTTTACAAATTATGAAACTCAGATTTTCCAAGGGGCTTAATTTGGTGAATTCAAACGTAATCAGACCACCAATCATTTGCGGAAGGAAGAGGAAGAAATTATCAAGATGGCATTTCAAATAGACTGATCGAAGGTAATGGAAGGGTGATCGGAACAGGAGATGAATTCCAACAGGAACGCAGAAGACATCTGTCAGAAATCTATTCAAAGGTAATACAAGGTGAAGTTTTCACAGAAACACTAAATGATATATTAGTCATGATATCATTTTTTTACAGTTTAACTTTTGATAATTTGTCTTTTTTTTAAGAAAAATATTTAAGTTTTTCTATACCTATCAAAATAATTGCCGTCACTATAATAAATTTATAAGAAATATTGATAAACAGTCGTGCAAGAGTATGAATTACACCTCATAAACTTTTTCCAGGATACACTCCTCCACAAATTAAAACCGGCTCACCATGTCTTCCCCACATAATTTCAGTAAATTTGTTTGTTTTTCAGTATGATTTAGTTAATTAAAGTTACTAAAACTATTATCACCCATCAACCTATTCCTATTAATAATAGAAACATATACATAGTTCATAAAGTTAAAAAATAGAACTTTTTTTTCACAGCTCTTAATTTTTCGTTTTTCTCAAATTTTTAACGCGATATGGCTTCTTAATATGGTGTATTAACGCCTATCGCTTAAATTCACGAAACAATATGTACTGCAAATTGAGATAAGATAAGTTAGGGAATGAAACTTCCTTACTATTGGTCTTATCTCCTGCGCTATTAATCCTAAAGGGCTGGGAAATATGGTCCATACTTACTCTATACAAGCCAGATTACCAACAAAAACAAACCGATTCCTCACTATTGGCCTTTAAAATATAAAGTGTCCGTTTTTTTTTCTCTCATACACCCCTTCTTCATATTCTTTCTTCTTCCTCTTTTGTATATCATAAGAGAATTTATAATTTAACAATCATTTCCATATTTCCTTGAAACGTTAATTTACCTTCGTCATGTGATGTTCGCAAGTCCATTGATACGGTCCGAATCTAAAAAAAAACTTCTATAAAAAGTATTACAACCGAATCTAGACCTACTGGGGAATTCCACGAATATGCAATGTTCTCGATGACCTATCCCGCATTGTGATAATTTGCTTGTTCCTCAGCCTCCACTAAACCTGGGTAAAGTGACCGAGACGTGGCGTATCCGAGGATTCTGTTTCCGAACCGAGTTTTCCTTGTGAAACACAGCGCTCAAAAAACTTTTTACACTCAAATTACGATTTTTCCTCAAAACGGGGGGGGGGGGGGTTCGTTAGCTACGATCACGGCGATGAGTTCCATAAGATCATATCAAACATGAAAAACGATGCTAAGACAAGTGAACTTCGAACATGTTAGCAGGCTATTGTTGGATATACCTAATGCTAAATATTCATGAAAATTACAATTAATAGTAAGATGTTATTTTTATTCATCCCGTGCAATTTTTAACCCTATTTACTATACAAATAGGGAGAGGGGGAAGCTCATTGGTAAGACATTGAGCCGCTGTAATCAAGGTCCCGAGTTCGAATTTGGCGTGGCAGGATATCTATAATATTCTGTCACAGATCGTCTTAGTGGCCGAAAGACCATCCTGGGGCAAAACCAGCCTCTTTAAGTGGGTAACGTTAATTGAAAAATAATGAGGAAAAAACCTGGCACCTCAAATCAAATCAAATCACCTCCTTGCTCGACCGCTGACCAAGAAGCAGTACTTCCTTACACCGTACTGAACCCAAGATCCTTCATGTGTTAAAGAGTTAAAGGTTTTTTTTTTACTATAAAAAAATTAAGACCAGTTTGCAAAAAAAAAAACAATTTGATGGTGACTGAATTTTTCGCCAATCCAGATATTTTACAGACTATTTGGAGATAAAAAATTACACATTTAGTTACTTAGGTCATTTTTGTCTATCTGTATTACTGAATTAGAAATTCCCTCATTTCTTTTTTATTTCTCATCCTAATCATTCCAGCTTTAAGGAAGAAACGGACAAAAAACTATGGGAAGATCCATTATCTATTTCATTGTTGGTCTACTTTACATAATCCAGAATTTATCAATTATATATCTAATTGATAAATCCGAGATACCGAGAAAAATTCACCAGACCTAGGAATTGACACCATAGTAAAAATATCCCAGACTAAAATAAAAGAGAAGGTATATATTGGGTTTGCCCATCCTTTTAAAAATTAGGAAAAAAAAAAGAGAGGATTTTATTGATGTTTTATGCGCCAGAAAATATTAATGTATTGAACTTAATTGTTAAATTTTGATTAATTTATTTATTTTTCTTCGTTTCTCTTTGCTTCGATTCCTATCTGCTGAATTTATGAATCAGTTTGTGAGAGAAGGTTTTTCTAACTAGCATATCATTTGCAAAAAAGAACTTAATTATAATTTTACCATAGTCGTTAGAGTTTTCCTCACCGTGTTCGCATCGTTCCTCACACTCCCGTTTATGTTTCTCACCCTATTTGATTTACCTTGGAAGTATCTATCTCGTTTTGGGCTGCGTCGAAAAACGCGTCCTTTTCCAGTCTATTTGCATTTTCGTTTGACCCGTAGGCGCTAAAGGAAAGGATACAAGACATCTCCGGTCATATCCTTCTATTCGAATGAATAGACTGTGACTAACAGCCTTCCAATTCTTTCACACAGTTGGTCAAGGTTTGATGAAATAAAAAGGCCGCCCAACATTTTAAATTTCCACAGATGTGTCTAGCCAGCATCCTCGCTACTTCACAGCGTATGAAGAACCGCTGCTATCGACTTCATCGCACTTACAGAGTGTCCGATTTCCGAATATGCAACCTCCTTTGAGAGTAGGACTGACCATAGACATAACAGATAGTCGATAATATTGAAATATCGATATTCTTTTTGCGAAATGCGATACTTTACCATCGATGGCATCTAATTATATATTATCGACTATTGTAAATGATTATATATTTATACTACCATATTTTAATTTAAAAATATAGATAAATTATAGTTTTTGGGAAGATCTAGAGATATTATATTACAATTACACAGCTCTACAGAAAAATAATTTTTTTTTGGTGCCTAGAATCTTATAACTAATTTTAACTATTTTTAAATAATTTATTTTTTGAAGAGAAAAGATTTGGCTCCGCCGGGAGTCGAACCCGGGTCTCCCGCGTCACATGCGCGGATGCTAACCACTTATTTAAAAATAATTTAAAAAAGGTGGTCACCCACAGATTAAGATTAGATTAATATAAAGTAATTTTAACTATGTTTTGGGCGCTGATTCCAGTAATGCAATCAGATTTTTTCTATCAGCTCTACTTTTTTAGCTTCAGCATACCTTAACAGTCTTATTCTTCTTCTACCTGGCGCTACAACCCTTGGTGGGTCTTGGCCTCCTGAGCCACCGCCATTCGGCCCGATTTTGTGCTGCCGCTCTCCAGTTTCTGATCCTGAAAAGGCTTCGTGCGTCAGCTGCCACTCCGTCAACCCATCTAAGCCTTGGCCTACCAGTTCGACGAGTGCTGTGAAGGGCGGTGTCCACTATTTTCCTGGGGATATCGTCTTCTTACATTCGTGCAACGTGGCCGGCCCAACTTAGTCGCCCTAGCTTAATGAACCTGGCCACATCTATGTCCCCGTAAAGGTCATAAAGCTCTCTGTTCCTCCTAATCCTCCACCCATCTCCATCTCTCTCTGGACCAACTATCCGTCGTAAAATTTTCCTTTCGAAAATGTGTAGGTCATTTTCATCGACATGGTCCAGGTTTGGGATGCATATGTAAGAACAGGACGTATTAGAGTTTTGTATAAGAGCAATTTAGTTCCCCTAGTAATGGATCTGCTGCGTAAAATTTTAAGCAGAGCGAAATATTGAATTTCTGCTGAGATAAGAAAGAGGCTAGTCGCGGCAAATAGGGCATATTTCGCTCTAAAAGAAAAAAAATACCTTAACAGTAGTTTTATTTAAATTTAAATACCAATTATATTCATTCATTCATTCATAGTCATTCCTCTAAAAACCGCTTTTATGCAGTGTGAGGAGGAAGTTTATATAGCCTTCTCCAGCTCTGTCGGTCATCTACAAGCTGCCTTCTGTCCTTCCATTGGAGTCCTCTTTTCTGGAAGTCCTTCTTAACTTCGTCTTCCCATTTTATTCTAGGACGGCCTCTTCCTCGCTTCCCATCCACTTTGGCTCGATAGACCTCACTAGCAACTCTACTCTGCTCCATCCGCAGAAGGTGTCCCAGCCATCTCAACCGGTTTTCCTCTATTAAATCGTTGGCAGGTTTAACGTCCAGGTTCAATCTGATCATGGTATTTCGTACTCGATCTCTTCTTGTTCTCCCCTCTATCTTTCGGAGAAATCTCATTTCAGCTGCTTGTATTTTTGATTGATGCTTTTTTGTTATCGTCCATGATTCCGAAGAGTACGTCAGAATGGGGAGAAATGTAGATCTGAATACGGCCACTTTCGTTTTCTTTTCCACCTCTCTTCTATTAAGGAAGCCTCTTTTAACTGCTTCAAACATCCTGCCCGCCGCTGTGATTCGCTCATTTACTTCTGAATCAATGTAACCATTTTCGTTGAGGTGTGCACCCAGGTATTTGAAGTTTTCCACCTGCTCCAGGGCTTTTCCTTCAACTCTGATCACACCCATTATTCTTCTTGGTTTCTTCCCAACTCTCATTACCTTTGTTTTCGTGGGGCTTATAACCATGTTTATCTTCATGAGTTCTTCTTTCAATTGGTTAACATTGTATTGCAGATTCTTGTCATTGTCCGAAAAAATAACGATGTCATCGGCGAATGCAAATAGCGAAAGGCTCACTGGTTTTAGGTTAGCATACCCAAGGTGGAATTTCCTCATTTTCTCCTTCGCCCTTCGGATAGCTGAGTCCATAACTAAAAGAAACAGGAGTGGACTAAGACTACAACCCTGTCGGATCCCTATGGTTGTTTCAATTTCTCGAGAAGTACAGTTGGCAAATCTGACCACATTTCGTGTTTTCTTGTAAAGACTTTCAACCGCCTGGATATGACCTTGATCGATCCCTTTCTCTCTTAAGGCGTCTAAGATGTCCCGCTTCTTAACTCGATCAAAGGCTTTTGCGAGGTCTACAAAGCACACCGATATTTCCTTTTCTTTTTCTAAAACTTTTTCAAAGACCTGTCTCATAGCGAAGATAAGGTCTTGGGTGCTCCTATTTTCACGGAAACCGTATTGCTCCTCTTCGAGCAAGCCTTCTATTCTTCTTCTAATCCTCTTTTCTAGGATCTTAGAATAGATTTTACTAGGATACCAGTAAATAGCAAAATCCGAAATAGATGTATAAATGAATTATTTTAGCACGCTTTTCTCCTTATTTTAGAATGTTAAACTATTAGCTAGAACAAATTTTAGTATGATTTTACCCACCGGCAAATCATTTTAATTACTTTTTGTTATGGTATACTTTGGAAATGCTCAACTGGATCATGGGATACCCATGGTGGCAGATTACAGCTGGAACCTAAAACGAGACTGTTTGAAGAAACATTCAAGAAAGTCGCGCAGAAGAAGCTTCTCTGTGTGTGAAATAGAGTCTTTTCGACATGTAATTGTTTTAGTTATAAAGTGATTATTTAAATAATGTGTATGTTTATGTGATTTTAATTAATTTAAAATGTTTTATGTAAAGAATATTAATATCTTTGTTTTTTAACCTGCATATGTATTCGAGTAACTATATTTTAAGAGGTAAGTCACCCCATTTATATATCCCAACAACTAGAGCTGATAGAGAAAAACTAATGGCTAATTTGGATTCAGCGCCCCAATTATACTCACTATCAGCTATTAAGCTCTCGGCACCCAGACCACTGTAGGTCTGTGTTATACTCAACTCGAGTGCAGTACGAAGTGGAATTGAATAACGCGCCTGGGTTATAAACTAGTAGCCATAGACTTGATTTGGTTTTCTTGCTACTCCCCTTCTGTTTTACGTTGTTATTGGTCTCTTATAGAACTTTTTTCACATGTTGCGTGTTACCGATGTGAACTCGAACATTTTAGTTTTTAAGATTAAGCGTAATCGAATCGTTTAGTTTTGATAACACCTCACCCATATTGTTGTTGCCTAATCTATACAAGCCATTATCATCAATAACTTATGCATGATTGTAATAAATAATTGCATAATTTGTGTAATTGAATAATTACATGAATGATAAATTAATACATTTCGGATTTGTATGGTTATCATGTTTGGATTTCCTTAATTTAGATGGAAAAGGTCATAATTGTGAGAGGTCATGAAACAAAGTTATTGACGGTGATGGAATTATTAATTGATTTCCACCAGATTCACCGGATTCGGTTAAAGAATGTTTCACGCTTCAGGAGCACCTTCCGGTTCGATCTCGGACTGGTAAAATATTCTAAACTGAAATAGAATGTGAGCATCGAAGAAACTTTGAGGGAGATCGAAATATATAGTTACGGCATGTACCGATAGAGAGCTCTTTTTTTCCCTGTTGAGTCAGATATTTCTCAGCTCAAGCGACAAGTGCATCAAAATCACATCATAACCATACAATTGTGGAGCTTTTGAAGTAGGTAATTCTTTATAGGTTTTTAAATGAAATTTAACTATCCAATTACAGATTAATTAAATAAATAATATAATTACAGTTAAAGCATATTATAACAACAATTTTATTACAGTTATAAATGAGCTAAATGAAATACAGTATGGTCATATTGATACATAATTATATCTTTTAAGACCAGAAACGACAGCTAAAATGGTTTGGCCATGTTTGTCGAATGAGCGAGAACCGGGAACCCAGATAGGTAATGGATGCTCGACCCACTGGCAGGAGGCCATGCGGAAGGCCTAGGATTCTATATGAAGAATATATCCAGAGGATTGGAGGAAAACTTTCCAGGAACTGAAGAGGCTGTGCAGGGACCGTGAAGCCTGGCAGCGTTGGATCGAGGCCCCTCCACGCTAGTAATGGCACAAAGGAGGAAGAGAAAGAAGAAGAAGAAGACCAGAAATAAACTTCTTGTAACCTACCCTCTGTTATCTAGTTACCTGTTACCTTCCCCAAGTTTTCTAACCTTAGATCGTCCTTTCGCTCTACTCTTGTTTTTTTTTTTTGTTTGATTATTTGATGCTATAGTGTTTTTAATCTTTAAAATTTTAAACCGAAATATTTTAAATAATAGAAAAGCACTGACAGATTGACAGGTTCATAAGGAAGGCCTGCGAAGGGATGAGAATAAAATTAGTAAAAATACCTATATCATGACCACAAGTTTAATATCGATTCATTCTTTATTACCCCTCCAATAGGTAAATAACAACTATTAAAAAAAAAAAAAAAAAAAGGGAAAGACATGACCTAAATGAATTGTCGGGAAAAAGTTACTTTATCCATTAAATACTGATTCAAAGAGTAGATGAAATTCGATGATCAGATGGATTAAAAATAATTATGTAATGGTTATCAGTTTACTCGTATTTTTATTTAATTGTATCCCCTGCTTAAATAGCGCCCCTTCTCAATTATACTCATTATTAATAATCATTAAAATTTAATTAGATGTGGAATTTAAATAATACTTCAGTTTTGTCACAGAGCTGTAGATAAATCATCATTTTAGTTGTTTCATTTACTGTTCATTGTTTTAAATAGAATATAAATACCACTAGTTGATCAACGTCATAATGGAAAATTAAAAAATATTCAACGAATTGAATTCATATGAAGAGTCCACGGAAGAAAGGGGGAGAGTCAATTTTTTCCGAATTTTAGTTATATACATATAATTGTTCGTCTAGATGAGTAGAATATGTTGGTGAAAAGAAATAGTCAGAAAAAATGACAGTCGGTTGATTACAAGCGATGGAAAGAACCACGTACTCGGAAGAAAGGGGGAATGTCCACGCGGAAAAACCTAGAATGGGGGAGAGTCATGTTAGAAGTTATATGGATTGTGTATTAATATCACCATTTCATCAATAAAACAGGGAAGAAAGGGGGAGCGTCCATGACTATCCCCCTTCCTGTTATGTTTAAATTGTTTTTTTTTTACTAAAACATTTTTATTTAGAGCGTGATATGTCAGTTTCGGGCAAATTTATTATTTTCACACGCAAAACAAAAAGGAAAAGGACATATAAAGAAATTGAAGAAAAATGATAAAAGATACGTAAGTAATTAAAGATCCAAACCTAAAAACTCGATTTTCTCGGAAAGCACTCCAAATGACATCCCCCCTTTCTTCCGTGGACTCTTCATATATATTAATTTATAAAACTTTTATTGTTAATTGGATTCAAAGTTTGACATCAGCACATTTTTTAATGAACAGCTATTGATTTTTGTTGTTCAAATTATTAGGAATTAAGTAAAAAAAAAATATATATATATATATATTTATATATATAAATATATATATATATATATATATATATATATATATATATATAAATATATATATATATATATATATATATATATATATATATTTTATATATCGTTTTTTTATTATTGTCAGATCATTGGCAATTATTACAAAAAAAAACACTTTCACGAAACCCATCTTCAGGTGCACTAAAACAAATCAAGACAATTACAACAATAACATTTATGAACTTTATTGGACATATATAAATGCAATATCTAAAGTACGTGCTTTGAAGCGATTTGGCTAGTTCTAGTTGGTTGATATGGCCAATCGAATTATTATGGATTTTAAGAGTATATTAAAGTTAATCCGAATTTTCGGAAAACCATAAAAATATATTTCAGGACTTTAATCCATAACATATGAGCAAGTTACACGCACAATATATCTAATTTACACATACATTATTGCCATTATGACTGAACCCCAAAAATTTTCATTGCATTAAAATAAATAAGTAATATAATAATATAAATTCTACATATAGTGCTTTAGTGCCACATATTATATATCCGATATAGCTGTTGAAGCTTATATCATCTAAAATTCATTGTAATGCCTTAGAAAAGATAGGATTAAGGTTGAATGATTACCTAATAATCCAAACACCGGTTCAATCCAAATTATCATACTATTTTGACGAGCAAACAGCAACAGAAACATTTTCCAATGTAATTAAAATTTCTCTTGGTAAACCAACCGCCACAAATAACCATACATATTTACTAAACCGGTCGCAAACACTTCATGAATATTCGCTAATGTATGGAAGCGGATCCTGGACATTAAAGAGGAAATTTATGTAGCTCACCGAGATATTGTAAAATGTAAAAGTATACAAATATTAGTTTAATTCAATTAATTACAAAATCGATGTTCGGATATTTATCATTTATTACTTAAGCAGTTATTTATTATGATTTTTATGACCAATTTTACCCCATCTATACTATTGAAAACTATAGCCTGGTCTCGTTTTGGGAATTTTTCCTGTTTTTGTGAGGTTATCTTGGCAAAAGTCTTACCTTCACTTACCGAGGAACTTGCAAACTGTTCATTTCTTGGTTCAGGGTTATCACGGGCTTCAAAATTACTGGAATTCATGTCTACACTGGGAAATTTGTACTGATTTCTAGAAAAAGAACTTATAAAGACAGAGCAACTTTACGGGTATGTTTTCACAAAAACCTCCAGCTGGTCTTTAAATTACATTAAAATACATAGCCATTATGTATTTATAAATTAATAGAATTTGGTGCCTCTAGCCTATGATGTTGTATATGGCACCTAAAATGTAACTAAATAAATAAATAAAGTTATTTATTAAATATACTTTTATTAAATAAAAGTATTGAGTTCGTAAAAAAATTCGGACCCAACTTTTCTACTTGCGTGCTTATGTGAACAACCTTAACTCTAAAACTATATTGAAAATCATTATATTACAATAACATTTCTCAAATCCGCAACTATAAGTTCCACATCATCCATGCTTCTAAAGTTAAAGAAAATTATTTTTCATAGAGGAAAGGCGGTAGAAAAAATATGATATATTCGAAATCAATGAGCTTTTACTTCAGAGTGATTATATATATTATCTTCAACATGTAACGGCTACGCTTGAGATATCTTAAAGAAGAAAGTGTTTTAGCAAAAACTAAAACAACAAAGTATGTTAGAAAAGAAGTCATAACGACTTCTAACTTCGTAAAAGTTGTATATCCATTGACAAAAATAGATGTTCCTTCTAAAAAATAATAATAATAATTTCAAAATCAACATCTACTAATGCTTATATAATTTTTAATAGGAGTAGCAACGAATTTTAAAATATTCATTCATAACATAAAGTTTTGCCAAGTGATAGGTATTAGAGATCGACTTTGATAACGGTTGTTTTTTTTATTTATGTATATTTATTTTATAATGATAAAGGGGAGGGGGGATAATAACAGTTAAGACTATATCCCTTTTATCTATAAAGTTGATTCCATATATGAGATCCAGTTCCTAATGGAGAGTTTTAATCTTTTTGAGGGACGTAAGAAATAAATGTTCGGTCTTTCCTAGACTACCTCTCAACTGAACTTGACTAAAATTTGCTATTTGCCGTGTTTGGTAAGAAAATACTTGCCCATTTAACTAGTAAGAACCGAATTCAGTATTGCTATCCAGGTGGACTTAAATACTTCAAAACGTACATTTTAGTTTATTTATGGTTGACAAACAAGTAGGTGTTTCTCATCAGAGTTTCAAATATATAATTACGTTTTCAGAAAAATCATCAATAATTATTAAATTTAATGCTAAAATTGGAAATCATGCTTGGTTTATATATAAAAATATAAATTGATCTTTGATGTTTATTGGTTCAATTAAAATAATGATCACTCACTGAATGGATCAATCATTTCATGAATAATAATGATTAATATGAGGATTAAAATGCGACCATACGTCTGGGGGATCAATAATAATTATTAAATTTCGATAAAACAAATTTTAATTAGAAAATAAAAATACCTTTTATAACAAATTAATATATGTTTATGGACACTTAATGTACATATTTTTTAATATATCGAAAGTTGATATATTAAATTTTATTTATATTACCAGTTCATTTTTTATTGTTGGTGTGTTCACCGATTATTATTTTTGAATAAACATTTAACGACCAAAAATAATAATAATTTTCGAGTAACATTTTTTTAGATCAGAAATATAAATTTTTTCAATTATTTCGATATATTTTTTTTATTTTAGAAAGACATTAGATATTTTGTCTTACAAACCAAAAATAAATAAACAAACGTGTTTCAAGGCCAATCTTTTCTCATCTTATTAAAAATATTTTAAAATTGTAATAAGAATTTTCATGTTATTATTACAAGATAAATAATTTTGATAAAGGTATAATTTTTTTATATCTATGTTCAAAAATAAAATCGATAATATATAATTTCGATCGATAACATCGATAACAATTTTTATAAGATTTGATTTTTTCCTTTATTTATTTCAAAACCTGTTAAAAATAATGACTTGTCAACTTTAGTAGAAATAAATTAAATGATTATTCATATTATATTCATTTTTCATCTTTGACGAACCAATGGGGTGGGTTCATACCTTAAAGCGTTAGCAATTAATCTTAAAATTTTAACCCTGAAAATATTATAACGGTTTAGGTACCCTCGACTTTATGTGCATAAAATCAAGAGGCAGTTGCTTGCGAAGTCAATAAATTCTTTGCGAAGTCAATAAATTACGAAGTCAATAAATGTATCACGACCTAAGATTTAGACCGCTTATATCTGAAACTCTGGCCTTTTGTACACATTAAAGAAGTTTCAAAGATATGTTTTCCTTTCTCTTTTGATAAATAACTTTAAAAAGCTCTTATTGGAAAACTAATTTCAATATATATGTGGAGGAGATCATCATATTTTTAACAAGTATCAAAACTTAATTCTGATTCGTAAAAACAAATAATTACATTATAATACTCGATGGAAATTGAAATTTAATCCGTACACAAGCATATCATTAATTTATTATTATACTAATATATAAAAGACCTGTTTTCGTTTGTCAGCACTAAAGGAAAAACTATTGGATAGATTCACACGCGGTTTCATCTCCGTAAATTATCCGTGTTGTGACCAAAAATTTAAAACATTAAAATCCTCATACTTGGGAGTAAAGATAAACTTTAATATACTAACTTCACAGTGCTCCACAAGATTAATATTTTATTTTTTGTATCAATCAATTATTATTTTACTTTTTTTTCTTCAGATTATTGTAGTTTAACATGTTTACATATATTTCCCTCAATCTATAAGGAACGTTTAAAAAAAACAGCCCTGATTAAGATATCACATCTAAGTGTTTTTTATTATGACTGCATCCCGGATCATTTACAATTCATAATCAGGAACTTTGTTTTATTAAAAATAGTGTTAAAAAAAACTTGAGGTCCTCTAAAATTAAAGTGTTTTTTTTTTTTACTATTTCTTTGCTTACACTCTCATAATTGTATCAACAAAGCAATGAAGCAATTTTCTGGGAGTGAGGAAAATAATTCAGTACTCCGTACCCTCCCTCTCAATATAATAGATATATTAATTTAATATTTTCATGTGGTTTACCACTCATTATAATTTTATGTTATTTTTAAATATTTTCTTATTGAAGACAAAAGATTGGCCTCGGCCGGGAGTCGAAACCGGGTCTCCTGCGTACGGATAAAAATTGAAGAAGATATAATATTTTTACATAGGGCGTCCAGGGTGTTTAGCGGGTGTAGACAAAAAGTTAGCTGAAAAAGAAGAAAGGGCAAGGCAAAGGAAATTGAATGAAGAGAAAAACATATGTGAGCAAATGTAGATGAAAGCCTTGAGGAACCCTTAGCATCCACTTCTCAAATGGTAAGTTCTCAAACTACTAAAAAAAGAGGAAGGAAAGACTTTATCACGCCTAAGTTAGTTGCAGCTTTAGATAGATGCCAATTAAGCATAAGGGATTCTGTCTATATATTTCAGGCTGTAGTAGAAGCACTAGATCTTAGCTGTGATGATTTTCCGATAAACAAAGCGTCTATTCAACATATTCGCACACAGAGTCGAAAAGATAGAGCGGAATCTATAAAATTAGATTTTCAGAATAATATGCCTGAAATGATGACCGTTCACTGGTATGGAAAATTATTACCTGGACTTGACTTCAGAAGAACGCCTGCCAATTCTGATTTCATTTTGAGGAAAGGAACAACTTCTGGCTGTACCCAAACTGGAGAGCTCTCCCGGTCAGGATCAAGCTAAAGTTGTGTTGAACGCACTTTATGGGTGGAACCTCGATGACAAAGTACAAATAATGTGCTGTGACACAACAAGAAAATATCCTGCCTGATCAGTTGTTTACCGGACCAAAATAACAATACTTCGTTCCAAGCACAACATTGTATTGATAACATCCTTATTTAATAATTTACAAGATATTTTTGTTATGTTTTTCTATTTTCGAAGTTTGAATTAGGTCCTTACTTTTAAAATCGAGTTTTTCAGATTTTAAGAGCACATTAATTAAGAAAAAAAAAAGAATATATACATACATATATATAAATATATATATATATATATATATATATATATATATATATATATATATATATATTATTTTAATTATTTTTTTTAATTTTAAATATTTTATTTTTGAAGAGAAAAAAATTGGTCTCGGCCTGGAGTCGAACCAGGGTCTCCCGCGTGCATGTACAGTACGCTATCCACTGCGCCACACAGCTCGCCTCCAAGCCGAGTCAATCTATCCTCTTCACTAACCCTTATCCCCCAATCTCGCATTTATTTTGCGAATTTATATGAGGGGTGGGCTATTTTGTCTAATTGACAGGATCTCTTGACATTTCGTTAATTTTTATATCAATTTAATCATTTCGTGTGGGTTACCACTCATTATACTTTTTTAATTATTTTATTCTTTAAGGGAAGATTTCAAGTTTAATTTTGGTGCTAATCTAAATTCAAGATACAAAACCTTCTTAGCTATTTATTATTTATAGGTCGTATCTTACCTTTTTAATATGCAAATATATATTCATTTGCATATTTTTGTCAACAAACTTTCTGCCCTCAGGAAGCGAGAACCAAGCGGAATTTGTCTCTCCTCCCATATCCTCTACATCGACGGATGCCTCGCATCAAAGTCGTTTCTATTATTTTTCTATTCACATTTTTTGAGATATAAGCATGATATAAAAGTGAGAAGTAGTTCCTATAAACCATGACTAAGCAACTGTAAACATTGAAGAAATATTGTGAGATTGCTAGTTTCGCTTTAGGGAATGGGCAGCGAACTCAATAAATGGCTTATTGGTCTAGTTATTGAGCGGTGCAATAATCGGTACATAATAATAAATAAACAATAAAGTATATCAGCTTTACTATCCTACGCATTTTAATTGTATAGCATCCCTATTATGAACAGAAAGGTATCTTGACTTCGTGCTGGGTAATCTGCAATATAGATATTTTCTTCCGATATTCGTTATTTTACCATCGATGGAAACTAATTCGATATTATCGATTATTGTGATCGTTTACATTTTTTTTTAATACTTATAAAAAATAACAATTTAGGATTATTTGAAGAAATTAAATACACCAACAGAAAAATGAAATTTCATAATGTGCCCTGCTATCATTAGCCCACACTATATCATATCATCTGCTATCATTAGCCCAGACTGTATCATATCACGTTCTGATCGGAATTAGTGTTATTTATCTGTTGGTGTATTTAATTTCTGTCAACCCCCCTTGACTCCCTATAAATAAGATTATTTTTTTGGGGGGGAGGGGGAGGATTGGTTTGCCACCTTCACAACTCATTACCCCTCATGCATATGGCCAAGAGATAAAATAACTAATACTTTTATTCAATCAAGTAGTTTTTCTAGTAGGTACGTGAAGCAATCGAGTATTTATTCTCTAGGCTGTTTTTCATCATATAAACTTCTTTTAGACCCAAAAGGTGAAGTGAAATTGTATCATGGGTTACACCACTAAAAAGCTAACTAAATTCCGCAGTTTTTAGGAAATTTGACGGCTTCTAAGGTGCTCCAGTGAGGAGTGAGAAATTTTCAAAAACTATTAAAAATTTAAGTTTTAATAATTTTTTTGCGTTTCGCGCGTAAAAAGGCCCACTGAAAGTGGAATTTAAATAACCTAACTCATCTTTGAGGAAATTTAATGCTGATTAAGAAAATATCATCGTTTTTGTTTCTACGCTAAACCAAAGTAAAGAAATAAAGAAAATAAAATCAATACAAATTCTATTTCCTTAACAGATTGAGATGGCAAACTCATTTCTGCGCCATTCTACCCTGTTTAGCATGCAGTATTATCCAATTTGTTTTTACACTATGTCTGGGACACCCAGTATATATTTGGGTTACGTATATTACGTTTGGGTAATAAGTATATATTACGTTTGGCTTGGGGACACCCTGTATGTATGTATGTATGTATATATATATATATATATATATATATATATATATATATATATATATATACATTTTAGGGTGAGGCAGTTTTATTAGATTTATTATTATAAAATTTTTAATATATTAAAGTCCGTTATTTCTCATGTATTATTAGGCAATGATTAATCTTTCAAATCTTCTGTTGTTATATATTATAAAATATTCACTAGAATATTTTAAAATATGTTAATGTTTCTATCTCTTTAAAAAAAAAAAAAATTGTTAAATCCTTATATTCCGTAGGTTACTAACCAAACCTCACAGGATGGATGCAGAAAAGGTGAAGAGACCAGACGAAGCATAATGAGCTCCTTTGATGTTAATCCGCCAACGAACGATTTATGTCGGGCGCGCAAATTGCTATTACTCCATATCTCACAATTTGACGCTAAGCTTGGTAAATCAAAACTTAAAGAAAATTAATTTTGCTAAAAGTTTCCAAGAAAAAAAAAGTCGAGCATTGCTATCCCAAGAAGACCCAATTAAAAAGTGATCCGTCTGAGAAACCCTTCTTGTTGCCTAAAGATCAGATTATCAAGGGATTCATGCTCCTTTAACGGAAACTTTGAAACTACCATGGTGGACCCCCGTAAAGAGTTACCCATTATTCGAATATTATTTTATCCGAGAGAACGGATAATCAATTAACAATTTATTATTCACTATTCATTAATTGATTATTATATCATCTGTAAATAGATTGGAATAAATAATGAAAACTTAAGAAATCATGAAAACGGATGCACCTATATTTATTTTGAACAAATAAATATATAATATAAGTGATTGAATATAAACCCTGAAATCTTTGATGGCATTGTTTTTTATTTTGTTGTTTGTTTTTTTATCCTTGCTCAAATTTATTGGATTTATTGCGTTATAATTCAGCTGTAAGTATCTATTAATACATTTTTTTTTAAATTAACTTTTAGCTGTTTAACCTATATTGAACTTTCTAACTACCATTCCCTATCAAAATTATATATATGGAGTATTAAGTATGTAGCGAAACTTATATAGCAGCCGATAAAACGATAAAGGCGGATAACGCGAATTACACTTTAAACCTCAGATTTTAATTTTTTTTGTCCAACGTTTCGGCACTCACGCCATCATCAAGATAAACGTCTGTGACCACAAAATATTTTCAATAAAATAGGCTGAATGTCCTTGTAATAAAAATTAAAAGTTTTTACTAGCTAAAAACTACAGTCATTTTCTACTAAAGCTTGAAAGTCAAAATAAAAAATACAAGGAAATAAAATATAAAATACAATTGAGGTCAAATACAAGTATCACAAAAAACACTTGACTAGTATCTGTCTAGCCTCAAATCAATAAAGAATTATCACTTAGACTTTAATATAAAAATGCATTTGATTGTTAAAAATTAAATTGTAGCCCAAAAGTAAAAATAATTCATAGCTCGTATGTATGATAATATATACTTTTTTTTTTTTTGCTTTACCGAATATGTGGTTTTCACAATTAATAAAATTATATTGGAATTAATTATATAAAATAGTAAAAAAAGTCTAAACTAGCTGACGGATCGAAAATATGTGTTAATGGTTTTCTATTTTTTCTTTCTAGCGCCGTTTATTCCGTAGAGCCGCTTATGAGAAGTCCAAGGTATACATATTATCCATAATTTTATCCTGATTACGTTACTAAAATCTTTATTTTTCTGTGGCTCGCACAACAGATTTCCTAATTTTTTTTAGTTTTTTTTTCTAGAAAATAGTCTATTTTAACTACTATGAGTTGCCGAATCAAATACTGGTGGCCGTGTGTTTTAAACGGCATAATAAGTATACGATTGGTCGTTAAAATTAAAATATAAAATATCATTTTGTATTTAGTATTAAAAAATATCTACCATGATGAAATATATTATTTACTAACAAACACATTAACACATGTAATAGCGAGAGGGCCTATATGTATTAATTTATAATATTATCTGATATACCTTTCTAATATTACTTTTTTATTTTATTATTATGTCCAATAAAAAGGGGATTGGATCGGTGGAAATGGATGATCTCATAACTTTCTACACCTGTTTCAGTGCCAGATGTCAGCACATAAAAAAAACATAAAAAGGGAAAAAAAGCGAGAAAATAACGTATCAGCTGACATCTCTTATGAGTTTTTAAATTTGTTTTTTAATATTTTTATTTTTATAACTTAGGTACATAACTTTCTCAAAAACAGAATATAAATTACTATATACACTACGAAGCTAGAAATTTCATCTCATTAATTAGTTTAATTAGCATGGATTCAAACCAACGCTCCCTTGTTATTGGATTTACACTAATATTAAATTTTATTTCCAAGTTATACATATTCCACATGGATATTATGCATCTTATACAAAATTGTTGGATATATTTACGAATTTTCTTATCTTCAGAGGCTGTTAGCCAATAGAAATCAATGAATAAATAGAAGAAGAACGTATTTACCCTAAAAGACCAGGATAATCACCCCCGGTGTCTTAAACACGGAACCGGTGAATAAATCATTATACGTCACTCCACATGTTAACAAATGTTTCCCAGCGTTCAAACAGTTTTAAATTATCAATTAGTTTGAAATAAGTTAATTATTCAAACAATTTCAAATATTCAATTAGTTTCAAATCAGTTACCATCCTATCAAAATTTAATAATCGTTGAACGGTATAAAATGGCCATATGTTTAAAATCCCATCAAACATCAAATACTCCTGTAATTAAAACATTTAAATACTTTTTACATACATGCTATTAGAAGGATCCACCCTGAAAAAAGTATGCACAAAAATATATTGATTCAATGTTCGATTGTATATAATTGTGATTTCTCACCTCTCTTTATTATTATTATGTAATTTTCAACCTTATATCTTATCCTTGGAGTCTTAAAATCGAAAATTTTCACAGTTTTTGTTTAAATAAAAAACAAAATATGTTTTTATAATTTACCGACAGGTACACATTCGATTTTATTCATGTTAAAAAAAATTTTACCTCTTCCAAAAATAGTAATATTATAAATTAAATAAGAAATGTAATAAAACCTAATAGTTAACAATCAGTTTTTATGGTATTAAGAAATTCATAGAATTTTGTTAATGATACCAGTGAAAAAGAACAAAAAAATACTAACAAATACAGTAAAATATTTTCTAACTTTTCCGGAATATGATCAGAAATATGAAAAACAGTCCTTTAGACGTCATATAATGACTTGAGTGAGTTTTACTATAATTCTAGTTTCATGATATAACGCAATCTTCAAAAAATAGTCTTATTTTGTCTGAAAAATACAAATCTGAAGAAGTCACTTTAATTTCCAGAAATAAAAAACCAATGCAATATCATCGAACTAGAAGGTTTGTAGAGACAGATCCAGGATAAAACTTCATGTACGTTTCTTATTTCAACATCAAATATGAATATACGTTATACTTAGTGTAAAGTATTAGATATAACCAATTATAAAATATATTAAAGTATAAATTATGTATTATCATCATAATTTGTTATTAATAAATTACAACATTTATCTGCTAAGGTTAAAGCAGAGTTGGGCGAAATTCGTCTTATATAGTAGTTAATGTTTAACGGATACAATTATCTATTATTTGACATTTCGAATAAAGATAACTGCATAATCCGTTATTTATACATAACGAATAATTTTAATTTATCTATCTTTTGTTATCTTAGATAACCGTATGAATATATCGTTTTCGATAGATTAAAATAATTAATAATTCTCACATTCGTACAGATGATTTATTCTTCAAATAATTTTCTAATTATTGCTGATCATCGTTTTCTATGGCGGTTACACAAAAGAACACAATAAAATGTTTAACATTATTGTGTTGTTATTGTTTTAATTCACGAACTTCGCGTGAAAGTTGGGTGCTATTGATCATTTATTCTCCTTAGTTCCAATTTTATGTAAGATGATATTTAATTGAAGAACATTAATGATAGACAAGTTAAGGAATTTGAGCAAAACAAGTTCCGCTGACTGTTTTAGTATCTCAAAATGTGGTCAGATGTGATGCATTACATGCAAGGGTATTGATAATATTGAAGACTAATTATCTATATTATTAAATTTCTATTCCATTATTAATATTATATGTTCATGCGGTTTCAATAAATGCAAGTGTATTCTTTCTCATCAGTTTTGTTCCAACAAGCAGTTGTGGACTATCATGCGCCGCACTATTTGATTTTAAGTTTGATTGTTTCGATTTTCCGTTCGATTTACTCTTGTTCGAAAACCACCCAATTAATAGAGTGGGTACATAACAATTAGTCCACATCTTCTAGTTGGAACAAACCTATGAATTTTTTTTTAAATGTTCATTAGTTATTCGGAAATATTTACAGATGATAAATAACGGATAAAAAATATTGAATGACGAATAACTAACTCTAAAAGTATTCGAATAACGGATTACCCGCTTATTGAATATTCGATTATTCATATAGCGAATAAATGATTATTTGTCATCTGTCATTTAAATAAAAATAACATATGCCTATATCTGAGTTAGAGCATCATGGAAAAGTGAATTTTTAGTGTTTCTTTTTTAATTTAAAGCTCTTGTTTTTAGGAAAATTTAAATTTTAAAAATTAAGACAACTATGTGGCACATTGTTGTACCCAACCCTGAGGTTTGTTTAACGTCAGTTTATGCCACTAAGGCTAATCGGACGATGCTACAGTGGGAGTCCTAAGTTTTGTCTATCCAGGTATAATTAGGATAGGGATCTTCAACGAGTACCTGACAGCGTACAGTCTCGGAACCTCTATTTTACGTCCTATCCGAGTAACGGCATAGCCGAGGATTTTTTACTCCCTTTAAAAAATCCTAGGGCCACCGCGGGACGTGAACCTGCGACCTTTAGTATTGCAGGTTGCCATGCTAACTACTTCAGCACAGGTGACCCCAATTGCCAACCCTGAGGTAAAAATGTGCTACTGAAAAAAAAAATCTCTCACTACTCTCATGTGTCGTTTTACGTTTCCTAATATATGAATTGAATACTTAGGTATATTTAGGAACGTTGCGTATAAAAACAGAAGCACCAAATGGATAATGGTCGGAACAATTAATCAAAACCTTCAAAAACGAAACATTCTTGCACCGTTCAATGGTACATCCATACAAAGCGAATGTCCACTCAAAAATCAACAATGAATTTTCCTAATTAATGGTTAGGGTGATCGATAAATTAAAGATAATTAAGGTATAAGCAAATTAGGAGTGTCTTAGCGAGATCAATTGCAACTCCGGTATAGATTGTCGTCAGTTAATTGATGCATTTGAATTAACAGGTAATTTTGAGATGTAATTAATTAAAATATATTATTATTTATATTATAATAATCCATGATTATAATATTAATTATTATTGGGATAATTATAAGTTTACTTTTAGAATAATTATATGAAGTCATGATTTTTTCAGGATGTTTTTCATAGGATTAGAAGCAACAATAATAATTTTTTAACCCATTTCGTCCCAGATGTGCATTTACGTATCATTGATATCAATCTATTTTTTATTTCTCTTTTGAATTAATGTTTAAGGGTCTAAATTATTTTTAAAAGTAATTTATATATAGTTTAAATTTTTGAATATATGTTTCCTGTGAACTTTGTTGTACCCAGGATTTAGATTATAATATTAAGGAAAAAGCAAAATAATGCATGTAGGCAGGGAGCAGGAAGTTGTCGAAATACGATGCAAAGGGGAAGTAATGAAAATGGTGGAGGACTACACTTACCTGGGGACAGTGATAAGCAGGGATGGAAGATTGGACCAGGAAATCTCCAATCGAATAAAAAAGGCAAATAGTATCTACTATCAACTCAGTAACACCGTAATAGGTAAAAGAGAAGTAGAGAAAAACGTTAAAATGCACATTTTCAAAGCCGTTTATCTGCCTACCCTATTATACGGTAGTGAAAGTTGGACTCCATTAGAGAAACACCATAGTCGATTGACAGCTACTGAAATGAAATATCTCCGAAGAGTGGCTGGTCGAACAAGGAGAGATCGAATCAGAAATGAGCGTACAAAAGAAGATCTCGGAGTTGCTCCCCTGAAAGATACTCTTGAACAAAAACAACTTCGATGGTTTGGACACCTCTGCCGGATGGACGAGAACCGTCCCCGAAAATTTTTCGAAGCTGTGCCCATAGGGAAACGACCAAGAGGTCGACCAAGAAGGCAGTGGATAGACCACATTAGTAGAATTGGCCAAAAGCGAAACAAGCCACTAAATGCAATGAAGGCTATGGCACGAGACCGAGAGGCTTGGTATGCATGGACCGAGGCACCTCCATGCTGAAAGGCACTACGGAGGAAGAAGAAGAAGTGAACTTTAAAATTTCAAATATGCAGACAACAGAAATTTGGAAGCTCACTCTAAATTATCGGTGTTTCAAGAATATCATGAAACATACATTTTTAACAACTTTTGAAATGTTTCGTATGTCTATTTTTGATTAAATGAATTTAATAATAAAAAACTGGTACCGATTATTTTTTTAACTTTTGACCCCTTAATGACCCGGAGGTCTTTTAAAAAAAATAGTTTTCAAAGAACAATAAGTTTTGAACTTACCAATCATATATTTTTGACTTATAATATAGATAGATAATTGAATATATATTGGTAATTGAAGATTGATAATATAATATACCTAGAAATAGAAATAAACGCCAAAAATTCATATTATTTTTACCCTTATGACAAAATAGGTTAATTTTGAGTATGTGTTAAATACAAATGAATAAGAATTAAGAATACCACAGTCGAGCAGAAAAAAAATAAATAATAATAATCAACGGATTAAATTTTTAATTCTAAATATATTTTTTTCGAGATGATTAAAATTTTTGTTTGCTATCGTTCTATTTAATAACAATCATACATCGAGAATGAAACAAGTACAAGCATACAATAACCCTTTGTTTCTATTTTCTTTCTGATAGCATTATTCTATTCGTTTATGACGAATATAACAAAAATATTATTCATGAACACGAATATATTTTTAGTCGTACGAAGTAGCTAAATAAAACTCAATACAAAATTGAAAAATTAGTACTTTTATATTAGTCTCTACTGATGAATAAAAAATTTGACGTTTATAATTATTTTTTGTTGATACAATCTTGACTCCCAACTCTGAACAAAAATAATACCACTTGATCGCAATTACATAGGTATAAAATCCATTTTTAATCATAAATAAAATTTCAATAAATATAACCAATTAATAAATCTCGTAATGAGACATTTATTTGAAAAAATTACTTCATCCGTTTGAAATTGGCTCGCGCAGAAATATTTGCAAATATCTTTACTTCGGTCCGATTCTCGAAAAAAAAAACTTTTAAAAAAAACTGCCCCTTTAGTTCGGAAACTAACCAAATTCTATCGGCTGTCAGAACTTAACTCCCACACATTGGTCAAAACTTATTTTGCTGCAAGTAAAGTTTCAGAGATTGGAAAGTTTTTTCTTTTAACAAGCTAACACTAAAATTCTTTTATGTACTCGTTATCAGAATCAGCATCGAAAACTAGAGTTGATATCGAAAACTCTTATGTGATCTTTCTGAACAGAACAAAGTACCAACGCCTTGTTTAGAAGAATAAAAATTTAATTTATACTTATTTTTCTTTCCACCTATAGACATAAATGTCAACACTTTTACTTTTATTCCGTAATAAACATGTGATACCTTCTTCTTGCATGATGTTGTAGGTACTTGTAAGTGCTTACGTGCAAAGCAATTATGCTTACGCAGACAATACCAATACGCAATAGTGCTTACGTACACCCCAACAATGCTTACGTGCATCGAATGTAATACGATACATATCTTCCTCTTGCATGATCAATGTTGTACTAAATAAGTTCAAACACATACGCAATACTCACTAAATAATAATAATATATTCTGTATTTAATCGTTACTAAAATAAGCAAATAACTATTTATAATATTAATTTAAAAACCTTATTATCGGTTTTAATTCGTAGAGGTTGAAAAGGAACACCCGATTATTAAAAAATCGGTGAAATCGGTCATATCTTTTATTCAAGACATAAATTGTTACAGAAATTCAAATTATCCCTCCTTTATGGATAACGAATAGTGCACTTACCTTTATTCCACACTGCGAATAATAGATAATTGTATTCGAAAATCGTTAACTATTATGTATGATAAATTCCGCCGCTGATTTGCCGGCGAGTGAATAGCGAAGGCATTACCCGTGCTCCATTTATTAAGATAATTTTTTTTTTTAAGCTGAATGATTTTATTCCAAATTTTATGTAGGAAATAAGCCGATCCATGGTTGAAAAGCGTATTCATACGTTCCGTTAATCTATATAAATAAAGATGAAATTCTGTTTGTTTGTTTGTCCATAGTAAAATTGCATAACTTCAGCCAATCTCTGGGTATATTTTTTATTGTTATAAAAATCTTTAGAATCTCGCTTTACATTGGTTTTTTGCGAAATCGATCGTTTGAGTCGAAATAAGTCTCATTTTATAGATTTAAAAAATGAAATTCCCCGGGTGAAACCGGTATTTACAGCTTGTCATTAATAAACATGAATTTCCTTTATTTAAAAGAAATAGTATATAGATATATTAATTGATGTACAAACAAGGTAAACAAAAAATTCTCAGAATGATCCAAATTTTTTAAGAACCTATCGTAAACAATAAACGGAATATATTCCAATTTGATACCATTTATATATTAATGTTTTTTTTTTATTGTTTTTTAATTTTAATATACTTCAGACTTTAATCTGCCTCATAATTCTTGTTTTCCTTTTTTTTTTTTTTTTTCATTTCGTCTTTTTTCATATTTTTCATAGTTGTCTTTTGAAATTTTAAAACGGACCAGCGTCACTTTCATAATAAATATTGCTGTATTATTAATGTACCCATATAAATCATTTTACATATCTCTTAAATTATTTTACAATATTTATGTATCAACTATAACCATTTACATAAATATATATACAATATATAAAACTCTTTGGCCACTTCAAAGACAAGCCTCTTTAAAAAAAAAACTATAAAAAAATATATTATATTAGTTTATACAATATTTATTATATTTACCTATAAAATGTATGTATATATATATATATATATAGCTATATATATATATATATATATATATATATATATATATATATATATATATAAGTAATTATTATTACCTTTAAATTGCGGCCACACTTAAAAGCACTCTTCTCCTCCATCTTTTTCCAAAGTGCCCTCTCAGCTTGGAAGTGCGCTTCACACAATATTAAATGAGGTTATGAGCTGATCATTACCCAGAGCGTCTTTTTGTAAGACGCTTATATAAAGCGGAATCCGATTACTCCAGTGATATATGTACGGGTTCTTACACGAAATTCAAGTTTGAAATTATTTTATTCTGTAAAAATTTTCGATTTAGGGCACCTATATTGAATTTTTTTTTAAACATTCACATTTTAAAGGGGGTGGGTGATTTATTGTGTTTTTTGGCTTTAGTACAAACGGAGCATCCGATACAAAATAAAATTCAGAATCTGTCAATGCATTTTTTTGTAAAATGAATTGCCTACATATTAGGAATTTCGAAGTTAAATACTTAGAGAAGTGAGTTGGAATCAACAAGTAATAATATGAAATCACCAGAATAAGAAAATTACACGGTGGTTCCTGTTTTCTCTATTTTTCGCAGAAAATTTTGACAGGTAATCTGATGATACAAAAAAAAAAAAAAAAAATAAAAATGTGAAATGTGCCTATTTCAGGGAATAAATGGTTAAGTCGGATTCGCTTACTTTTTAGGGCACGTCCTTTAAAGTTTAAACGGTAATGGTATAAAATTAGAATTTCATTATCAAGCCTTGAAATTTCCTCAAAAATACCAAAATAGCGGCTATAGATTACAATCATTTAACTAACTAAATAAATCTTATCAGTAATGAGATATTGGAGTTGACTTATTGCCCACCAACCAATTAAAACAGATTTAACGGAAATTCTAGTAACTACACTTCAAGTGAACGCCTGACATATATACCTATTAACTTCATAGAAACCGCCTGTGATGACAGATATACATCTTTGTAAAATAAATAAATATTGCTTAAAATTTAAATTAGCTGGTCTCTAGATTTTTTGTTTTTATTATTTTAATTCATTTATTAATTTTTACTTTCGAATAAATCATTTTTCTTAAATCATACATTTTAAAAATAATTCTACTGCAGTTGAAGAAAATGATAAAAAGGCATAGTGGAATTTCAAACTTTGAGAACAGTAACATAATTAACGTCAAATTTCTTCAATATATAAATTTTAAATGTATCTCAACTAAATAAAAAAACAATAAACAAAATGTACGTACATCTTATTTTTCCATTATATTGTTTGCTATATATCGCTTGAAATGATCACTTATTGAATAAAATTATCAATTCAAACTAATATATGAGGTATGAAATATGAAGGTTTCGATTGGTTCGGACCACATCATATTCATCCGCCAGAACACACCTTCACATTATTTCGATACCTCCATAGGTACCTAACTCTGTTCATGATTTTTTTTTTCCATTTATTTCAAAATTTCAAGAATATCGTTGAATACATGAACTTTAATCGTTTATGTATGAAATCGTTAATTATAGAACTTTGAATAAAAACATTTTTTTTTTTTGGATTTCTAAGAAATAAAAGAATGTATTTTTTTTCTGTTATAATTAATGCACCTAATTCATTTAATTAATTTATATTTTATTAAAAAGAAAATTTAGAGTTTTTTAAAAAAAAATATAAGAATTTTAATTTTCTTATTTGGAAAATACAAGATTTTTGCTGTTCATGTCTATTGCCCATAATATTTTTAAATTATAATTATATATATATTTTGAAAATGGAAATATTGATTTCATTAATATTTTTTGTTTTATTGGCTTTGATTTCTAGCTGAATTATATATTGGAATATAAATATCAGTGAAATAAATATGTTTCCTTATTTATTTTTTTTTCAATTTTATATATTTTTTTTTTTTTTTTTTTTTTTTTTATTCAATGTATTATTCCCAAATTTGAAAACAGGATACTTACATCAACGAAGACCTATAAAGGCGTTCAGTTAATATCTTTCAAGTAGGGAGGATCAGCGAAATTTTGGAATGGAATCACATGCCAATGAAATGGCGGACTTTGCTTCCGGACTTAGAGTACGTAAGCCGCTTGGGGTAGCGGCAGCATAGGGGGGACTTGCTGATTTGTCGGAGGGGCGACTGGGACTGAAGTCCGCGAGGTCTTGTCGCGCATGCCTCTCTTACCCACGACCCACGCAAAGTTTTTTCCGTTGACCATCCTTCCGCTCATCCGCTGGAACATACAGATAAACTTCCTTGTAATGGTTCATTAGATGACATACTTAACATGAAATTCTTACTTATTCATAAAATTAAAAAATAAAAAAAATAATAATAATCCCAAAATCGAGTATAGCAAGGCGACAAGCATTTTATTTTAAATGTACGGAGGTGACATCGAAAAGGGTCTATTCAATGGTTTTTTCATAAACATTAACATAAATAAAATAATCAAAACATTGATGTTCTTAAACATGCCATACACACCGAAGTTTTTGTCAAAATATTGATGTTTTAGAAACATGTTTCTGGAAGCAAGTGAGATTGCTTGCCTCCAAATGAACCAAAGGAGAGAAAGACGCTGGCAGGTAAGGAACAGAAGTTGATATTTGATGATAAAGTCGGATAGGAGGTAAAATATGATGAAGAAGTTCTTATCACACTCTGGAGTTAAGTGTAACAGGCATGATTGGAACATAATTCCACATTTCGAGCCCTCACAGTAATTCATATCATACATATTTCCATACCAATATCAGTTTTCCTTAATAATAATTATACTTAATGAAAATAACAATAATAAATGACATTTCTTTGAACACTACAGCATTGGTTAACAAACTTGGTGTTATTTTTTCTTTGTTTTTGTCAAAAATATTTGCCTCTCATAAAACAAACGCTGTTCGGATCGCTAACACAAAACTTTCGCAACGAAATCTTATTTTTCAAAAAAAGAGGACAACAACCGATTGAAGCTAGTGTGTTATATCTACTTAAGTGGACATCAAATGATTGTTTTATATCTTTTAACTCAATCCATACCATCTAATATAAGTGTTAACGTAATTAATCCATTTACAACTAAAACTTAAACCGTTAAAAACATTAATAACTAACTAAAAAAATCAAGCTAAATTAGAATAAATTTACTATCAATAAAATTTCTTCTCATGTCATATTTTAAATAAAATCTAGCATACACCAGATGTTTCAGGGCATAATGAGAGCCAAACTGTAAGTAGACCCGTAAATGTAAACAATCTTTAATCTACTAATCCGCTATTGCATTTTAAAACATAAAATATAGCACCATTTTCAAAAATAAGACTACGCACACACTAAGTTCTATCAAACTCGTAGCTTCTCGCACAAACGATGTGCAACAGTCCCTACCTCGGCAATGAAGGTACTGACCGGCCGTTATCTCTGCAGGAGCCAAGTCCCCGCTAATCCCACCAAGTTATCGTAAATACTGTAAATTCCCAGGCTTTCTTTGAATTATAAAATATTATTTCTTTTATAAGTTTTGTAGTATACGATGTTTTTTTTTCATTAACAACATAAACTACAAATATGGATGCTGGAATAGAAATCGAACATAAATCATCGTCACTAAATGACGTGACGATGATAATATAATCATAAGATCTAAAAATAATATAAGACGGTATCATATAATCTTTGATATGCTTAAATCAATCCACGAAGAAGTGCAGCGAAGTAATGTAATGCAGAGGCTAAATTATATAAAGAGGAACTCGAGAGTACCAAGGAGTGGGTTCAGGTCTTAGAAGAGCGACAAAAAATAATAATAAGCTAGCTCCAGCACCTAGGAAAAATTTGTGATGTTATGGAAATACCAAACGGAAGAATAATATCATTTATCACTAAAATCCTTGCGAAACCTTCAGCTCGCTTTTAGATCAATTCATAAAGCTTTCCGCCGAAAAAACGGACATGATCGTCACAAAAGGCAAAGTTGATCATACACTCGTTAAAGGCGTCAAATCAAGAATTCTTCCCGTCCTGTATTAGTCAGATTCGTAACTATATGGAAAAAATATGAATTTCTTGATACCCACAACAAGTTGAAAGAACGTGGAATGAGTTTGTCAGAAGATCTCCATCTGAAGGTTTTTTTTATTCTGTATTATTTAAGAAGAGATAAGTTAATAATAGATGGGGCGGTTAATACTCTAGAACGGCCCGGAGTATGGCGGAAATCTCTGAGAAAACCAAAGCACCTTTTGAAAAGTTTGTCTTTCGGTCTAAAATTTCCCCCCACGATAGCTGGATACTGCGGAGCCCGCCAAACAAAATATTGTTAAAAAAGCATTTGCTTTCTCCGGTGGAATCACCGAAACATGCGGAACGAAAATTACCTGAATTTTCTTAAATGGAACATATGCATTTCTCGATTCGGTGTCACTAAAGATTTTCTAAAATGGACAATTGCACAAAAGGTCTTTAGTTTCATGGGAATGATTAAGTGTGACGTCAGTTCGGGTAAGGTAATCAAACAGAACTTAATGTATTCATACGAAATTGAAACTATGAAGAACAGAATTATGTTAATAAGTAATAAAAGAAAAAAGGAAGAGAGAAGAAACAGGAAAGAATAAAAGCAATACTTCCTTTTTTCTCTGAATTTGATGATAAAGAAAGAAAAAAAAATAGGAATTAAAAAACATTATTATGTTCTATTTTCTATAGAAGTATTATATATAATTTTTTATTCCTTTATTTTTATGAACTTATATGCTTTTTAAGGTTTTTTTTTTTGTTCCTTAAAATTTTTTATTTGTTTATTTATTGAAGAGCAAATCAAGAAAAAAAATGTAAATTATATATAATGCATGCAAAGATTTTTTATTGATTTCTGTAACCAACCAAACTCCTGTAATTGACATAAAACAAAATACAAAATACTTTATCTATCTATCTATAAATTTTCTTCTTTATTTATTTTTTTCTAGCTACTTAACTAAGAATTCTCATTATCTTTAACTACCTAATGTGTGCTCCATTTCATTGTCACAAAAACTAAAACTATAGCTGAAAATGAAATTAAAAACAATGAGATGTACATTTTAAATTAATAGTGTTATAACTATATGTACAAAGATGGATATATTTTACTAACTATGACGATGTACATGATGAATGAAAAATATTTAAGAATATTTCTGATGATGGGGTAGGGTGCTTCGGAACGTTGAGTTTGATTGTAAAAGACTGAATAAGGGCATATACAGGAAGTTATTTTTTCATTTATTGAAAATATTAACATGAGCCAATAAGGAAACTTCCATTATTTAAAAGAAAAAAAGGGTCTATTCAATGGTTTTTTCATAAACATTCACATAAATAAAATATTGTTATTTTCTTCTAAATTTGGTTGGAAGATATTTATATTATAATTGATAAAATATTAGCAAAAATTAACTTCCTTTTTCACCATAAATATTTATTTACAGCACATGTTGACGTTTCGGGGCTGTTTCCCCATTTTCAAAACATAAATAATTTTTCAATCGTATGATTGATGGTCTTTAAATAAATATTATAACAAATATATCAATGTCATATGCTTAAAACACAATGTTATACTTTTTATATATGTCAGCTCATACTTGTCCATTTCTAATTAGAATTAGAAATGGACAAGTATGAGCATATACGAGTATGTAGTATATATGTTATAATATTTATTTAAAGACCATCAATCATACGATTGAAAAATTATTTATGTTTTGAGAATGGGGAAACAGTCCCGAAACGTCAACATGTGCTGTAAATAAATATTTATGGTGAAAAAGGAAGATAATTTTTGCTAATTTTTTATCAATTATAAATAAAATATTATTATATCAAAATATACGTTTAAATTTTATTTAACATGAAAATCCGGGCCCTAGTAATGAGTAATTTCGAGGAATCAAATAAAGTCAACAAAGAAACGGTATCAACTTTTGCGAAGTTACATATAGCTTGAGCTTAGATAACTCCGAGTTCACTTTCAATAGAACTCGATACTGGAAAAGAGTTCTCGAAGATTCGCAAAACTCCGAGAATCAAAATTTGAAAGTAAACTAAGCCCCATCGAGAGTCGACGACTTAGGAACAGTGAGCACTGTATACATAACCTTCAGTTTAGATTTATGTTTCATGTGAACCCCCTTAAATTATTATTAAAGAATAAACTTTGTTAGGTATATTAAAAAATGATAAAAGAAAAAACAATATCAATAAATGACAACAAGAAAATATTTTTGACTTTATTGATCGGAGTGGCTTGTTTCAATTCGATAGAGTATAATATATCACTGATGTTTGGTCAAAAGGGTTTAAGTCATCAAATGTGAAGCTTAAACAACGATTTACCAAGCTATTGAAAATCATTTTAAATTCTTTCCGATTGTATTTCTTTATTCCATAATAATAAATGAAACTATATTCTTTCAACAGAGACTGTAATAAATTATGAATAGCTAATAAATTATAGTCAATTAGGAATTTTAAGAAGACGGGACAAAAAAAAATTTTTGGTACTTTTCTGTTATAGTCACGCCCAGAGAAAATGTTTTTAATTTAGTTAGTACATTGCTTTAAGGAGAAGCAGGGTTACCACCAGTGTTGCAAGGGAGGTAACTAAGAGTTAATTTCACAACTGTTCGTTTACTGGCATGAGAAAACATTTCCAAACAAAATTGAAAACAATCTGTCAGGAGAAAACAATTCCGTGCCGAATCATTTGTTTTGACTAGATAATTAATCACGTCAAATATGGTTGAGTATCAGTGTAATTTAAAAAATATTTTTAGAAATATTTTGGATGAGGAAACTGCGGTCAGTTTTTTTCAACAGCATAATATTATATTATTTAATTTTATGTAATATAATACATAATACAATATATATTTTTTTAATGTTTATACTAAAATGAAAATAAATATTTTAATTAAATTTCATGTAAAGTGTTTTATTCAGAAAACATGTGCTTTATTTATTTAAAGCAATGTACTAACTAAATTAAAAACATTTTCTCTGGGCGTGACAATAACAGAAAAGTACCAAATTTTTTACGGCTTAACCTTATGGTTAAGCTATTACCTATGGTTTTAACCTTTTGCCCAAGCATGAATGATATACAATAGTGATGTAAAACTATAGATAGTTTTAAACTATCGAAGCTATCGATAGTTTTTTAACTATCGATATTACTATCGAAAACATTGTTTTAAGAGAATAAAGTGATAGCCTCTGCCTCTAAGCACCCATGTGCTATGTAATTCATGGAAATGAAAAATAATCAATTTTAACGGTGTAATTTTATTTATGTTTCTAACGAAAAATGCTTATCTACTCATAAAAAAATAAGTGAAAGCAAAATATCAATTTCATGAAAAAAATATAAGACTAAAAAATTGAATGGTCTCCTCATACTTGCCTCACAACTTGATGCAATAATATACAAACAAAACAACTGATTGCCTGCCAGTCTTTTGACTTGAAAACTACTTGGTTAATGGCATAGAAACAAAATCACAGTTTTTTTAATAAAATATTTTCGACCTCAATAAATCAACTACCTAAGAACATTTTTTTTTGAAGTATGCACATTCCAAGGTATGTCCAGACAAAGATCACAATAACTTCCTTATATCTCCATAAACTTCGTCACCTTCAAAAATTGCGTTCCGAATGTTGTCATAACAAATCAACTAATTCGACAACTAGGGAATCCTGGTTGCGTGGTTAATTGGTGAGGGTTGGTATAGCTTTCCTCTGAATACAGTTTCTTTGAACTTTTGATAAAGGGTTTACTTTGCATTTACGACTAAGCTTGAAATTGATAAAAATTATTTCAAGGTATAATGGAACCCATCCAGTATTCACAGAATTGTTCATCTTATTCCCTAATAAGGTATGGAGACGCCGGACAACAAACCAGGAGCTCAGAGATTTATTTAAGGAACCAGATGTGGTTCATTTCATGAAACTCAATAGAGTGAGATGGGCTGGGCACGTCGCTCGAATGGCTGAAAATGAAATTCCGAAGAAAATTATTTCTGAGGTAATACACGGAACAAGGCGTAGAGGAAGGCCTCTACTAGTGGAGGCTGGTGCAGGAGGCCAAGACTCGGCATCGAGTTGTCGCGCCGAATGAATAGAATAGACTAGAATTCCCTAATAAAAAAGGAAAGAAAAAAGTACAAGTGGAAACGTGCATTATAGCTCATATCGTTCCAAATGCAAAATTCTACTATTCTACCCCCCCCCCCCCCCCCCCCGGTCATCACACCATCATCTATCGACAGTTTTATGTCCGATACTATCGATAGTTTTACATTACTAATATACAAATATTTAAGCGGAAAGGGTTATAATTATAAATGTTAATTAGGAAAGCACTGAACTTGGCTTTATTACCGAAGGAATGTTCAGCTGCGCCTCAATAAAAACACTTGAAATTAACCCTCAATGAACTGTGTAGGAGGCGCTATGTTTGGTTTTGTTCAGAAGGGACGATGAAAATATTTACGGGAGTTATTCTTGGGTATTCTCAAGAACAAGTTTCTTTCTTGGAAGCGAAAGCACTCGCGACAGAAGGCTTTGGATTATCATAGAAGTTATGGATTTACTTAAGGATGATTGAAGCTTACAGAAACATTGTCCACCGATAAGGAAGGATGAAGCACTATAGCAAGAAAGAAAAAAGAAAAGAAAATTCGGTGTGGGACATCATATGGGATTAAAAGTCAAAGTAATGAGATAGCCATCCATTATATACTTCATCTAATAGCAATATTTCTCATGATTTATAAACCTAAAAAGTAAATTAGCATAAGTTACTTCTGATTTTGTTTAAAAAAAAAAAAAATAAAAAAAATAAAAATAAAGGCTTTTCCTACGTTTGCATGTCTTAATACTAATTATTAATTAGTAAGAAATCTAAAATTTCTTGAGATTGCAATGGAAAAATTAGGTGACAAAATAATGACTCTAAAAGTATCTTTTAGGATATCGTACAAATTAAGATCTATAAAGATATGCAATGTTCAATTTTTACTTTTGAACCGAAAATACAAAAAATTCATTCAAACATTTTTTAACATATTTTCAAATTACATTAATAAAAATCTGGTGCGTGCGCGCAACACACAACTTTCACTTACCAACTTACTTAGATTAGATATTAATGCCACTTCTAAAAGTTACACATTTTTCCACCTTCATCATTTCTTATTTTTGTTTTCATTTGCTCTATGAAAAACACTTATTTCTTTTATATTTAAATAAAAGTTTTTACTTGTGATAATTCGGCAATGCAAGCATAATACTACAAGTCGTCTGATTTTATAATTCTCTATGTAATTGTTGAAAATTTCATTTAGTTACCATGAAACAAATAATTTCCATTAAATGAACAGAACGGTTTTAATTATGAACGATGATCTGTCATTAGGCGTACTCCGCATGCGTGGGGTCAACGTGTTTATTTATAACACAAACAGTTAACAAACTTTCATTTGTTATTTTGAGGCGTAATGAGAGACAGTTAATTTATTCATATAAATAAAAACAAAGGTACTTTATAGAAAAACCAAAAAGGCTCCTTTCCCACTTAAGCCCCCTCAGAACATTTTAATAATGCAAAGGCTTACCTGATATTAAAGAACAACTAATTTTCATTAAACATAATGAATTTGATCAAAATCATTAAAGCCGTTTTTGAGATCATAAAAAAAAGAAGGTAAAAATTGGAAAAAAGTTATAAAATAAAATTTTTACAGTCATATCTCGGGCATATTAATACATCAAATACTCAGTTTAATCATAATCGTTAGAGCCGTTTTTGAGAAAATCAAGAAAAAAAACGTAAAAAGTTATTAAATAAAGTACCCCCTCCCTTTGAATAATTTTGATAAAATTTTTGCTGTCACATCGCGGGCATATAAATACACTAAATACCCAATTTCAGGTTCGTACGGTATATAGTTTTTAAGCTAGTCTGTTCACACACAAACACAGACCATTTCGCGGGACTTGGTCATTTGGACTCCCAAATGGGACCCCCAAACGTGTATTTCCGTTGAAAACCGGAAGTCGAAATTTTTCACGATCGCAATACTTCCCCTTAATATATATTTCATATATAGGTAAGTGAAAGTAAAAATTACTACAAACAGTCGATCCAGTTCGTAACCTCTTTCAAGGGTTTGAATACGAAGTACAACTGTGATCACGTTTGATGTTATTCGGGCATCGGAAAACGAGTCAAACTTTTGGAATCTAACTAAGCACCGTATTTAGTAATATATTATGTCCTTAATGGGAAACTGGATTATATTTAAAAATTTAATTGTAATTGAAACCTTTGCAATATACTCATATTTTAATTTAGGTCCTTCGTGAATTATGGAATTTAAACAAATAAAAAAGTGCGCCTTCCCTCCATCCCATTTCTGGAACAGCTACTGCATTGCACTACCATATCATCCCTATATAAACATATAACAAAATGAACTTAATTAATACAATTTAAATACAAAGTTTCAACATAAGAAATGAAGTGATATGTATAAATAATGAAAGAAATTCACGTTTAGAGGTGAGAAATAGTCAACTGTTCTTCTTGTTCTTCTTTATGATAGGTTGATTCATAGTCAGCATTTTCAATCAATTTTTTTTTTTTTTTTGAAAAGCCAACGCTTCGATCCCACTTGTGGATCTTCATCAGGGCTAAAAGAAGACAAATATATAAGTATCCATGCAAGAAGATGACAATTAAATGAATACTTTACAAAACTGATAATTACCTATAGGTAAGTATTACACATGTTTATTAAATAAGTAGCTGGTTAGCAAGATAAAATAAAATCTGATATTTACCTTCTGAGTCCAGAGTAATACAAAGACTGAGGGTAAAATAAGGTGAGAGGTAGTGGTAGGGGGTTAGTTTGCCGACTTCAAAGGCTTATTAAGGGAAAACCCAACGCTTTTGAACGTTGGCTTTTAAAAATAAATTTTTTTTTAACTGAAAATCCTGACTATGAATCAACCTATCAGAAAGAAATTCACATTCTGGCAAGCTTATTTTCAACTATAACTTCAACCACAAAGATAAATTTCCAATGTACAGTCTTTGCAAACACATTTTTTTTTAGAAAAAGGTAAAGGGGCATAAAAATAATAATCCATTTATATAAGATATATTTTATTTAAACATAAAAAAAGTCAAATTATATTTATTAATTTTATTCGTCTATGCCAAAATTAAAATCACGTCTCTTACTAAGTCTAAGATCAAATTTTTGCTTGGAAACATAAAACTCAAAATATTTCAAGATCGACAAAGTAAAAAATGGAGAAATCTGACGTCTGAACTATTAGCAGATTTAATTGAGGGCTTTTTTGCAATTTCAATTTTCCACTTCTAGAATTTAATTACCTTAAAGTTTTTTTCATCAGACCAAACCATGAATGCCCAATCTTGAGTATTAGTTTTACATCCGATCGGCTTCACTAAGCCATAGATTCTTCTTTGCCTTAAAGCCTTCAAACCTTTCTCTACCAGTCTTCTTACTGTTCTGGCAGAAATATCAGCAGTTCGCAAGGTTTTCATCTCTTCAGTTTTCTTGTTATTTTAAAGATATGCTATCCCAAAAAATCTTTCCCCACGTATCCTATAGTATACAATACAAAATTAATCAAATCGGATGACATCGGTATAAAAGAGATAAGAGAAGTATATGAGTTCATTCCTTTCTTTAAGGGAAAGCAATAGGAACTCCAATATGAGATCCCTTTGGTTTGAAGTTAGCGATAATCAAATCTTTATTTTATAAGCTTCTTCCATAGGTTTCTATGCTTATGAGTTTTCAAAAAAACAGCTAATATGTGTTTATTATCATTGATGAGGTAAATATATAAAAAATATATGCCATAGTACCATATAAAATCAAGATTTACACTTTTTCGATTTCAACCATTCCATCTATAACTGATGACCTGAGTATTGAATGAGAACTTGTCTATTTCAGTGAATCATAAAGGAGAGTTTTACTAATAATAAGAAATACCTGGTAAATCTATAAAAACGAACTAGATAGATATTGTGGTAAGCGATATGACACAATCACCTACTTTTTTAAAAATGATTAATCTCCAGCACTTATCTTAGTTTTTTGTAGATATACTTGAAAAAATAAGAACGCGTATGGGAGCTTGTGAGTTGAATAAAAGGCAGAGTAACTAACTGTGGCACCATCAGAACAAGTGGAGCCCCCTGAAAGATGTTAACAGAAACTCTTGAAAAGCATTAATACATAAAAAGTGCCATTATTCAAGAATAGTTTGTGCCCTTGATTGTGATTTATTTGTTTTGTTATGTTACTCTGTAACACTAATTCATTTTTCAACAATTTTTTATTCATGTAAATAAAATTTACCAATATACTAAGCAAATAAAAAGAACACCAAACAATACAAATTTGTCTAAACAGCAGCTGTCTTTACTGGCTGAGGTTAGAATGAACCGCTTGTTCCCTTTTTATTTGTTCTACAATCGGACATTTTAAAAAAAGATGAGAACTTAAATATTTTGTAACACGTTGAAGATACAAAATTTATAAAAATAAATGCGATAAAAGATGATCTAACTATGCCTGATTCAGATTATTTAGAAATAAATTTCACAGATGTTCCACAAAGATGTCAATTTTGGATGATTGATTTGGAAGCTTTAAAAGTTTTTTCGGAGAAGTCTGATTCACAAGATATAGAAGACATTTCTGATAAATTTAATTCTGTCATATGGATATAAATGTAAATATGATTAATTTAATGAATGGTACTAATATTCAAGCAAATTTGGATCTTATTAAGGAAAATGAGAAAAGAATAGACATTTTAAAAATGCTAGACAAATGTTAGCATGTTTTTGCTTTTGATATATTTGATGTAGGTAGAGTGAAATCAAGAGAAGCAGAAATCAAATTAATAAGAGATGAATATGTACCGCCCAGAGCATACAAATGTTCTCTTCCTGACGAAATAGAAATTAAATCACAGACCAAGCAGTTATTGCATTCAGATCTAATAGAGGGGGAGTCCGATTCACCATTTGCTTCACCCTAGCTTATAAAAAAGATGATGGACATAAATCTAGACTATGCATAGATTTTCGCAATCTAAACAAACTAGTAGTTCCAGAATGCTTTCCCTTCCCCTCAATCAATGACATATTACATAAAATATCGAACTGCAAATATTTTGTACCAGTTGAATTAAACTCTGCTTTTTGGAGTATTCCATTAAAAGAAGACTGAGAAAAAAAAACATCTTTTATAATAAATGAGATATTTATGTCGAAATTTCTTCCTTTCGGCCAGAAAAATGCTCCTTATATTCTTTAACGTATTCTGTCAAACACGTTAAGAAGCAATAATTTAGACAACTTCTGCATTAATGAGATTTTTAGATTTTTACAAGTCATTTGGGACAAAGGTTACTAACCAAAATGAGAACAATGACAAGTTCCTTCATGCTCAATATTTAGGTCATTTTATTCAAGAAAACAAAGTATCTCCACCAAAGGAAAATTTGACCGCTGATTTTATTGAAGATAGGAAGAGAGCTTTCATAAATTCCAGCCGTAGTTTTCAGGTCAACATGAAAAGGATTGATAAGAATCGTGTTTCTCACGAATTCCAAGCTGGTGATCTTGTCTACAGAGAACGGTAGCAAACTAAGTAGTAAGAAGACCAATAGAGTTCGAGTAGGATCTTTTCACATTTTGAGCAAGAGTTCTACATAAATTTACAAAGCTGATTGTGGAAAAATGGAAGAGAAAAGCAAATTATTTTCATTATAGAAAGATTTCCCTTTATTCTTCAGAAAAAAATGCCCCTTGGAGAGGAGATGTAAATTATACTCCCACCATATGTACTGCTAATTTTTTTTTTTTTAGTCTATTCTTAGGAATCTAACAAAGTTGAAAAGTAAATAGTTTTCGGCCCTAGGGGGCCGAAAAATAAGTATTTCATATAATTTCTTAAAATATTTTTCCCGTCTTAGGTCTCTATGAATGTCTGGGCTATAATATACCGATGGGTTTGTTTCATTGTGTAAAAAATAAAATAAAAACATAGTGCCAATAGAATTAAAGTATTTCAAATTTTTAAGAAATTATAAAAAATAAAAAAAAACTTTGAGTAAAGAAGGCCAATTAATGTTATTCAAGAAAAAGCTTTGGATCATCAAAAACTCCCAAATACTGTTCAGTTTTAAAAATGGTTTAAATACTTGTTTAGATGTGCATGAAATAATTGTTGGATTTTCACAAGAAAGGAAATCATGTCACAAAAATTTTAAAAGTCGGTAAAATTACTGTTAACTATTTAATTTTTAAAATATAACAAAGAAGAATCTTTAAGTGATAGACCAAGATGAGGGAGATCACATAAATCTTTCAATAGATTTGACGGAACCATGAGAAGGAAATCTGTTTTAAACCATAAGACTTCTACTGGCACTGGCCCGAAATATAGTGTCTTGGAGTTTAAGATATTTTGGATTATTTGGAAAAGTTTGAGTATAAAACCATTTATGTAGGAAAATTGGAAAATTTAGCCTTTTCCAACAATTCATTATTTCATTTATTTGAAAGTGATAAGAGAAGATATTGTAGGCGAACGATCTGCAAAAGGAATAAACCATGGTACCGATTTCCAATAGTCCAAAATTGTGGTTTGTCGAATTATTTACAAAAATAAAACATTAATGTGACCATTAAGAGATATATTGTAAAAAGCCATTTATTTCTCTTTATATCATTTTTTTTTTAAATGGAAAGAAGCTAATTAAAGTTAATTGTTTATATTGTAATTGGTTAATAGTTTATTTGGTTAATTTATATTAAGATAGTAAAGGGTTAGTTTATATTGGTAATTGGCTAATAGTTTATTCGGTTAATTTATATTAAGATAGTAAAGGGTTAGTTTATATTGGTAATTGGCTAATAGTTTATTCGGTTTTTAACAAGACAGACCACAACCAATTTTAAAAACGAAAACAGTATAACTTAAACATCTTTTTTCAAATGCTAGTGTCTATCTGCCTTATTTCCTTCTTTTTCAAAAAGACAAATTCCCGAACAGCGGTTTCAAATTGATTGATTGAGGTTCATTCTCTTTTAATATCTAACTTTTAAAATTAAATATTTTTTGTTTAGCCATCAAAAAATAGGACACAGCATTAGCATTATGAGCAATAGGACACACCTCAGGGATTTTACTATTATTAACTAATTTCAACTTAGTCTTAACTATTAACTTATTTCATAATAGTTTGTCTTACATTAACTTAAAGAACATTAACTCTTTCCATAATAAGAAATCGTCCAGATCTAGTAATATTTAAAAGAAAGACTAATCTAAAAAAAAAAGTTTAAAACCTTAAAAGATGAATTTTAATTTTAACACGTTAGGTGCGGCATCGGTCCCCGGGGTCCGATACTTGAACTGAACAGGATATCCCTAAAATACACCGCCACACCTAACGTATTAATAAATAAAAAAATATTTATTTATCCCCCCTTACAATATATAAATGTATGTATGTATATATAAAGACAGTCAATTTAATGACTCCTTGTATAAAAGAAACCTTCACATAATAGCATAAGTACATTAAAAGGTTAAATGAAAAAAAAATGGGGATAAATAATACCTTATACTCCTTTCTCAAATAAATATATTTTCAAACATTTGAATATAAACATGTATATAAAATAGATATTAAATAACAAAAAACTTGGAATTCAGTCTCATTTTAAACTCTTATTTATCAATCTAAGCATTAATATAATTGATTCTTTTTTAGTACAACTGCATTGACTAATTTCAATAATTGAGTTCATCTTTGCTTTCAAATCAACCAAATAAAGGTTTAAACAAATTAACTGTCATATAAATATTTATCCAATATGAACCATGCATATTTAATAATTCAGAAAAAAATACATAATAAAATCCAGTGAGCACTAAAGGAAAAAAAATTTCACTAACAGAAAGTTTTGAGATAACATACCTAATAACAATAAGTAAGAAAAAAAAAATCCAATAAAAAGAAAACCACCAATTATTGATATGCAGGTCTGTATAAAACACAGACCATGCTCTTAATTTTTATAAAATTAATTAAATACACAGATTAATTTAATACAAAGTTCTTGAAATGATACTTGTAAACACATAATGTTTCAAATATGAAATAAAACAACATAGAACTTGATACAATTTCACTCTATCACTTAGATAAGTTTTCAATTATCATTTAATAATTATATAATTTGTAAAATACAGTGTTATAATTTTTTTTAAACAAAAATAAAAATACAATGACATTAAAAAAAGAGAATATTATTATTATAGCCTTTCCATTTTCACTATTAAAATTTAAAAGTAAAATCAACAACTAATATTAAGCAGTTATACATAAATATTTATCAGGAAATGTTAAAAATCTGGAGTAAGAGCCCATAAAACATAAAATTTTCCTGAACCAATTTTTTAAGAGTTTATAAAAACCATCTTTTGATGGTAAGAATAAAGTTGTGAACATGTTTAAAAAAATAAATATAAATTTAACTTTACTATATACTATATTCAATATTTCTTAAAATTTAAATATGCTAGCTATTTCACAAATAGCTATAACACATTTAAAGAATATGAAGTAATAGAATTGCATTACTGACATATACTGAAAGTCAGGTCATTTTAATGCTTTCGGCCATAAGTCTTATGTAACAAAGTAAGAAATAGTTCATGTGGCAGGCCTTGACTTAATTGCTGTATTTGTCTTGTAATTAAATTATATGTTTCTTCCTCATAAGCTTGATAAACTCCAGGGAGGTTAAGTTCATAGAAAATATCTTTCACTTTTTTAACGTCCTCTGGATCTTTACTTCCATAGCATGACTGCAAAAACGCCAAATAGATTTAATAATGATCAAGTAAAATAAAAAATAACAATGCAAGTATAAATTTATGAAAGCACACATTTTTAGAGAAATTAGCTCTTGCATATTATAGTCAGTAACTCATGAGAGAAACAGTAACCAAGCTTTTTCTTATTTCTGTATTAATGATTCTAAGGTAATTTTAAATCATAGTAATATGAGCAATAGGACAGACCTCAGGGATTTTACTATTATTAACTAATTTCAACTTAGTCTTAACAATTAACTTATTTTATAATAGTTTTCTAATCTAGAAAGAAGCGAAGTAACCAACTTAATTAGATTGAGAACTAATCATGGACCCACAAACAAATTTTTGAATTTGATAAAAATAAGGGAGTCGCTGAATTGCGAATTTTGCCATGAAGTCAAGGATCCTTTGCACTTGGTGATGTCCTACAGGCGGTTCAGTGTTCAGAGGAGGAAATATATCGAGGGGTCAGCTCCCAGTATCCCTAACATAATAAAAGAGCTGAATAGCAAGGGTTACCACCAGCTAATAAAATTTATCAATAAAACAAAGATACGACTTTGATAATAGTTAGATTATTTCTAACATAAGCTAAATCAAAATTCATAGATTTCTGGCTAGATAGGATTTGGATAAAATCTTAAAGCCAAAAAAAAAAAAAGTTGACCTATAGACGGACATCTTTGTCTTCTTGGTTACCTCTCTCCTGTTGAGGAAACCTCTCCTAATTGAATGCACATTCTTCAAGGTGCTCCCAGCCTTCACGACACTTTCCCATCAATGTATCCACTTCTGTTGATCCATGAACCTAAATATTTGAAATCTTTAACCTACTCCAGAATTTGCTCCTTCAATCGCAATACCCTAATTATTCGGTTGGGCCGTCTTGTAGTTTTGCCTTGATTAATATCCATATTGATGCTAGACAGCTCTTCCTGCATGATATTTACAATGTGTTGAAGGTCCCGATAATAATAATAAATAAGACAAGGTCATCGGCAAATGCGAACTTTGTAAGAAATGTGGGCTGTCACTGTTAGTACTAAAGTGAGGTGGCCTAGGAGAGAGGTGTAATTGACAAATTTATCTATTGACGAGATTTTTAAAGAATTGATGTATTGTTTAACTAAAATATTGTTAATAGTAAGGCGTACACCTGAAGATAAGGCATTAAAGCCTCAAAACGTTGTGAATGCTGTAATGAATTGAAAAATATATTTATATCAAATTTGAAGATGAGAATTTTCACTGTTTTACAAAATTGGAATAATATAAATCAAGTCTTCCAATAAGTTATAAACTATCAAAAAAATAAAATATAATAATTAATATACATATTTATAATATTTTGTTTCAGTAAAATAACCTAAATATCTTTAATTCATCAAATTGACAAAAATACCTCTAAAACTTGTCTCTGAGAAGGAGACGCTCTTTGAAATGCAACAATAGCTGGCCATGAGCATTTTCCTTCCTGAATATCAGTACCTATTTTTCCAATAACTTCTGGATCACCAAAAACATCTAGATAGTCATCCTGTAATGAAAATTTCAAACACTCAACAAACAAATGTTATATGAAGAATATCAAAAGCACATTACATAGTAAGAATACATTTGTAATAAGCCTTTTAGATACGGGCTTGAAACAGACAAATACTCCTCAAAAGTCGCACACCCTGTGTACAAGATTTGGGGCGGCCCAGGTACAAATATCTATTGTATTTAAGTGTTTCAATGAACACATCCTGATTACTTTTTACCATTTTTATTTTTGATTTCAGTTCTTTTTTTTTGATCTTTTAAATTAAATTATATTTGAACTTTATTTTAGTTTTTGTTCCATAAATGGGTGATTGAAGTAACACATAGAACCCACAAATAATAATAAATGGATTGGCTGGACCAATCGTAAAGGGTAAAAATTTAGATAAAAATTCAACAGGCAGCGAGTGATAGCTGAGTACAGCTCATGCCATCTAGCACGTTCGGTGCCCACAACCCGCCTGGCGGGTGCACCTGACCTAACCTCAGCGGCCCACGACCCACCAGGCGGGTGCACCTACCCATTGCCTTCCCAGCTACCTGGATCGGCAGGGGCCTCTCGTTTTTACTTCATTTTACTGTTGGGCCTCTCACAGGGTAGTCGCTGTGTATTGAAAGTGTTGGTTCCTCGAAAACTTTTTTTTTTTATCCGTGGCAGTGTGTTTTGTGTAGTGCTACGCTTCTTGGAGTAATAGTCCCTTTTACAAGTAAGCTGATTTATTTTATTTATTAATTTTGATGTCTTGGAAGCCTCATACTTGTTTCTCAATTTGTGATCGATTTATATTTATCTTTACGAAATTTTTTTGCATAGTAACGTGATTTTCACAAATATTGATTGTAATTTATTGTATGTATTTTAATTTGTTTATCAATTACATAATTAGTGTTTAATTTATATATATTGATGTAATTTATTGATTTAATAAAAATAAATGTATATTATTTTATTTTTTTATTAAATATTTTTCCTCTAGCTATTTAAAGCCTCCTTCAATTCTTCCCTTCATCTGTCCATATATCCCAGTGGGATTTATAAAAAGGAAAAAAAAGTAATTTAGAAATAATTTTTCATACGACCCAGTAAAATAATAATAAAAAAAAAAAACAGAAAAATATGTATGCCCCTCCCAAAAAAAAAAAAAATTGACATACATTTTACATTAATTGAGTTATTTATTGAAAGAAAATGCCAGCTCTCACATTTAATTAAAAATAACGCAATAAAAACTGATTTTATTTTAGAAATACAAAGGGACGTACGTGGCCCACAACCCGCCTGGCGGGTTGTATGTAAAAACATGGTAAATGGTACTTGCATCCATGTTATAATGATTGATTTGATTTATTAAAGTGTTATTTACAAGAATGAATAAAAAAAAACATTGGGCCCCCGGGGATGTAGGCTTATTGTTAGTGGGCATTGAATGTGCTAGAGGCTACTATAGAAGCTAGAAGTACCTCTGATACCCCAAAGAGGCATCCCCTATTCATCCACAAATCTATTTTCATGCAGAAAGGAGAAAAACAGCCTGAGCCACTTTTATGACTTGGCGCACCAGGGCATGGCTCCCATGAGCCACTATGGTGGCTTAATGCAGGGACAAATTTTAACGTAAAAGGAAAACCTAAAAATAAAGCTTAATGAATACCCTGAGTAGACTGAAACATTAATCGGTACCTTTAGGCCAGAAATTATTAAACTGGGTGCTTCCACAAGACAGGTGCACCGCACCAATACTATTTGATTGCATAGTTAAAATAATTTTAAAAAAGTCATGAAAATCGATAACATCTAGGCAGCACTTATTTGGTAAATATATTGCACTTAAAATGGGCAAAGATTCAATTAATTATATCACTGCTTTAATTAAAACTGTCAAACATTGTTTTCAGTCTGAGAAGATAGTTGTGAAATTTTTTTGTGTGACTGTGATAACCCCTAACAAGGGCCCTGAGGGGATTTTTTAAATATTTTGATAGTGTCTTGATAGTATTATTTGATAGCATCCACAAATAAAAGAATGGATTTTTATTTCAATTACAAAATGTTTCATTCACAATCAAACTTAAGTTGTTTACTATAGATACAAATATAATTTTGCATACCTGAATTTGAAAATAATGTCCCATTTCAAGCAAAACATTTTTAGCTTGACGATGCAATTCAGCATTATAAATACCAGCCTGGAAAGGAAAAAAAAAAAACTAAATTATTTTAAAACATTATTTTTTGAAAAATGTTTAGTAAATAATTGTAACTGAAAAAATATTGGGTTGGGGAAAATGTAATTGCGGTTTTCTTCATGTTTTACAAAACAAATTTATTTATATACATTTCAAATACTAATCAATGATATATGTGCCGTTTTGATCGATGACCTTTTGCCATTTTTTTGGTAAAACCATTATACCGTCACTACAGAAGTTCTGTGATGTCTGGGTGAAAAACTGAATCAGGTGATTTGCACAAGCCTCTTTTAATTTCAGCTTTACACCACTAAGAGAGTTCTGAAGAGAACGAAACAAATGATAGTCAAACGGCGCAAGGTCCGGGCTATATGGTGTTTGCCTCAAAACTTCCCAGCCAAACTCTTGTAATTTTTGCCGAATTACCAAAGATGTGTGTGGCATTGTCGAGATGAAATTCAACACATTTATCAATTTTGGCCGTTTTTCTTAAATCCTCTGTTAAATAATGCCTTTCCAATCCCACCAAACACACAGCATAACCTTCCTTGGCGTCAATCTATGTTTTCCACTGTTTGTGATGTTTCTCTGGGCTTCGACCACAATCTTTTTCGCACATTATTGTCGTACACGATCAACTTTTCATCACCTGTAATCATTCTTTTAAAAAATCGCTCGATTTTGTTTCATTTCACCAGAGATTCAAAAATGGAAACTCTGTCCATTAAATTTTTTACTGTTAATTCATGTGGAACACATACATCAAGCTTCTTTTGGTATCCATTCTAATGTAAATGGTTCAAAACTGTTTGTTTTATGGTCGATGTTTAGCTCCATAGCCATATCACGAGATGAAATATGTCGGTCTACCTCGATTTTTGGAATAGTTTCATCGACTTTTTCAATGATTGACCTGCCAGGTCGTCATTAACATAAAAATTTCTAGAACGAAATCGAGCGAACCAGTTCGCCTAAACACATATCACCATAATTATTATTATTATTATTTGGCGCTACAACCCTTGAAGTTGAGTCTTGGCCTGCTCCAACATCGACCGCCAGTGATATCAGTCCAGTGCTGCTGCCTTCCAGTGACTAACATTCAATATTGTTCGGGCGTCCGAAGCTACATCACCATAAACACCACACAATTTTCGATGAGCCTAAGCTGCATTCTTCCATTTTCAGAATTAAAAAAGCAAAATTTGACGAAAATGGACTTCTGGAATCACCATTTTCAAAGTCCAATAATAATAAATTTTAGTTTGACTGAGTAAATGAATGACACAGTTTTGATAAATGGAATGTTCTATGGACTGTGAACTTTCAAACGTGGTATAGTATGGCTTCACTGAATAAGGATTACAAGAGATAAGTGACTTTGATAAGCGACACTATTGGGATATACCGAAATTACATTTTCCCCAACCCAATATTTAGGTAATCAATGAAATAGGATAGACACAATGCAGAAAAATAAATTTCAAGATCTTGAACAAACAACAAAAAACAGTTTAAACTAAGAAAATAATAATTTTAAATAATTTTAATGGATGAGAAAAGATTGAACCCGACAGGGAATTGAACCCAGGTCCTCTACATCTCCGTTGCAGCGCTCTTACCACGGAGCCAACCGTGGGGCCAATCCCAGCTGTTTCAATCCTCTCATTGCAGCGTAGTAACTAGGGGGCTGGACAAAAGTCCAGATGACAGGATCTTATTGACATACCATCACTGTTAAACATTATATGTTGAAATTTAGTCATTTTTCAATTTTAAATAATTAATCTCTAATTTTTAATGGAAAATTAAAGACTGAACGAGGGCTGGGAATCAAATCCATGTCTGCTGCATCTCCATTGCAGTGCTCTAAAAATTAATTAATTAATTCCATTAAAGTTATTTTAAAAATATAAATTAATTATTTAAAAATTAAAAATGATTAAATTTCAACATATAATGTTCAACTGTGATGGTATGTCAATTAAATCCGGTCGTCTGGACATTCGTCCAGCCTCCCCCCCCCCCCACAGTTACTAAACTGCGATGTGGCAAGACCTGGCAGGTGTAATCACTGAAGAGAAAGGATTAACAAAGCTGGGAAAGGCTAAAAAATAGATAAAATTAAATAATAGGTAAAGGGTCCTACAAACCGGTCGGTCCTTGAAAAGCCCAAAGGATCATCTCCAAGGGTGGCCTTTGAAAAAAAAAGAAAGGCTTTTCAATACAAGGGAAAGCAAATAGATGTTCAGACTCAAAGGGAACTTCAATTGAGGAAGCAAAACAATTAACCTGTTCGCTGCGGAACAGTCCAAGGCTTAACCTTGAGTGGGTGCTATGGGGCTGCTGCTTGAGCAACCACCCAGTGCTGAGTTCTTTTTGCTAGTTTTTCATAGCAAATTCGTCATTTCCGATTGAAAAAAAAAAATCATCCTCATTATATCCAGACTTTAGACCTTTGGACCATTGTTAGTGTCAATTTTTTTTTTTTTTTTTTTTTTTTTTTTTTTTTTTTTTTTTAAATAATGTTCTTGTATGTGATACGTTTCAACGGCAAGCACGGCAATAAAAACAAAGGTACTTCATAAACATCACAGCAATACATCGTTAATTTTCTATTTTTGTGTTTACTACGAACTATACTGTGGGACTTGAACAGGTTGGCCTATGCAGGTATAAGAAGGTCTGGCCACTCAGACCTGGCATAGAATGAAAAGGGGGTGCCTGCGCTACCTACTGGGTAATTAAAGAGTCCACAGATTGCTTTAGAGACCGCTAGATGCCGTTTCAGCGGCACAGAAATATGTGCGAGTAGCAGACGTTCAGAATCACAAATCTGTGTTAGTAGCACTAGAGGCACGCCTGTCCACCGCACATATCTGTGTTGGTAGCAGTTAAAGGGTTAAGAGTTGATAAACTTAATCCACTTGACGTTATGTCCAACATAAAGAATAGAATGAAAGAGAACAAAATTTCAAGAGTAATAAGGAGGGATGCTGCACCCAGAAGGAAATGGAAAGGAAGGAAGGTAGGGTTGTGAAAGCAAGATGTAGAAACAGAATTATATAACTTGAGGTCGTTCATGATTATTGGCATAAATCATTATTAAGTAATTATAGATTAAGAATACATAAATTACATTAACTAATTAATACAAATAAAGAAATTTGAAAGAAAATAGCGTATTAGTGTAAAAGCCTTTAAGGAGTACATGATGTGCACTCCTACTAAAGAAAATTTTGATAAGTGTTTAATATAAACATTCATATAAATAAAAACTCAATGACTGTTTATTTTATTATTATATAATATAACTTACCATAAACATTGCAGCGGCCACTGGCAAATGGAAAGTGTAATATGATGTTTTGTAACTTGACAGAAATTTATACCTGTCCATTGTTAAGTGATTTATGTTAGTGTGATGTGACACATTATCTATTGTTTGTCCATAGGTAGTTTGCCATATAGTCTGAAAGATATTAACACTAATCAATGTTTATTAATCAATTAACATTCATTTGAACATTAAAATATATTTTAAAAACTTAAATATGGACTTAATTTATAAATACAGGGTGTCCCAGACAAAAAAAATTTTTTTTTTTTTTTAGTCTAACATAATGTAAGGAGTTTCTCACAGTGGTTATACCACCATGGTTTTTCATAATGATTCCTACATAAAAAATATTCTCAAGATGGCTTCTTTAGAATGTTAGAAAATGATTAAGAACTCATTCAGTCTGTCATTCTTGATCAAGAGATGTGCCCCTAGAGAAATAGTTAATGGTGCACATTTTAGGAAAGTGTAATGAAAATTATAGGAGAGCTGCCTTGAGTTACAATCAGGATTTTCCTTACAGAAGGCATCCCAACCGACTAGATTTAAAAAAGATAGATAATATTTCATTTGTGAACAGGAATATTCTCTCAAACGAGACCAAACTATGTAAATAGGTAGGATATTGATATAAAATGAAAATGTATTATTATTATTTAACCGAAAATCACTTAAAAATTGGTTTATTTTGAACCATCAAGGTCCGTTTTAGGTCTCCTATTTTGAGACCCTACTTTAAAATATGTGTCTTAATTCAAAGACAGTCTTTAAAATAATTGGCAATATTTAGGCCATTTTTTCTGAAAAAACATAAAAATACTCATTTTTCATTAAAATATTTGGATCTCTATAGCCAGAGATGTATGATGTATCGAAAAATGGACAACAGAGTGTTTTATTGTTTTTAAGTTGTATTTAAAACATCATAAAATTGATATGTCATAAGAGAACACCAACCTTTGAAAGGGCATTTATCTTAAAAACTCGGATTGTCTGTTTATAAAACTCATCCTGCCTTACAAGTTCATTTCTCTTACGTACTGTCCTAAAAAGCTTCCTTTTTGAGATATATCAAGAGTCGTCATTTTATTTGAGACACCCATATACATATAGGGGAAAGTGCCGTATTATGGGATACTTTCTTTTAATATTTAATTGGTTGGCTTTAAATTGCTTAGACAATTCAAAAAATGTTTTTATACATTTAGCAGTAGTAGTAGACGAAATCAAAAATGAAAAACATCCCGTATCTCCTTTTTGAAGTTTGTAATCATGGTTAATGTGAGAAAAGTAAAATTTGTACTTTTTCAAAATGGGATCTTAATATGGGATAGGGGGGTGTCCTAATATGGGATACATATCCCGTATTAGGGACCATGATATACAATGAAATATATAAGGAAAAATTTGTTTATTATACAGGAGATATTCACAAAGATATATGTTGTAAATGCCCATGATCAGAAACCCGAAGATAGCAACTTCAAAACCCAGAGCCAGAGGATATTTAATAATATTACTCAGCACTTTCCCTTTTATATATATATATATATATAGACATTTTTATATTATCTAAATTTATTTTAACCGACTATGGAATAAAAAGAAATAACTTACATCCAAAAACAAATCCACAAGTTCTATATAATACTCCTTTTCTTTGAAATGTTTATTGAGCAATTGAAAAGTTCCTGCCATTATAACAAGAGCGTCACAACTAGCTCGAAATCCAACTTCAGGAAGTTTATACCAACAAGGTCTTCCTCTTCTCGTTATGGATTGATCAACAACATCATCAATAACAATCAAAAACCCTTGGATCTGTAAATTATAATATATGTATAAATATTTCTCCAATAACTTAGTTAACTCCAGTAATTAAGTGAAGAAATATGGAAATAATAACATTGGTAGAATAATATAATGAGTGAGGTCCAAATAATAATGAAAGATAAATGTCATAAATACATGCATTTTCATTAGAAATAATTATTTTATAATTGCATTCACTTATTACCGAATGAATGTGGTAAATAAAAAAGTACTGAATGTGTTGTTTCTTGTAATTTATAAATTCCTAGCAGTCGTTAATAATGAGACCTAAATGTAATGTGTATGTCTGTAATCTTATTATTACCTTTGTTAAAAATCATAACCATCTTGTCTAAAAATATTTAAACACCTTTCATTAAACGACTGACATTGGAATAAGTTAATGAATAGGAATACATTAACTGATTCCTTTATTAGTCATTATACTAGCTCTAGGACTAGTATGTTGGAAAATCTATCTATCTCTGGAACTGGCTACCTCTTCAATGATGAAAAGTTGAGAGTTGTTTCTAATAGGTAATAATACCATAATAATACCTAAGCGCTACTTTTTTCCTTCTTCTATTTATCAAAACACTTTTTATTAAGATGCTAAAAAAACAATTTAATTTTACCAAGCATTACTATGACACAAAGAATACAAAAATCAGAATATTGGGTAATTCAAGAGTAACAGATAGTACTGGAATATGAAGAACAGAACTCAGAGCACTGATTCCCTTATCAATTATCGTTCCGGTTTTATGGTTACTAGATGTTTGGAACACAATAATGTGTCTTATCTCTGGTACCAGCTGCCCCTACAATGATTACAATTTAGGGGACATTTTTCTTTTTTAACCCTTTAACTGCGCAAAGTGATATGAGATCGGGGGTAGGTGGCTGTGCCGTCCTGTCCCAAGATTACTACCCGTTGGCGCGTGGAATTTTCAACACTCCCCCTGACCCTCCCGCTGTTATTTCTCAAGCTGTTCATTTAGGTTCCTATTAGTTTTAATGAAAAAAATTACCTGTTAGTCTCCAGTTATTATTATGAAATATTAATTTAGCCTGTTTTTTAATCAAATACGAATTTAATTAAGAAATAACAAATTTTTTCCACAAAAGGTATTATTTTTATTTGTTTCTATCACCTTTTTAGATCTGGGACTTTGGATGGGCCAAACCAGAATGCATATTGGCAGGCTTAATCTCCGGTCCTATTTCTGAAGGCTCATCTTATCAAGCGTTAAAAGCTGGAAAGCACAACTTATGAGTCAGAAATTATTTCCAAAGTATCACGAGATCTAGCGATCAGCGCTAGACTTACAAGTTCGAGTAACATCCACTAGATCACCACGCCAACGATCCAGTATACTGGCATTGCGCAGTTATACGATAAAACAGCGATGTCAGTATACTGGTACATCGTGCTCAGAGCACAGCTGGCCGGTGCCAGTATACTGGCACAGCGCACTCGGGGCACAACCGGCCTCTGCCAGTATACTGGCATTGCGCTGTGAAAGGGTTAACATACTAAAAAGCAAGTTTCTCCTTCTTTAAAGTGGCATTAGGTGCATGATTAAGTTTCTGCCATTTGTTATCTGAAGACTTTATTGTTACCTACATGCTTCTGTCACCACGGAAACCTACTTTAATCGATTGTACTCAGGAATACCTCTGTGCTTGGGTTATTAATCAGTTTTAAATCATCTAAGTGTATACGTTTCTTATATCTCTTCAAACATTGTGATTTTGCAATTTCAAAACAGTTTTAGCTGTGAATTTCACTACACTATTTTTTCCAAGAAAAAATATTTTTACATTAAAAAATCACAATTTTTGAAGAGATAAACAAAACGCTGCATACACTTAGAGGAATTCTCTTTTCTAATGTTGAATCCGTATGTTACCTGAAAGGTGGGAGAAAGTAGTTGCTAAAAATTAACAACATTGTAAATGGCATACATCTGACCATTTTTTCTAAATAATGTTTTCATTTTTATCAAAACTAAGTAAGAGATTAGAATTGTATAATCATTCGTTAGAGCCTTAAGTCAATACCTGAAAACTATTTTTAATGGATGGTTTTTGGCCAATTTAATTTTGATAAAACCTTTTTTTCTTTATTTCCTCACTCAAAATAAACCCATTTGAAAAAAAAAAATTGAAAAGGTTTTCTTAAATATCTTGGGTTTATTGGATTCTTAATTAGTCCACAGGGGTGAATAGCTCTAAAAAAATTAATTGCTTAACAGAACAATCATTATTAAACTGTTCTTGTTGTTGAGATTAAAAATTGCTGTTGATAAAAAAATCAATTGAGCCATTGATCTAAACAAAAATTGAACTGATCATTTTTACTTGGTAATGTAAGAACAATTTGCAGGGGCAATATCATGTAGCCTATTTGCTTGGTTCCTGTTAACCTGTAATCTTCAAGATTTTAAATCAAAATGTAACACATATCAACTCACTGCTGGACTAGGGCCTATATCAAGTAATGTGGATCAGACCTTGGTCTTATATTTGGTATGCCAAGGTTTTTAAGGTTTTAAGTTTTAGGAGTTTTAAATGTCCTGTGGCATTAGAAGCTCCTGGCAGATAAATCACAAGTAGTTGCATGTGAGTCCTGGTTTAAACATTCAAAAACATCATCATCAACAACAGGTAGTGTCCAAATCTGAGTTCATCTGCAAGGATTTTATTCCCATTGTTGATGTACCTAACCTTTTTTTTTTTTATGGATTCTTTCTAATGCAAACATTTCTTCAGTGGCTGCCTTAAACCTTTTTAACAGTAGTAGAGATGAGAGATGGTCAACTGTTCTTCAATTACGATAGGTTAAATAATGGTCAGGATTTTCAGTTTACAATGATATTTATTATGGTAAGCCAACGTTTCGATCCAGCTTGTGGATCTTCATCAGGGCTAAAAGAAAACAAATATATGAGTATCTATGCTAGAGGGTGACAATAAATGGATACATTACAGAACTGATAATAATATAAAAGATGGTATACATAAATATTAAAATAAGAGGCTGGTTAACAAGATAAAATAGAATATGATATTTACCTACTGAGTCCAGGTGGATACTAAGACTAAAGGTAAAAATAAGGTGAGAGGTAGTGGTAGGGGGTAGGTTTGCCGACTTCAAAGGTTTATGGCGGGGAAATCCAAAGCTTTTAAAGTGAAGGCACATGACAACTGAGTGAACAAAATATTTAAAAACTAACAAAATATATGGTACTGTATACAAATAGTTGTGTCTGGACTGAATAATAACATAAAAATGAGATAATACATAATGTAACAAAGCATACAAATTTGGAAAATATATAGAAAGAAGCATACAATACAAAAAATAATAAAAGTATAAGAGGTACAGAGATAATTGCAGGTACCTATGAAATCAAAACTAGGATTTGAGGATGCGGAAGATGTTAGAATAAGTGGATGAAATTATCTCTTTATCTGTTTTGTGATTTACCGGGTTATTAGTTTCTAGATGGATGAAAATGGATTCTGAGAGGAGACGTTTGTCGTGGTTAGATACAGTGGCTAATATGGAGGGGTTCTCAAAGTCGAAGGAATGGTTGTGGGCAATGGCATGTTCTGCTAATTTAGATGTAGACGAATTACGCGTGGAAATACTGTATTTATGTTGATAAATACGTTTTTTTAAATAATTTTTGGTTTCACCTATATAGCAACTGTTGCAATTAAGCGTGGAGCACTGGATACGATAAACTACATTACACTTGTCTAGGAGAGGTACAGGGTCTTTGAGTTTTGTATAAAGATTTTTTAATTTATTGTTATTTTTTAATACTAGGCGCATGTGTGGGTAACTCGATGAGAAGGATTTTTTAATTTTGTTTGAGAGAATGGGGATATATGGGATAGATCTGTATTGGAAAGTAGAAATCGGAGGTTGTGAAGAGTTGTTAGAGAGATTTTGAGTTTTAGCATCGTTATTAATAAGTGTTTTTATTAAATGCTCAGGAAAATCGTTAGATTGTAAGATATTTTTCAGGCGGATTTTGTTATGACAATGAAATTGTGGATCGGACAAGTTCAGGCTACGGTGGATGAGGTTTTTTGCGACGTTGATCTTTTGGTGATGTGGATGTTGGGAAAAATAGTTAAGGAGTCGGCCAGAATAAGTGGGTTTGGTGTACCAATTAGTGGATATAGAATGATCCGGGTTTCTGGTAATGGAAATATCTAGGAATGGAAGGGTACAATTGGTTTCCAATTCTATAGTGAAACGGAGACGTGGATGGTAGGAGTTAAAGGCGGCGAGAATATCAGTGATAGAGTTAGGATTGAGAATCAATAGGAGGTCGTCTACATATTTTTTAATGAAAAAAATATCGTTGGGGAATTTAGGTATAACAGAATCAAGGAGGTCGTTGAGGACAATACCGGAGAGGTCGGGAGCTAGACAGCTACCCATTGCAAGGCCAGAAGTTTGGAGAAAATATTTATTTTGAAAACAAAAATATCCAGAATTACAGCATAAAGCAAGGGAGTCAATGTAGGCAGATTTATTGAGTTTACTATGGGATTCTAACAAGTTCCATTTATCTTCAACGATTTGGAGGGCACGATCCGTCGGGATGTTAGTGAAAAGACTCTCGGCGTCGAAAGAGGCTAAGATAAAATTATCGGGAATATTGATGGTTTTTAATTGTTCCAAGAGATGGAAGGAATTCTTTACGTCGTATGGATTGTTATGGCTAAGGGATTGTAAGGGAGGGTGTTATGGCTAAGGGATTGTAAGGGAGGGGTTATGGCTAAGGGATTGTAAGGGAGGGAAAAAAATCCATAAACCCGGTAATCCCATCCGTCCCATCATTTCAAATATCAATTCTCCCTCCACTAAGCTCAGCAAATTCCTTCTCCCTCCCTTACAATCCCTTAGCCATAACAATCCATACGACGTAAAGAATTCCTTCCATCTCTTGGAACAATTAAAAACCATCAATATTCCCGATAATTTTATCTTAGCCTCTTTCGACGCCGAGAGTCTTTTCACTAACATCCCGACGGATCGTGCCCTCCAAATCGTTGAAGATAAATGGAACTTGTTAGAATCCCATAGTAAACTCAATAAATCTGCCTACATTGACTCCCTTGCTTTATGCTGTAATTCTGGATATTTTTGTTTTCAAAATAAATATTTTCTCCAAACTTCTGGCCTTGCAATGGGTAGCTGTCTAGCTCCCGACCTCTCCGGTATTGTCCTCAACGACCTCCTTGATTCTGTTATACCTAAATTCCCCAACGATATTTTTTTCATTAAAAAATATGTAGACGACCTCCTATTGATTCTCAATCCTAACTCTATCACTGATATTCTCGCCGCCTTTAACTCCTACCATCCACGTCTCCGTTTCACTATAGAATTGGAAACCAATTGTACCCTTCCATTCCTAGATATTTCCATTACCAGAAACCCGGATCATTCTATATCCACTAATTGGTACACCAAACCCACTTATTCTGGCCGACTCCTTAACTATTTTTCCCAACATCCACATCACCAAAAGATCAACGTCGCAAAAAACCTCATCCACCGTAGCCTGAACTTGTCCGATCCACAATTTCATTGTCATAACAAAATCCGCCTGAAAAATATCTTACAATCTAACGATTTTCCTGAGCATTTAATAAAAACACTTATTAATAACGATGCTAAAACTCAAAATCTCTCTAACAACTCTTCACAACCTCCGATTTCTACTTTCCAATACAGATCTATCCCATATATCCCCATTCTCTCAAACAAAATTAAAAAATCCTTCTCATCGAGTTACCCACACATGCGCCTAGTATTAAAAAATAACAATAAATTAAAAAATCTTTATACAAAACTCAAAGACCCTGTACCTCTCCTAGACAAGTGTAATGTAGTTTATCGTATCCAGTGCTCCACGCTTAATTGCAACAGTTGCTATATAGGTGAAACCAAAAATTATTTAAAAAAACGTATTTATCAACATAAATACAGTATTTCCACGCGTAATTCGTCTACATCTAAATTAGCAGAACATGCCATTGCCCACAACCATTCCTTCGACTTTGAGAACCCCTCCATATTAGCCACTGTATCTAACCACGACAAACGTCTCCTCTCAGAATCCATTTTCATCCATCTAGAAACTAATAACCCGGTAAATCACAAAACAGATAAAGAGATAATTTCATCCACTTATTCTAACATCTTCCGCATCCTCAAATCCTAGTTTTGATTTCATAGGTACCTGCAATTATCTCTGTACCTCTTATACTTTTATTATTTTTTGTATTGTATGCTTCTTTCTATATATTTTCCAAATTTGTATGCTTTGTTACATTATGTATTATCTCATTTTTATGTTATTATTCAGTCCAGACACAACTATTTGTATACAGTACCATATATTTTGTTAGTTTTTAAATATTTTGTTCACTCAGTTGTCATGTGCCTTCACTTTAAAAGCTTTGGATTTCCCCGCCATAAACCTTTGAAGTCGGCAAACCTACCCCCTACCACTACCTCTCACCTTATTTTTACCTTTAGTCTTAGTATCCACCTGGACTCAGTAGGTAAATATCATATTCTATTTTATCTTGTTAACCAGCCTCTTATTTTAATATTTATGTATACCATCTTTTATATTATTATCAGTTCTGTAATGTATCCATTTATTGTCACCCTCTAGCATAGATACTCATATATTTGTTTTCTTTTAGCCCTGATGAAGATCCACAAGCTGGATCGAAACGTTGGCTTACCATAATAAATATCATTGTAAACTGAAAATCCTGACCATTATTTAACCTATCTTTTTAACAGTAATGTCGCAAAAGACCGTGGATTACAATTTTGTCTCCCTAGATAGCAGATGTGTTTTAAAACATAAATAACTCCATAAACCCAACTCAAGTAAATAAAAGATTAGACAAATTAAACATTATGTTAAAAAGTAGGAACAAAAGCTTTCATTTAGGATTAATTATGAGAGTTGGAATTATAGGTTGTGTTCATGCACAAGGACTTTTGTAACATCGATCATCCCATTGCAAAATTATTTGTCTTGTAACATTCAAGTAAAGGTAATGATTTTATTTAGTATCATCAAAAGTTATAAATTATATAAGTCAATTTTTAACTTGACAATTAATAAAACATAACTTCAAAAAATTAGATGACTGAAAGTTAACATGATTTTTTTATTTGTGATTAGATTTAAAAAAAAAAAATCAATATAATAAAAATAGCATAGCCTACCATTTCCACACACCATCCTAAAATCTGGGCTAGTCTGATGTTTTCCGGGGTTAGATCATCTTCAGCAGCAAGCAAACGATAACTATACACGACAGTCAGTCCTCTATTTTTCTTTCCTCCGGACACATTATACTGCATCATCTGTAATTCAAAAGTAGATTAAATAAAGCAACAGATTAAAAATATATTATGGAGCAGAAAACACAGCTTCCACACATAATTTTTAAAGTCTTAATTAACTACCAAAAGAGAAATGATACAAAATCTAATTTATAGGGTTTTTTTAATGAAGGAGTCTCTTCCGCGTTTGAAGTTTATTTGTTTCCCAACGTTTCGAGCAATTGGCTCATATTGGTTATCTTATTCTAAGTAACTTCTTTTTTCACGTTAGCCATTTGTCTTATATTTTTTTAAACAGTATATGAATACTTATGTCTCCTTATTGCTTATTACATTTTATGGCATTTTTCACATTTGGTGACAGTGAAATAAAAAGACTATAAAATGTGAAAAATGCCATAAAATGTAATAAGCAATAAGGAGACATAAGTATTCATATACTGTTTAAAAAAATATAAGACAAATGGCTAACGTGAAAAAAGAAGTTACTTAGAATAAGAAACCCCAGAGGATGAGCCAATAGCTCGAAACGTTGGGAAAATCTGCTTAGGTATGGACAGTTAATATTTCTTTTTTTTTAAATATAATTTTGGGGAAATAGTGATTAAAATAAATTGCATTTATTAAAATTGGGTATTGCCATATGTTTTCTGTACCTGTATCATGTAAGTTACCACCATACATGTACATATAAAAGAAACAACTTGTAAATAAGATTAAAGTTTCAAACTGGGTTTAAACTGAAGGAGCAAGAAAACAGATTGTTAGAGTTATTACAAACCAGATAGCTATTCAAAATCTAAAATAAGAACTGGTTAGTCTTTAAGTAATAGATGATAATTGTTAAGTAATTTTAATGATGTATTTATTTATGGTCTTTTGGTTAAATATTTAATTTATAATTTTTAAATTATCTTCTACTAAAATAATTTAAAAGTTAAGTAATTTTGTTGTAAATATGGGTAATTTTCGGTACTTAACAAAAATTTTGCATGTTCAGTAAAAATATATACTGAACTATTGGAAATAAATATATTTCCAAATAAATAAAACAGACAATAAATAAAACTTGAAACGAAAATAACTAAACAAAATAAAGTAATACTCTGAAAATAAATAAATAAAAGTCAATTTATACTTAACTTGTAAAAAAAATTAATATTAATATTAATAAATTAACTCTTTGGAGCTTGATGTTAGATGGACAGTAGGCAAGGTAATGGCTGGTTAGTCTATTGCAATATGTATGGTATGACTTACGGTTCTTTTTGACGAAATGGGGTGAATGCAGCTGGGTGAAGAACTATTGATTACCGTAATTGTTGAGTGACACTATCATGAACTGTACGCCGTGGTCCATTCGATGCTGACTAAATAAATTTGGAAAAATATGGAGAGAAAGCATGTGTGTTGCACCAGAGATTTTCCCCGGGAATACTGCTAATGCAAATCGATAATTGGATTAAGTGCGCCGAAACAGTGTGTAATTCAATTATCGATTCCCAAACTATTAGCGGCAAATAAAAATTGTGCAATAGTGTTAGGTTACAATTTACCCTGCAGTAGACAATTATGTAGCTGTAGCTATATAATAATTTTGGAAATATGATCCTAGAGCTTAAACAAACAGGGAAATTAATGAAAATGGATTATAACTAATGGAAGAGATATTAAGATAATCAATGCGATTACAGCAGATAACAATTACCCTCAAATTAAAATCAAAGTATTTTAAAAAAAAAAGTTTTAAAATAATATACATTGTTAAATCAGCTTTAGGTTTCTTAGAAAAAAAGCTGAAGACTGAATTTATATATATTGGGAAATGGAGGATATTTATCCAACAATTTATCAACTTAGCAATAATCTATTCTCATTTTTTATTTAGCTTATTTACTTAACTTCATTTACCTTAAAAAAAACATGTGTTATATTTTAGCCAAGTTCTGGGCCAGATCTAGGGGGGTAGGGCAAAGGAGCCAAATTTTGGCTTTAAATTATATTTCTATTTATTTAATTTCATACTTGTATTTAACTTCGAATATTAGTTCATACTGTAACACTTCTGAGGGTTAACAATTTTTTTTCCAAGAAAAATAACAATTTTCAATGCCACAAAGATAATCAAAACACAACTAATTGAACAGGTTACAAAGTTATAACACAAATAACCATTATGGCTTGAGCTTCAGAACAAGACTAACTCTCCAGTCCCATCGCTCCTTATTTATAGTCGAAAGGAGAACAATCAAGAACCTTCTTCTTCGGGTTGCGTCGATGGTACTCGAACATCATAGTCACAAACACGTGCTATGACAGTTTGTTTCAACTACTAGTTCGTTCCAACAACCAGTATAAAACCATTCCAAACCATATGTTTTTGTTTAACATTACAATACAACAATTTTCATTACAAAAACGGCTGATTTGGAACAAGCTGCTGTTCTGGCTTTTGCTCCTACTTATTATGGATAAAAGCTACGTCAGAAAAATGCTTAAAGAAGGAAGCTTATCTTAAATAACTTAAGGCGCAATCCTCGAACACGCAGGCGAACAGATAAAGTAAACTTTTCGAGCTCGTTTCTTATTTAGATTTGCCAAACAGTGGGACAGACTGTTCGAGGTTTGTGGGTGAAGTTCGTACAGTGTAAAGGCACCTTAAGCGATGTGTACCCTGTTTTCTTTGGTACTTATGAAACCTCGTGAAACTAGGTTGAACCTTGAAACTATAGTCGCGACTGCTATTTCATTGCAAATATCACATGATGTGGGGTCACCTGTGGTGTAGTGGTTAGCATGGTAACCCACAATACTAAAAGTCATGGGTTCGCGACCCGCGGTGACCCTGGGATTTTATAATGGGAATAAAAATTCCTTAGCCATGCCGTCCCTCGGATAGGACTTAAAATGGAGGTCCTGAGCCTGTACGATGACAGGTACTCGTTAAAGATCCCTATTCTAATTTTACCAGGATAGGCAAAATTTAGGACTCCCACTGTAGCATCGTCCGATTAGCCTTAGTAGCATAAAAGGACGTACAACAAACAAATATACATGATGTATATAACCTGACACAACACACAGTGATAAGGCGCTAGTATCGCTATTGATAGAAATAAAAATAAAAAGAACATTCTATTTTTTTTTTTTTTTTTAAATAACGGTTTTGCTTATTTAATGATTTTTTAATTATAGAAAAACAACATATACATTAATGAAAATTCTTTAATGCGTTTTAAAATAACCATGAAAGGACCATGTTATTTAAAATATCGCCGCCACATAAGTTGCCAAAGAAGACCGAGGCATTTAGTATGGTCTCGATATAAAGTCGAAAGTTGTGATGTAATAAAGCTACTCAAGGCTCTTTCTCACTGAAAAGGATGCGATGGGGATTCGCTTAAGTACACGTCCACTTCCACTGTTTTCCCGATGGTATTATTCAATATTTTATTTTTATAAAATGTTACAGCATCCTATTCCGAAGAAGGCTAAGAGAGCATACTCAAACTGGAATTAGAAGAGGACCTTAGAGCATAGCTTGAAAAGATTGGGCATGAATAAAAGGAGGTTGAAAAAGACTGCTCTGTTTTATGGAAGTGAGAGCTGGGTTGTTCGTGACAGATGTTTAAGTAGGTTCACCTGAGCAGAAATGAGATATTTAAAAAGAGAAGATGGACAAACGTGAAGGGATCTCATAAAAAATGATAAAGAAAGAGAGGAGGCAAGGTAATGAAACCTCCACCTTATCTGATCTTAAAGAAGTAGTAAAGGTTTAAGGCCATGTTATCTAATGGCAGAAGTCTTGAACCGCATAAGTTCCTTAAAGTTAGATCAACGAACAAAAGACAGAGACAGGCTAAGCATGTCCTGCATGAATAGCATGACAAGGTTCTGAGAGAAGAGCGAAATCGAATCATTCAAAAAAGGCTGAAACTCTACTTTTTAAGTTAAGTAGGAGCAAATGCAGCTGACACCTCTTTAGAAGCTGTTGAGGAACATAAACATGTACCTATAGCATGAAAATGCTGGATCAAAACTATACGGTCTGCGAGAGGTAAGTTGGTTAAAGCAATTAACACTTGAAAAGTGAGGTTAAATATATTTTAAAGAATTTGAGAAAGCTCAAATTAAATGCATTAACTTGTTTCTAGTATTCAATAATAAAAAAGATGGATAATATGAAAACAAAATTTCAACAACATATGGTTTAATTTGATGTTAAAATGTTTTTATAGGACTTGATTAATTCAACAAAGTAAATTAATGTAAGAATATTTATTTACTAAATATATATTTATTTCAAAATATATTACCTACCAAAAAGATATCTTTTATTCGCTCCCATCTATTCCCCCCATTTTATTCACTGGCTCTACATATTCATGTTAGTCATAAATCATATTCTACATAGTCATGATTTATTGTTCCCATGATAATAATACAAAATATTTAATACTTGATTTCAGTGCCATTTATAGTTACCTTTAAATTGACATTTCTAAACAGTTTTTTAATTATTGGTCCAACAAAAATCCCCTTTTTGAGTTTTGTCTTACTTATACATGGAAACTTAGGCTTAATATATAAGAAAGTGCCTCCCCTTTTCGTGATTCTTTCGCTTCAAAATCTGGATTGAAAGAGTCAATTTCAGGGCAGCTTGGAAACAGATTATAAGATTTCATGAGGGACTGATATAATTGCTAAAGAAATATTGGAATTATGAACTTGATTTGTAATTCCTTTTGCATTGGTCAAGCAAAAATAAATAACAGTCATCCACATGATTTCGAGATTTCATCCACAACATTGGATCTGCTAGTGGCATATATTTATTAATATGAATATCTTCTCTAACATCCTAACCGTGACTTGGCCAGGGCCGGATCTATGATTTTTCCTGGCAGAATAGCTTAATTTTACCCCAATCAGTTTTCTTTCATATATTTTAATACTGATGACTATTGATATATAATAAATATTTTTATTAAACAATTTCTCTATTTATTAAATTTATAAATGAACTATCATTTATCACTGCTTAAGAATGTACAATTACTTAAAAGTCTTTAATGATAATTTATTAAGATGAACATTCATGATCAATAAATGTTCAGTGCATTAATACTGGTTCCACAGTTTAATATAAAAATATTTAAATATAGCATGAATTCCAAATGAAAATTAAAAAGAAAAAAAATATGTGAAGTAATAAAAGTGACTGAGGCTTTAGTAAATGATAAAATAGTTACATATTACCAAGTGTAATTATATACATAATTACCAAAAACAGCAGAAAAACTCATTATATATGAGAGCCAAACAAAGATATGTAAAGAATATTTATCAATAATACTATATAACCAATAGAATGCCTTAGAAAGTGTTCAGCAAGCAACAAATCTAAAAAAATATTCAATTTCTCTTTAGTAATCCAAAATAACAACCTCGTGAAACCAAAAAGTAAATATTCAAAATATAAAATTTTCATTTCTGAGAAGAATAAATGAAAGGAAATACAAGTAATGTCAAACCTACATTATTAAATTAATGAATGTATGTATGTTACATTTGAGTTAAGTATATTTATTTAACAGTGATTACCTTAGAAATCAAAGCACTGAGATCTGGTATCCTTGGATGTATTTGTGTTAAATCCCGAACAACATCTGGAAATACAGCCATAAAGTCTCTCTTATCATCTTTTGTTATGGCTTTTGGTCGTGTTGCAACTGTGGATAGCCCTCTAAACATAAAAATACAATAAGAGAAATGTATGTCCACATTATGCCAGAGATGTATCAATCCATGCAATCAACTATGAAATGAAATCCATCTTTTTATACTTGCAATACCTGCTCAAAATTTGAGGATTGCAACTAAGACATTTTAATGAAGAACTGTCCAGGGAGTAAGATAATTTGCTATGGGGTAATTTTCCGTTTAAATTAGGGTAACATAATTTGATTAAAGGGCTTGAAAGTTTCTTAGCGCACAGTTTTGCAAAGGGCATGTTAAAATTGATATTAAAATGAGAGAAACTTAAAGATTTTCACTTTTACAGATTAGACAACTACCTAACAACGAGCGCACTGTTATCAAACTAACTGGCGGTGGGACTCAGTGACTTTATAAACAGAACAACTGACCTCCCACTCTACCCGATAGCGCCAAAGAGCTCGTAATACCATACCGTATGTTAGCAAAGAAGTTGCTCACAAGCAAATACAAACTCACAATCGCCTTACATATTTTAAGTTTAATATTAAATAAACATTGTAAACTTCAATGTTTGATAAATTGAAAAAAAAATGTAGGATTTCAATGAAGTACAGCAGAAAATTATTTAAAAATTTGTCTATGTAATGCATTGGTTGTTCTACACCGAATTTCCAACCTATAAATACCTGTTGTATTTCTCTATTTTCCTCTACCTTTGCTCAGTATGTTTTTTGTAATTTTTCTATTCCCTTTTTTTTTTCTTCAAAATATCCTGTAGAAGAAAAACTTAAGTAATATTTTTAGAAAATAATTCTCTGTTGATTCACTCTATCAGCATATTATTTGGGACTTTTCTACTTTACTCCCCCTATGATTACTTATATGGAACAGTTACTTTAGAGGTTTCTTTCAAATTAGAACACATGATCAATAAATATGAATTCATTGTAAAAAAGTTAAAAGGTTAAGTGCATATATTTCTCATTTATTGTTTAAAAGTTAATAATGAACGGATTTGAATTGTATTCATACCTCGGAAAAGATGATAAGAAAGCATTGCAAATGTTTCAGGAAGAAGGTATAATACATACAGCTAGGAACTTACTTGAAGCTTTTTTTTAGTGAAAAAAGAGGATTTCGTTGGCGGTGTTATAATTATAAATGTCGTCGTTATAAATTATGTGAATTTGTATGAGGAAGGAGAGGATTTATTCAAGGTTTTGTTAAAAAAAATATTAATGAATTTTATACTATTTAATTCATTTGACAAGTGTTTACAATTTGTATTTGGTTATGTATTAATAAAATAATTTAAATATACATGTGTTTGTTTATGTAAGGTTAATTAAAAAGTAACAGATATAGAAAGTAATCATAGGGGGAGTAAAGTAGAAAAGACCCCATTATTTTATGGTGGAACAAGAAATCTCTGGTTCTTTAGAAGCTCTGGATTAGGAATCTTTTAAAAATGTTCCATCCATTTTCTTCCTAATCGACCTGGCCGATTCGTCTCTCCTGGTGGCAGGGTGGCCTACATACTAACCAAATATGTAGCTGGTTTCACCTGAAGAAAAATATAGTGAAACCACACTTTAGCAATATATCAACATATTCATCGTGAATATGGAATGAGTTATACCTAAAAATCATTGCACGATAAACAAGTGGGTACCTACAAACTTTTATATGATAAAGATGGAGAGATAAGAGAAGCTCGTATAATTTTTTGAATATTGGCTACATACATAATACATAGTCGTGCCTCAAGAAAGTGGAGCATTTTACATTAAATTTAATTCGTATGATCTAAAACGGTACCAATTACAAAAACAAATGCAAGACTGCCCATGGTCTATCGTATGTTTAAAGATTATAACTTTTACGGAGGTTCTGTAGTAGATCATATCGGTAGAAAAAAACTAAATTTGAGATGGAATGTTGTTTATTAACACCGAAGTAACTTACTACTTTACTGTGTGTCTGATAATATTAGGCGTTACCTACACTTTTTTTATTGGTGAAAAAATGCAGTCAAATTTTTATGGAATCATAACTTGTTAACTTTCGGGATCAATATTTAGATTGATCACTGAAAAAACAGGAGACATCAATAAGCTTTAATAGAATACAATGGTTATACTTTTTGAACGTTTAACGGCAAGAGGATCAAAGCTAGGGTAACATTCGATTTAATTTTTTTCTGAAAATTCACACTTCAAATTCAAAATTTAATTATGAAATTACTAGCTATTCCAAAGGTACCGCATACGAGTCTTTCTTATTTCTAATCCTAAAGAATCTTTTTGCTTTTTGCTTTTTGCTATACGGAAGTTATTGCTAATTAGATGGCAAGATCGTTTTGGGAAGAAACTGATAATATGTGCTTGTGTGTATTTGTTTTCGCATTAAAATAACGCGTTGTGCATTTTGAGGTTGGTCCTAATGATCGGAGAGTGGATTCATACCTATACTGTGAAGCTTGATAGAAACGTACCCCGCTTTGGTCAACAGGAACCAAGCGACAATTCTACATCGATCGCACCACGTTCTCGTTTGCTAAGGAAAAATTATCGGAACTGCAAAGAGTAAACGTTTGGTTTCATCCTGCGTATAGCCCAGTTGTTGCACAATCAGATTATGGTTTATATAGTACAATTCAATGAGGAATATAATTAAGGACAATAACGAGGACGTAAAATTTTGATGGGAAGAGTTCTTTGCCCCAAAACCAAGGTAGTGGTACTGACATCAAATCCAATTACTGGAGAAAGATGGGTGAAAGTTTAAAAAGACTTTTCTTTGAAGAGCATTCTTCTTCGTTCCCAGTAGCATACCTGTGGGTGGAGGGGGCTCCTAATGATAACACTTCTCCAAAAAGTTGGACCACCAATCCCCAAAATCACTGTTAGGAGGCCTTAAAATATACCTGCCCTGATCCCTGAGTGGCCCAAGAACAACCCAGCTCCTTTCTAAGATGGCTTTATTTTATTAACAGGTGTTTTATCAAGATCGAACTTTTTAATTATACCTGAATTTTATAAAGTGTCTATAATTATAAAGATATTATGTATATGTATGTGTACAGGGTGTTCCGGATAAGTACAGAAATAAAAAATACGAGCAATTCTACATCAAATTTCCTTCAAAACCATGGCCTATTCCCCTTTTTTTTCGATCAATCGGTTTTTGTAATTTTTCAACTTTAGTTGTGTTATTTGTTTACAGTTACATTTAGTTATAAATGAAAAGAGATAGATTTTTTGTTGTTTTCGCCATTGAAAAGAGTATTAAAGTTTCAGTACGCCTGGCTACCAAGTTTCTGAAAAAACAACGAAAATTGGGAGAAGTTGTATGTATCTTACTTATTTGGTTAAAAAGCTAATTAAAATAGTTACAGTATTATAATATCAGATAATCTGATTTCTTTATGTATCATGCATTAAATATCATAATATAAGTATAGTATGATGCATAATATATCCGTGATTGACATTAATTTATGTTGCAACGATATAAATGATTTTCAGTTTTGGTATTATAATTCACAATATGTGACTAAAGGCTACAATGTGAATGTTCTATATTCGGTAGGGGTTGAGGAATGCGACCCTCCAAGCCTGGCCCATATTAAACAAGCTGGCGCCCAAAGGAGCTCTTGGTATCCGCAATGTAATACAAATTGCGATAAAGAAGCTTATCTTTTGTTGCTTATCTTGCTATCATTATGATAATTGTAATCTTATCTGGATACCTGAGAGATAGTGATAAAGTCAGGCACTCCAAAAAAGTAAAAAAAAAAAAAAGTAAAAAATGATTTTTTGCTGATAGCAGAATCTTGCATATCCGGATCTACCATACCCGAAAGCTCGATTATCCAGAATGTCTTATTTATCTTTCTTTTTATTCTAGCTTACGTATCGCGTGGAACGTTTTACAGTTATTTGACACCTGTTTATAACCTAGACACTTTTTGTTCGTATCATGGAAATTTAAATAACATACTTTATATAAATTCCTTTAAATAACATTAAAAAAGGGGGGGAGGCGTACAGCTGATGGGTTATCGATTTCGACCAAAATTGTAATTTTTCAAATATTTTTTTGTCTGCTCAGAATGGATATATGGGTTATTATAGATAAATCGATGAATAGCAGTGTATTCCCCATTTATTAATAATTTAATTAAGAGAAACTGCTTTATAGAGACTTGGTGAGCCCCAGGAGGGTCTCTTGATTGATTGAGTTAAAGATTGATCGATGGCTATCGTAACAGAAAAGGAAGTACTCTGCCCCAACCAAACTCGTATCTGGGCACTTTGAGCATCCTAGTATATTTTCCTGCTCACTGAGTAGCCCCGCTCCCCTCTATCGTTAATAGATAACAAATATGTAAATAGATTTACAAATGATTGGAAATTAAAAAAAAAAAATACCAACTTAAGGAGAGACTTTGTAAAAGTAGGAGGAATTTGTTAATATTATGGCTTTAAAGTATCTATCAAAATTAAAATTGTATTAATGATAAAAATAAGAAAAAGTATATACAAAACATATTTATTGAAAATATGACCTTGATTTTTTTTTTTTAACTTGGCTCCTATGCTTGTTTCCATTTACTGCCTTATGTCCTGTTTAGAAAGTCACAACCCTCTTTAGCTTCTTGGGTGGCTTATTATCTTCGAAACGAAACAGCTGAAAACCCTCAAATCTGAGGATTTCCATGAAAATTTTCAGCTGAGATAAAGGAGATGTTGCATGTGTATTGTACAGAGACTCATTAAACTGTTGCAATGACGCGTTGTGTTAAGTCAATAAATAAACAACTATTTCATGGCAACGTTTCGAGACTATATTGTTCTCATAAACATGCCCTCCAATGTACAAACAGGTTGGGATAAAATTGTATGAGTTAGATAGGCAATTCTTATTAAAAACTACAAATTCAACAATTATATAAAATGCATAGGTAATATAACTGTATATAATTAAAAAAAAATGGGGGTGTAGAATATAATTACAATGTTGCTGATGGATATTTATACATAAACGGTAACAAACTATATTACTCTAATGTACAACACCAAGTTCAGGACTGTAGAGTAATAGAAAGGTAATGCGGTAAAGGGCTCATGGGTTTTTCCTTACCTTATGGTATTAATCTTTTCACGCCCGCATTTTGGGAGCCTACCGTGGATCATAGGCCGCTCGTAAGCCTCTCATTATCGCATTAATTAATAATTATACGATTCCCGTCGCTTCTTGCTATTTTTCTTCGAAGCTCGTTTCCTTGTGTTCATGCAATGTTTTATTGCATTATGTTTACCGTGGTACTTTTCTTATGTACTTTTTCAAAGACTATAGAGATAGTGTGCATTACTTATTTATTTATTAGGCAGTTCAATATTATGAAAAAAAAAATATGATACAGTCGGTAAAATATCAAAAGAGCGACTACATCGTTGGCGGCTGTAGTTCAAAAGGTACAAATATGGATAAGAAGGGGTGCAAAAAAAATAGTTCAGTGATGATCAAAGATACATATATAGGGTAAACCATACAGTTATTGGCAACCTAACTTTAACCTTCTTCCGGGCGCGCCTCCTAACATAACGTAAGCAGGCGGGTGACGGTAATTTACCGCATCACCAGTTTTACGCCTTTTTGCCTCAAATCTTTGCCAAAAATATTCAAATTTCTTCATTTTCATTTTTTTAAAATACATTGACCAATAAAGTAATGTAATTGAAAGAAGAAAAGGCTTGAATAAAATTCAAACTCCGTTTTTTACATGTCTTATAAATATTAATGAAACATGCAAACTACGAAAATTATTTGCAATAAAACTGTATATTTATGACATTGAAGAAAAAAAGTAAGCAACAAAAAATTTAAAAGTTTAAAATTACTGAATAAATAAAAATTTAACTTGCTATCATAACACATTTAAACTTCATCATAAAAATTAACTTAGAAAGAAATTATCAATTAGACATATTTTTAGGAAGAGAAAATTTAGCATCACAAAAACTATACCCTCTGCCAATAAATAATAATTTTGCCTAAAAGAAAATTGGTCATATTTTGAAGAGAGAACAGAAATATTGTCAAAAATACACCTCCAATAATGCCTCCTATGATCATGGTAAGAATGTGGTCAATAAAATTATAAAAAAGCATTTATCATATCAAATAAAGACATTTACATTAATGTTTAGAAATAAAAAAGATACGTAAACGGGCGCGCGACGGTAATCTACCGACACCCGTCACTTTCGGAGTTAAAACACTAAAAGAGAAAAGACACTTCTCAGAACATGTTGATTTTTGTCTCTGCGATGAGTCATGAGATTCAATTAGAGAATACATGCCCCTCCCGCCCACCTGTGACTTGCCTGATAAAACCTGCACGAGATTTTTTAAATGTGACGGTAATCTACCGCGCGCGCGCCCGGAAGAAGGTTAACTTAAAGAAATAGGTAAACAAGTCCTAATTTTATTACTAGATACACATGAGTCTAATGTTTGAAGGGTCCTCTAATCTATGAAGTAAGACTTTAACAAACTCACCATAGGGAAGATTTCACAATTAAATCCATCGGGTGCCAATAACTAGTTTTGGCACTTTTAACAATAAATATTGTAAAACTAAGGAACTTTTTACCAAAAAAAAACCTATTGAGTCTTTATAAGGATAGATAAGGAGGAGTTATTGGAAGTTTCAATTAGATCCCTTCATAAGAAGTATTTTTTTTAATATCACCACTGAAATTTAGTCTTAAGGGTGCCAATAACTGTACGGTTTACCCTACCTAATTTACATAGGTATATCGGTATAGCACACGATTTTTTTTATTTTTTTTTTCCGGATCTCTCTAAAGCTGAAAGTAATATATCAAGATCCAATATAATGTAATATCATGAGGATTGTAATATAAATTACATGCTGAATGGGCGCAGTTACGTAGTGAATGAGAGCCAGCTATTATCGGCGGCGGGCCGCTACGGAAAGTACAGGCGCCCGATATATGACATTGGCGTGCAGCAAAGTGTTAATAAAGTTTTTTGAGGTATGTGGTAATTTTTTTTCATGCGTTTATTATTAAAATGACAATAAATTAGTTTAAGCAATAACCTATCTAAGCTATCTAACCTGTAACAATTTAGTCTGAAAGCACACACATTATATATATATATATATATATATATATATATATATATATATATGAACCTGTTTTATTGCTTATATGCTTTAGTAGAAAAAACAAATATAGCTCAGTAATTAGTATAGCCAGTTTTGGCTTTAATTATGACTATATTTTCTGGAAAACTTTTGATAAGTTTGTCCAAAAGTGTTGACAGAATATTGTCCCATATAAATGTGGTCCGATTATTAAAGATTATCAAACCAATCCGTGATTTTTTTTTTGTAATTATCCTGTTGAAATGTAAAATTTTCTTTTTGGCATTTAAAACTTCTAATAAATAGCAACATAGATGACTGTAAATTCCTCAGATAACTCATTTTTCCTTCTTTTTGGCCCTTTATGCAAATCGATACCATGAGTCTGCCACCAACAAATTTTAGAGGAATTTTAACTTGTTTATCACTCAGGGGAAGGGCAATATAGGTCTTCAGACTCAATATGATTTATTTTTGTTTCGTCTCACTATTACTCTCCTCCAGTCATCATATTTTCAAATTTCATATCTATGACAAAGCTTCACAGGTTGTTTCTTGTGTTCTTTTTGTAATAAATGTTGCTTGACCTTTACCCTTTCACATCACTTTATGACTTTTCGGACCAGCAAATAAAAGTCCTGATATGATCTTTATCACAATGATGTCTATTATAAGAGTCTTAAAAATAAATATATAAGTTTTTTTTTGGTTTTCTCCAGATTAGTATACATTAATGGGTTAACCGTTCTTTTTTTTAAACCTTTTAGGGTATAATAAATTACCTTATATCGATCTTAATATCGATAATTAGCATATGAATGATGCTGATAATGAAAATAATATCTATTTAAAATCTAAAGCTCGCTCAGGTATCAATTTTTATATTACATCGTATGCGATATTAAAAATATTGGGGTCCGCCCATAGGTTAATTGAGGTGCTGAATTTGAAAATGATATCGATTTTTCAATTACGCGCTCAGTTATCGATTTATTACAACTTAAACGATATTGGGGTCAGCTCAAATGTTAATGAGGTGCTGAATTTGAAAATATTATCGATTTTTCGATTACGCGCTTAGGTACCGACATATAACAGCTTTTCTGATATAAATAATATTGGTGTGTATTACTAGGTAGTCACTGATTATAAAAAATATATAGATTTTAAGGTGAACAAATCAGTATAAACCAATACCCTTGTTATATAGTAATAAATCAATAACTGAGCGCGTAATCGAAAAATCTTTTCGCACGAAAAAGCATTTTCAAATTCAGCACCTCAATTAACCTAGAAGTCGACGTCAATATCGTGTAAGTTGTAATAAATCGATACCTGAGTGAGCCTGAGATTTTAAATCGATATTATTTTCATTATCAGCATCCAAAAGGTTTCCAAAAAAAAGCGTTTAACCCAATCATGTATACCAAGATGGAAAAATCCGAAAAAAAGTTTATATTTTATTTTTAAATAACTAAAATCAAGCTCAGGCTCTTATATTAGATATCATTGAGATAAAGATCATATCAGGACTATTATTTTCTGGCCCGAAATATAGAAGTCATGATGTGATTTTTATTTAATTATTAGAACTATAATAGTCCGGATTTGACTTTTATTCTCCTTCCGAGAAAATAAGATTTAATTTCAAACCCTGGTTGCAATTAACATAATAGGTAAGATATTCTGCTGAGACTGTGAGAAAAGACTAATCCCAAAAACCTTCTTTTGGAATTAAACTTTCTAACCCAGACTTAACTTTTTCGACCTGCATACGCATATATAATTGTAAGTTAAAACAGTTTTCCTACCATATACAATAACTTACACATGATTGCAAAGGTTTTGTGAGTCCCAGTATCTTCGATCGGAAAACATTTCATTAACTGATTAAAATTTCTTCTTCTTCTTCTTTCTTAAAAAAACTTCTTTTTTTTTTTTTCATTTTCCAGGAGCCAGTGCTTACAAACTTCGATCGTTAACCTCAAATAGTTAAATATGTACATATCAATGTATATTACTTTAAATTATGTGCAATCGATAGTTAAAAATTATAAAGTTTGTTATTTTTATTTATTTGTAACTTCGAGGAGTTTTTAATTTCACTTACCTATACATGAAATATATAGTAAGGGAAAGTATTGGGATTGTGAAAAGTTTCGACTTCCGGTTTTCAATGGAAATACACGTTTTGGGGTCCCCTGAGTCCAAATAACCAAGTCCCGCGAAATGGTGTGTGTGAGAACAGACTAGCTGAAAAACAATAAACCGTAACAACCTGAAATTGGGTATTTGGTAAAGTTATATGCCCGCGATGTGACAGCAAAAATTTCACCAAAATTGGTCAAAAGGAGTGGGTACTTTATTTTATAACTTTTTACGTTTTTTTCGATTTTCTCAAAAATGGCTCTAACGATTTTGATAAAACTGAGTATTTGATGTATGTATGTATATTAGGGTGTCCCTTATATAGGTGAAATTTTTTTTTTCAGATATCGAAATGCATACCTCCTATTTCTTTTTTAACTACCCAGACTTACTTAAATACAAAATTTCATCTTCCTACGTCAACGCTAACCCGTGCCGACAGAACTCTGAAGATTTTGAAAACTACTGTTTTTAACCCTTTCCGTTATACAGTAACCCCTCGATATAGCGAACTCGTAGGGGGTTTGATATTCATAGTTCGCTATAACGAGATTCGTTATAACCGAGGATTCTTTCTTTTTTAACCAATCACCGACTAATTTGATCATATTTAGAAGGTAATTCATTTATTAGAACTAGTTAAATTAAAACGCATGTATGTAATTTATTTTTAGATAAACTACATATTAATTAAACAATGAGATTCATTAATTTACCTGCCAAGTTCACTTGAGAGTTCTTCAGCCTTAGCTTTTTTATTAATAGGGTCTGAGATTGGTATTTGAAATTCATTTGTCTAAAGCAATTTATCAATTATTTTCCAAAAATGCATGAGCCGCAGAGCGCAGTCGTTTATTTGATGCTCAAGTTAATCCTTGGGCTGCGGTTGAATCTATTTTATCTTTGTTTTTTATAATGGTTGACTATGTTGATTTTGGAATTCCATATTTTTCTGCGATGGTTTTCTTACTTAGAATTCCCGATTCAATATCCTGGAGAATTTTCAATTTTTCCTCGATTGATAAGGATTTACGTTTGTAACACACGTTTACCAATGAACTCATTGTGTATTTAAAAAACGACTACAGAACACTGATTCGAATAATATAGAGGTCCACAGAACAGCTAGTTTTGAGAAAAAAATAAATGGAATCAGAGAGAGAGAGAGAGCAAAAGGAAATCGGATTAGTTAAGAGTAAAAAAACACCTCAATTCTAGAAACTGGAGCTACTTCGTCTTCCCGCGCTCATTCTACGTAATACAGTAATTCTAGCGGTTCGTTATAACATAATATAATAATTCTCAGGCATCAAATTTAGTTCGTAGTTCGCACTAACCGAGGGATTTCGCTATAACGAGGGGTTCAGCAGAAATATAATAGTAATTTTGGGGGGATAGTATTTTGGTTCGCTATATCGAGGTGTTCGTTATATCCGATTTCGTAATAATGAGGGTTTACTGTATAGCTAAATCAATTGAAATATTAATTTTTTTATGAAATATTTATTAAAAGAAGATAAAATTACTGATCAGGCAGGATATTCTCTTTTCTTTATTCTCATTTTTACTGTCTGAATACAGATTTCTATGCTCCTGAACACAGTGTTAATCGAGGGGTTACTGTATAACGGAAAGGGTTAAAAACAGTAGTTTTCAAAATCTTCAGAGTTCTGTCGGCACGGGTTAGGTGCCGACAGAACTCTGAAGATTTTGAAAACTACTGTTTTTAACCCTTTCCGTTATACAGTAACCCCTCGATATAGCGAACTCGTAGGGGGTTTGATATTCATAGTTACTGAATATTAATTATATTCTTATATTTATTAATGATATTCATATTACTGTTCGCTATATCGAGGTGTTCGTTATATCCGATTTCGTAATAATGAGGGTTTACTGTATAGCTAAATCAATTGAAATATTAATTTTTTTATGAAATATTTATTAAAAGAAGATAAAATTACTGATCAGGCAGGATATTCTCTTTTCTTTATTCTCATTTTTACTGTCTGAATACAGATTTCTATGCTCCTGAACACAGTGTAGCAAAAATTGTTTTGGTCTTCATTTGGAGTGATAAAACCATGCAAATCTTGCATACGTTTTTCCAGCTCTTTCATCATTAACTGCCCTTAAAGAAAACACTTTCCTTTTTGCCTCTGAAAAGGCAGCATCTTTATCCCATATAGAAGCAGGTCTCTAGAGGAAATTCTAATCAATGTTTAATCGAGAAAATAAATTTGTGCTCTTGACAGACACAAAATTACTTAGTGATTTCCCTGCAACAATAAATAAGGCAATATTATTGACAATTTATTAAAAATAGTATAAAAATAGTACAATTTATTGTATTAAGCCCCTTTAAAAAGTACAAATCTTGATTTGGTGCCTTCACCGCCAGACCACATCCAAGTCATGGTTTTACATATAAAACCGCAATGAAGAATTAGGCGTCGTTTTCCAGTTGTCTCTAAATTTTTTGAATAGATAAGGATACCAGGGCTACTTGCCACTTGGTAGATTTTTCTTTCGAACACACATTTTAAAACCAGTTCGTAAACGTGATGGCGGCAAGCAAAGAGTAGTAATTTAGTTTACTATCCTGTCTAGTTTTTGTTCCAATAGTACACGAGCTCCTTTCAATCGCCCTGTATTAGACGCAGTTGTGTCACAGCACATTATTTGAACTTTGTCATCGAGGTTCCAGTCATAAAATGCGTTCAACACAGCTTTAGCTTGATCCTGGCCGGAAGAGCTCTCCAGTTTGGGTACAGCCAGAAGTTGTTCCTTTTCTCCAAATGAAATCAGAATTAGCAGGACTTCTTCTTTAGAACTTCTCACGTCAAGTCCAGGTAATAATTTTCCGTCTCAGTGAACGGTTACCATTTCAGGCATATTGTTCTCAAAATCTGATTTTATAGATTCCGCTTTATCTTTTCGACTCTGTGTGATAGAAAGCATCAGCGTGTGTCATATCAAATAAATTATCTAAATTGTTCTTAAAGTCCTCCTCACGGCGCTTGTAAATATCTTGTATTTTTTTAGAATTTTTTTGCAACTCACTCCAAGCATGGTGAAGATCCACAAGTTTTTTAACATAGTTAGGTATAGCTCTGGTAGGGATTATAGCTTTTTCCCAAAATATAATACAGTCTTGAGTGACGAGATGTTAAAAAAAAGTACTGCAAGAACTTGACGATTAGGCGGTAACTTTGTGCCTGTTATTTGATAATTTACCGCACCAACTAAAAAAACACATTTTTTATTGCTTCTTAATTCCACTGCCATCTTTTAAATGTAAAACAATACGTGTTAATCGCGAGAATAATTGAGAAAAAATGATAAATGCCGTTAAAACGCACCGCTACTGCCGCGCAACATATGTGAAGATGATTCGATGCAAGTCGGCACGGGTTATCGTAATCCAAATAAGGTAAAATTTATTTCCGAGTTTTTTAGAGGCAAATGAACAAAACTAACACCTATGCGTTAGAAATTTAAAACTTTGAAAAATAAGGGTCACCCTAATGTATATGCTCGCTATACGACAGCAAAAAATTCATCAAAATTGACCAAACGGAGGGGGCACTTTATTTCATAACTTTTTTCCCCATTTTTACCTTTTTATCGATTTTCTCAAAACTAGTTTTAACGATTTTGATTAAACTCGTAATGTTTAATGAAAATCAAGTATTCTTTAATATCAGGTAAGCTTTACCATTATTAAAATGTTCTGAGGGGGCTTAAATGGGGAAGGGGCCTTTTTTTTTTTTTTTATAATGTTCTTTTGTTTTGGTTTCTATGGAGAAATTATCTGTCTCTCGTTTTGCCAAAAAATAAGAAATGGCTAAACATGAAATATGGAAAAAAAATCAAGTAAACATAAACTGGGGAAAATAATATTCCATTAACTCATAAAACACGTTAAGCCCACTCATGTGCAGTACGCCTTTAATGACAGACGATTGTTTATAATTAAAGATGTTCTGTTCGTTTAATGGAAAATATTTGTTTCATGGTAACTATATGAAGCTTTCAACAACTACATAGATAATTATAAAATCAGACGACTTGTTATATTTGCTGTTGTTCAATTAATTGTAATTTAAAATTTTCTTGTATTGTTCACTTACTAAGAGGGTAGTGTCATTTCATGTCCTTATTTTGATGTTTTATCATTTCAGAATTGTCATTAGAGAACATTTTACTCCCTAAGTTTTTTTTTTTTTTTTTTTTTTTTTTTTTTTTTAAATAAAATTAATAAAAACTGTAAATAAACCTGCTGTTTTACGAAAGAAACATTGAAATTCTCGAGAAAACAATATTCTCATAGGTTTTATTTATAAGTCAATTTTTCCTTTCAAAAAATTATCGGAATCGTTCTTTAGAAGTTTTGAAATTTCCGTGAATTACCACACGGATAATTTGCTGCGTCCACCGCTCTCAATTAATAAAATTAAACCATCATTTATTATTGACTAATCAATTTAAATTAGGTTTTCCTCGTAATTCAAAATGTGAGAATTAATGGCACCTGTTTATTGAATGGCGATTATTGACCAATATTTGTTAATAACTCGAGGAAATGAACTAAATGAACATTATTTTATTTAATTATCTAATTAATATAATTAGTTGATTAAATATAATATATAAAATTAAATTATAATATATAAAAATCTAAAATTAAATTAACTTAATTTAATTATCTAACGGTCATACTTGCATTGAATATTTGATGGCGAGAGAAAGACAAAACGATATTTTTGCCAAAAAAAAAAAAAAAAACTGTAAACTGGCGTATAAACGTATGACTATTCGGAGAAACAATATTTTTATTAGGGAGTGTTTGGGCATTTTCAATTTTTGAAACAAGTGTTTAACCCATTTAGTCCCCGAGATAAGTTTACTCATCACTTTGTAAATATTATTTCAGTATATGTTTTTATTCCTGTTTTCAATCTAATATGTTTTTATGCCTCTTCTAAATTATAATAACTATGTATAGTGCATTTAAATATTCTAAATCACTCAAATCCGAATAAGTGGTCAAAGACAGTTGATAAATATTCATTAAGACCAGGGGTTTCAGTATGGTCGCTTGATCACATGATCATGCTAAAGTTGGAAATCCAGGAATGACCGAGTATTTACACCTTGATCACGTAAGTTATCTTCCTTTATTTAGATCCCACATCTCAATTTGCTCTCTTGAAAAGGGTCAACAACCCCTTCCCTCCGACCCTTTTCTTTTCAATTAAGGTCAGGGACATACCGAAGGGTTTCGACACCTCCATCTGCTTTCAGAAACACTCGGCTATTTTCGGAATGCTATCTATTAGGTGATCGTGTGACCTCTTGTCAATCCATAATGTTGAAGGGACTCTTTTAAAGTAGTACCCATTCAAGTTCTTAAATTTTAATGAAGACTTAAACAGTGGCATGAAGATATAAAATTGTCGTAAGGGACCAAGAATGGATAGGTGATTCAATATATAGTTTCCATTAATTTTATTTTTGGAAATAATGCAAGTATAGATAAAAGGAAAAAAACAAAAAAAAAACAATTATATTACTTACTCTTATTCAAGCAATTTCTGACTGCGAATCGGAACGTAAATTGTACAGAAGTTTTTATAAGGATGGTTTTTGAGCGTGAGAAATAAATTTTTGGTGAAGAAAACTGTAAACGAAAAAGGTGAAACCTATATTATTAAACCGAATCAACAAATTGTGGAAATTTATTCCGGCCGAAAATCATAAAAAACAAAATGCAAACGACACCATCAATTATTCTGTTTTCAATTTTATTATCCCTTCTGGTCTACTAAAGTGTGAAATAAAATATTTTATTGAAAATGATGGGAGTATCCAATGAATTCTGGACCATTAAGGTATTCATCCATAATCAAAATTCTCAAATAATTATAATTTTTTTCAAGGGTTTCCTTACATTGAGGTTTCCTTCACCAAAAATGTTTCCCTCGGCCACATATTTCTTTAACTTATTTTTTCCATTTCTTTCTGTCCTTTATGACCTCCTTTCTTTATCCAGGACTGCACATGCTGCATCTCAACATTTTATAGCCATTTTTTCCTTGGTCTTCCTCGTCGTTTCCTCCCTTCCGTCTCCCTATTCAAAATTAAATTGGAAAAACCTTTCCTCCTTAATTTTTCTCACATCCCTATGCCATTCTAATGTTGTTTTCTCAATATTTTAATGTGTGTATATTTATAATGTTTCATATTTATAAAGCACTTAGTTTCATGGATTTAAAAATAAGTTAAATACAAAAAAATATTTTTACAAATAATAAATAATGTATATACATATAATATAAGAACAAAAACAAAACATAAAAATGTCGTATTTTTCCATTATTGTGAAGTAATTAAATAAAATATTATCCAATGCCTGAGTACAGCTGAATGAAATAAATTTGCTATTATACTGTTGTAAATATTTACGGAACACTGTGATATTACAAATGAGCAAATAACTTTATTTTATATTTATATATATTACATATTTATATTCGATTATAGTAGGATGTTTGTTTAGGAAAATGTGTTAAGTAGTGTCACTGCAATGTGTTAAGTAGTGTTAAACAGCAGTCACTGCTGTTTTTTTTCGTCACTGCTCAGTTCTTTTTCGTCTAATGATTTTGCCATTTTAACTTATTTCTTTATTTTTTGCACTTATAAGAATTATTAAATGCTATAAATTATATCTATTTATGATTATTCCCTCTCCAACGTGTTTCTGAAAATTCACCTTTTATCCTAATTAATTTATCACAATAATAATTCTTTAGACCGATAATCCATATTGTTAAGAGTTGAACTCACCACTACCCGGTGGCTTGAAAACTCTTTTCTCAGTCTTCGCCATGTATCCCGGTCTAGCGCCGCCACTCTCCACTGCAGGACTCCAAGAAAGTCATATGTAACTCTATCTTGCAAGTGTAGTCTTAGTCGTCCTTTTCGTCAGAAAGAATTCAGAGAAGGTTTTTCAGGGAAACTGCGCGGGAGCTGGATTGAGCGAACAAGCTTAACAGGCCTAGTTCCTGATACAAAGCATAGACTTAACAAAGTATGTATTTCTCTTGCTAGGCCACTTCTGACCATGTAGGATCCTACTGTAAATGCATCGTAGTATCTCTCTAGTGTGCCTGTTCATCAGCCTTAGATATAGATATACAGGTTGTTATTTACATTGATTTGATATCCTAAGTAAGTAAATTCGTTTCCATTCTGGTGTTTATAATCTCCAATTTGCACTACTCCGATAGGCTCCACATCTTACCCTACGACTATGTACTTGCCGTTAGTCCAGGTCAGTTTCACACGATCAGTTGAACAGACCTATATGGAGGCAGCGTTCTGTATCTGGTCCTTGACTGTTTCTTCGCGAGGAAGCAAGCAAGGTCACCACCCTGCTACAGGCGTTTTCTTAGGGGAAAAAGTGGTCAGAGGTTCCAGTTTGAACTCTCACGTAACATTCAATTTGATCCATCTTAATTAGGCACATCATCATAAATTAACTGGACTTAAATCTAAGAATGCTAAAGCGGGTAACGCTCGGCTCGAGTTCCATAACACGTTGAACACACAGGTTCTCGCTCATTGCAGTAAAATTGTAAATTAGTTATGATTTATTTCTGTAACGCATATATTTATTTCTATTTTATTTTTCTTAACGAGCCACAATGGTTTGAGAGACTGCACAGTGTCAGACTGGGTCCTTTCCTAACTTCTCCGGGCGGTCCCTCATACCGCTCAGCTCTAGAAGACATACTTACCCTTCTAACATACTTACCCCACAGAACCGCTCTAAATCAGTGTTAGGGCAGCCTTTAGGGGCCGTTCTGCCACGAAAAAAGAGATTGGCATAGCCCGTTAATATATTTATTTTTAAAAATTAAAAAATATAATTTTCAGTTCAACTACATTTTCTGTTTTTTTTTTCAGTTCAATTTTTTTTTTTTTTTTTTTTTTGAAATAACAAAAATTATCAAAGGATTTCTAGAAGAAGTGAATAAAATAATTTAAATATTTATGCAAGGGTGTGAAGTAAATCATCTTCTATCTTACTTCGTCATTTGAAGTAACATCCGTTTTTTATTACCAAGTAAATTTTTATTTTATTATTCCGTTACTATTGAATTGGTAAAATTCATTACCTCATCCATAAGTCTCTAATTCGGTACCACGATGTTACGCGGGACCACTGATTGGAACCTCATTAAAATTGTTTCAAAACATTCTTGCAGTACGAAATATTTCATAATTCAATTTAGTTATATTATTGAGAAAACAAAAGTCTTCTTTCCATGTTTCGAAGTCGAGGGCACCAAAAGAGTGTTATATATTGAATTTATATTTTACTGATGATGTATGATATTACTAAAACAATACGATAATGTTCAATGGTTCGATATGATTTCGTTTAGTGTACGAGATTTAAACTACAATAAATGGAAGTAATTCCTCCTCCAGAACGGAATAGCTTCCAGTCAAATAACTCTTCCTAGATTGGAGAGGAGACGAGACTTCATCCCTTGCAATTTCATGAGGTCCGGTCCAGAATCCGTCGCGCATTCTTCGGATTGTTATTTTCTCGCCGTCAGAATGGATCGGGGGCCCACTCAGATAAGGTGACGCAACGAGGCCACATTGCCGAGCCGAAAAATGGCGAAAAAAGAAAAGAAAAACGAAAAAAGAAGGGGCGGCGGGGGTGGGGGTCTGAGGGACGGGGGTGGGGATGGCGGTAATGGAATCAATAGGACGTAGCGTGCGCACTGGGGGCGGCCCGTACGGCTAACGTACTAGTCTAGAGTGAGACACGGCTATGTGCCTAGTAGAGTGGCACACCTGCTACTGATACCATGTACTGAGGCCATATCACTGCTGAAACCATGTACTTGCCGTCGGTGATGTCGCTGCTTCTTGCCGCCTCCCTGCCGCCCTCCCTGCAGCAGGACGAGGACATCCCTCACAACGAGTAAGCCCAAATCACTCTTAGAGGAACCCCTCCCTGGCCTGTTCCATTCCCTAATGTGCACTTCATCCCTAAAAAAATAAAAAATGAATTGATAATTCAGATCGCTGCTGCGGAAGAGCTTTGTGTTATCCTCTATGCTTTTAGTAATAAATACATCATGGAATGACAATTGAATAGAACTTATAGTCACTTTTATCTTCTTTTAATTGTAGTTTTATTTAGTTGGAGTATGCATATATACATATTTAAAATAGCAATAGATTTTTCATATTGTTAATAACCATCACGACGAATTCTTAGATAGGTTGCGTAAGATGGAGGAACCTCCCGGCGTAAAGTGCTAAGAAGAAGGACTCAGACCACACCCCCTCCTTAAAGAGACATGACGGGGATGTGTGGTGGTGTCGGGGGGTAACGTGATCTCCTCAGGTGTGTAAACAACTGCCCGGCTAATAAGTTGCTGCCACGTCACTCCGACCGTTGGCATTCTGCCTGAAACCTTCTTTGCCTGTTTCACGGTGCAGGCTACGTACATCCAATTTATTTTATATACAATTCACATTATACATGATACTAACCAGCCAATAATTAATTACAATTATAATAATATTAATATTAAACGAATGGAAATTATATTGGTTTGTCCAGTTTCTTCAAAAGGTCTTCATTATCATCGGTTAACAAATGTCGTAATTTTATTGCAATAAATAAATATATTTATTTAGTTTATATACATGTATCTCTCACTCCATTCAACAATGCCATATATCAAAAATCGGTAATTTTGGGTTATCAATGCGCTGAAAGAGCATTACATCCAGCCAAAACTCATTCTAAGCAACATCTATAGAATTTTTTAACTTTTTACATTTTATTTTTTATTCAAACAGAAAATTAATTATATTTATTATCTAAAACGATCTACTGTATAATAAAAAGTTAAATCGGGTGCTTCATATCTATTCTTAACACATTTCATTCTACTTTTAAACTTCAGATTCACTCTCAAGAAAAATCATATTTTTTGAGGTAATACGTTCTTAAAAGGAGTAAGAAATATATCAAAACCTACATAATTTGAAAAACTATGTTTTACCTCTAAGCATTTGATTTATTTGAAACAATACAAATACCTTTTCAATGAGCCAAAAGAGCGAGAAATGAATTGGAATAAATCGATCATTAACAATAGCATTACTTGTTGAATATAATACTTTACTGTTACATTATATACGTTGAATATAATATACCAACACAACTTTGCCAAGCTCTCTCTATATATTTGGGCTCTATTAGATTTTCACAAAACGCTAAAAAAAACTAATATATATATATAAATATATATATATATATATATTATAATTTTTACATATATTTTATAAGAAGAGAAAAGATTGGCCTTGGCCGGGATTTGAACCCGGATTTCCTTATCACTAGTAAGGAGCTCTTTCCACTTGAGTCACCAGGCACATATCACGGTCAAGTTAATCCTTTCTCTTCACTGACCTCTATTATATATTATATACATATATACATCTGTGTGTATATTCTTATATGTAAAAACACATACATAAAAAAAAAAAGATAAATGTAATAAACCCACCCAATAACAACGAAACGATTAATAGACTTGACACCAAAGCATAATATTAAGGAATAAAATTGAATTGACTTATAGTGACAAACATAGAAGAAATTAATCAAACAAGGTATCTGTTTGGTAAGATAACTTTAAAAATAGCTCTCAAACAAATATTATACATCTCTCCTCTACCTATACATGTATCATTTTTTTTTTTTGGAAAAGTTCTTTAATATATCAGGATCATTATACATTTTTAAATTTTCTTGCCTAATCCATAATTAAAAGGATTTTAAATTAAGAAAATTTGGTGAGATACATCAATTCATAGTCAAATCATTCCCGCGTGATTGTTGAAGACTTGAATATTTAATCATATTTAGCCTGCATATACAACTATTGTGTAAGACTCTATTCAAAAATACAGTTGAATTTGTATTACGAGGGATAAAAAAAAAAGTTGGCTCACTTCAACATTTTTTTTCTCATTTCCTATAATCATTGATTTCTCATTCGTAATTAATTTAAATAACTGGTTACACACGGAACTGTTAATGGATTTTCTTTAAAGTCGTTATACTTTATTAAAGATATCATTAGCATTAAAATTAAAATACAAAAACGAAGTAAATTTCTTTCACATAAAGTTTTCATTGGTTTTACGATGTTAGCAACATTTTTGCCCCACTATTCTTTATTTATTCTTAGGTGGTGAGGTAAGTATGAAATTCTTCTTTAAGATCCAAAATTAAATATGAGAACTCGCCTCTGCAAAAAAGGTTTAGCGTTATTTATCACTTTTATTCATTTAACAATTTTCATTTAAGCATGTGTATGAGTGTGCTTAGCGGTAGCATTAGAATTATTTAATTTATAACTGAATTAATTTTTTTTTAAGATCAATTTTCCAAACTCATTATTGTTCATATGATACAAAATAATATTATATAGTAAATTAATGATTGATGAGGAATAAAATTTATGAGACAAAAATATACATCATTGCAAAAATTAATTTAAAGAATTATAGATTCCTTCAATTTTTTTCCCATATTCGTATTTTTTATTTTAGTAAAAATTAATAAATTTAATCTGACAAAATAATTTTCTTTATTGTCAGATGATATTAATGTTGTATTTGGTACATAGAAATATTTGACTGTTGATAAAATTAAAAATGAAATAAAGTAAAATTTTAGATATTTTTTAGAGCCTTCATGTCAATGGAAAGTATAATTTTATGAGATATCCATTGACTAATATGATGAGTTCTATGACTTTTCTTTATTCAATTCCTCTATTATGTTATTCATTTAAAAATATATATATTTTTTTAATGCATTCGAAGATTTCCTTGTTTCATTTTCAGGAAAAAGATATAAAAATGAAATATTTCGTAAAAAAATTATCTAATGCTGTAATAATTTATTATTACAAAAATTGAAGTTTCTATAATAAACTACGTAAAATAAATAAAATATTTCTATAATATATACGTATAATAAGGGCTACTTATTTTTTTTTTTTTTGTGTATATGACATTTTTTTTGTAAATTACAAAATTCCAACTAGAATTTTAGAAGATTTACAGCAAGAGGTTTGGTTTTAAAGAATCGCCAAAATGCGTCATAATATTAATTACCAGAATAAAAATCATTTTATAAATTCAGCTATGAAACCCCAGTTATAAAGAAGCGTTTATTTAATAATTATTCAGTATTAGCTGTATATACCGGTTTCACCCGGAGAATTTCATTTTTTAAATCCATAAAGAGAGATTTTTATCGACTTAACGGTCGATTTCGTAAAAACCAATGTAAAGCGAGATCAATGATTTTTATAACAACAAAGAATATACCCAGAGATTGGCTGAAGTTATGCAATTTTAATATGGACAGGTGTTCGCACCTGGTATCAAAGAACCACTGAGCGAAATTTGGTGAATTTAGGACAAACGGTATGGATTTCTATAAAGAACAAACAGAATTTCATCTTTATTTATATAGATTACTTGCTGTATATACCGGTTTCACCAGGAGAATTTCCATTTTTTAAATTTATAAAATCTATAAACTGAGACTTTTATCGACTCAAACGGTCGATTTTGTAAAAACCAATGTAAAGCGAGATCAAAACGATTATTATAACAATAAAGAATATACCCAGAGATCGGCTGATATTATGCAATTTTAATATGGACAGGTGTTCGCACCTGGTCTGAAAGAACCACTGAGCGAAATTTGGAGAATAAAGAATATCAGCTGAAGATCGGCTGAAGTATGCAATTTTAATATGAACAGGTGTTTGCACCTGGTATCAAAGAACCACTGAGCGAAATTTGGAGAATTTAGGGCAAACGGTATGGATTTCTATAAAGAACAAATAAACAAACAGAATTTCATCTTTATTTATATAGATAATTATCAAGATAGAAGATGTCTATTTATGTTTTTAAAGTTCACAATACACGCGTTTCTCCTATATACAGATGACTTAAGGACTTTCAATGCAGAAACATGATGGGTAGCCGCCGAAGAAAAAAGGCATTTCTGGTAGCTATGAGAATAGAACTCCTTCCCCTGACTCGGGGCAGATGACTGATAACCCATTCCCCTTAAAACAAAAATTATTTCAAACAACACAACGAATGACTGGACAAACATCGTTTCGGAAAAAAGAGTTCCTGAGCCTTCGTTGCATACAAAGCACATAATTATGAATGTGATGTGCCTTAAAAAGGAAAAACCAATGAAACCTAATAATAAAAGAAAGAACTATGGAGGAATTTTAACTTTGTATAAAATTTCCTTATTCTCAGTTAGAAACGCTTAAATGCATAATTTGCATGTTCTATTTGAGAGCGTATCAAAGATTTTATTTTTAGAGACACTATGGTCGCTGTTCTAGCAAATTACTGCTATCCTCTAGAGGATGTTATAAATAGATAGAGAATCAAAAGGGTTTTCTGCAAAAGATGTTTTTTTTTTTTCTGAAAAAATAAGTTGAAAGTACAAACATTATTTTGAATACGTATAGCTTAAAAAACAGAAAACATTTATGTCAAATGGACATTGGGATAAACAGCAGGGTTTGAAAACTATATTTTTTCCCGGAACACAAAATAGATTTTAACAAAAAAATACAAATACCGAATGTTGTACCGTCTGTCTCTGAATACCTGCCAAACATGGCTGAATTGTGAATCTGTAAATTTTTTTTCCGTTCTTTTTGAATTTCTGGAGATAACAGAAAAATAAATAATTGACTTATGGGAGTATTATTAATTGCTCATTAAAAATCCACCATTCACTACCGAATCGGTGGCTAATTGGCAGTGACTTAAGCTCCTTCAGTCCCCTACTACATTATTGAGTAATCATAAATGATTTAGTAATAGTAGTATGGTACGTTTTTTGGAAGATTATGTCAATTATTAGCTAGCTTATATAAGGTTTTATTCAATATAAGCCCTATATATTTTGCCTTAGCCAATTAATTCATTATACATTTTTCTACGAAAGGCCAATCATGAATAAATTAGGCCATATAATGAATGTCAGGGTTTGAAAAACAGCAAATAAAATTCTTAAATTCGCCATGTTCGGGCGCCATTTTTCTAGAAAAATAGTTGGAATTATTTAATTCATAATTGCAAAGAAACTACAATGGGCAATTATATGTGTAGGATGAAGGTTTTAACTATGGGGATTATGGGTTTATTGTTTCGGTCAACCGTGTGCAATGCTTTGGCTGGCAATTCCAATGGAAAGTAGCGATAATACCATTAATAGTTTAGGAAGGAGACGTTGGACTACTGTAAAATAAATACAGGACTTTACGAATTTGTATAGACATTAATTTAAAAATATAAAATAATAATTATATTCTATCACCTACCATTTAGCAAATTTTTTTCCATGATTTACAGTAGAGATGTTTATTTTTATAACATTAATGATAAGTAGAGTTTAAGAACACGTCTTTATCTATTTTTCAGTACTTATGGCAGCATACATTTCTCACGGTTTAGAAACTGTTCGAATTAATTTACCAAAATATGAACCATCCATCATCATTTTTCTCTCTGGGAGTTGTAGACTCAGACGGTGTTCCTAACTATAGATCATTCAATCAAATGTGTATTCACGGAAATACCCATCCCCGCCACACATAAAAAGTTTCTGTCAAAGCTTCATCAGGGATGCGACTCTCTTGTCCACCCTCTCATCCTGTTTTATTTTCATATTCAGTTGCTTTGTCTTTTTAAACAAAAATTTGATACAATGCGGTGCTGAATTCCTGTCTTGCTTGACTTCTGTACTAAATATTGCAATATAATTATAATTATTCATATACATTTATATATTTCAATGTCAAACCATAAAATCAGTACATTGCAGTCACCAATTTTCTATGTTCATTCAGTAGATTAAAAAAATAAAGATATAAGTTTACATTTTTAAAGATATAATACTTTCCGCCACGATTGGGGCAGTAGGTTGTAGATATGCACTGGGACTGGTAGTGATTGGAGGAAACAGTCTGTTAAGTCGGCCTTTGGGCAAAACCTCCCCTGATGACTGTCCAGCGGTTGCTGCAATCTAAAAACCAAATTCAGAGTTCTGGATTCTTCTTGAACACATAATCCCCTAAGAATAACATAGTAGACAATTAATTAAAACAGCATAACCTTATATATACGTTAATTAATATAAAGGTTAACATTAAAAAAATAAAAATTAATACTGGTACATAAATATGCAAACCTAAATGTATCGATTATTTTATTTATACGGAAGATTCGTATTTCAGGATAGGAGAAATGAAAGGTGTTTAAATGACGCTAAGGAGGAAGCTCGACGAATGGAGTTGTATAAGGAATTCCATAAATAGGTGGCAAGAGCAATGAAGGATTTTTCAAAGTCGACACTTGTATGGAAACGAAAATATGTGGATTGTGATCTTGTGTCATGACTTGATAAGTGTACGTACTTTGGTAAGTGAACTGTTATCATTATCCATTGATCCATATATAGTCAGTCCACTTTGCTACATAGAAGTATTACATGTGGATGGATATACAGTAGTACAGTGATGTGGATGAATGAAAGAAGCCTAGAATACTGATGGAATGAAGGTCGTAAAGGAATAAAAATAAAAGAAAGGTCACCCGAGAAAAGCTGGTATGAGAGTGTCAGGAAATGTATGTTGAACAGGGGAATGCATGAAGTAGACTGGAAGAATAGAAAAATATTGCATACATTTCTTTACGGTGACAACATATGACATAAAGTTTAAAAGTCGTTATGCAAATAAATAAATATCTAAGGCTTTTAAAAAAAAATATCAATAACTAGGGGTCTGACCCTTGTCCGCCTGACGGCTGACCAAATCGTATTTTACATCATCATGTTACACATTTTAGTCAGTACACATACTAACCTCTTAAGCCTTATGAATCTAAGTCTAAAATTCCTACTTTTCAGGAGACCAAGTTGAAGGATTCATCTTAACTTCTTTTCAACTAATAAATAAATAAACTTACCATCCATTGTTTCTGTTCGTAATTGAATTGTTATTAGAATTTTCCAGACTTCCCGATGAGCATTTTTTTTTTTTTTTTTTTGTCTTATTAGAGCCGCTACGGTTTATAACTTATACTTAAAGGAAAATATAATTTAGTTTTTCAATTAGAATTATTATAAAAGTATCCTTAGAAAGATAGCAATTTAGCCTTTCGAAACCCTGTATAATCTTGAAAGTGTAATTATTGGACTTGTATTCTTGAAATAGTAGCTATTACCGTAATTGTAAACCAGGTAGCAGCACGCTTGCAAAATGAAATATCACACATCACACTAAACAATTTTTTTTTACATTAGAGATATATATATTTTATATTTATTTAGATATGGAGGACCCACCCTTACCTGATTATTGGTGGACTAACCTACATTTTACAAATTATATAACTGTTCATTTAATTTTAAAATAAATTTCAGTAAAAATCTCACTATAAATTGGGAAATGAAAAATTAAAAGAAATGATAAAATATCAGCCAATTTTTTTTTTATATTTTAGAAGGAAAAATTGAGATATAATCAATGTATATGTGTATACCGGCTTCAGATTGGCTGTCACTTTTACATAAATAAACAGAGGAGATTTTACGTGACAGAAGCCAACAAGTCTATGTTGAACTAGTTTCCCGAGGGATCTCCTGATACAAGCTGGAATTGTTGATTTGGGCGTTGATTTGCTTAATATGAGGAGGGGGGGGGGTGAATATAACCAGGTGGGGAATAATTAGCTCTAGTCACGGGAGTCCTGGCTGGCTCTAACTGTCCAACTCTTATCGGGGTTCACCTGTCATGGGCTCTTCCCCTCATCCTCAGCTAAACAAATTTACATTTATCAGTATCCCTGTTTCTAGTTTTACAATAATGTTATTACGTTATACCTTATCTATTTAAATTTTAGTTTCTAGTATAAAAGTCTATATTTTTTTTTTTTTTTTTTATTATTATCTATCATTTCCTCTCTCAGTCAGTCTGAAACTTATTTTTTATAAAAACAACAGCCCTTCAGCACATGGAAAGACATGGGTTCTGAACCTTGTATGGAAATACTGTTTATGAACCAAGCTTTGTGTTAGTATGTGCTCACTGGGTTTAAACTGCTCCTCAGAAAATTATATTACTACAAATAAGTATTATCAAAGTCTTAAGACATTTGTTGACAATAATATACCAGAAATTCTTCTATAAAAAAACTTCGGATAATATAAACAGAAAAAACATTGAAAAACTAAATTAATAAAAAATGTGATTTTTGACGCCGAGAATGAAAATTCCTGCCATGAAAAAATTATGAGTAGTCATGAATATCTAATTTTTATTTTTAACACTTATACAGGGTGTTTCAGTGGTATGTGTTATGAAAATTATAAAAAATAGCTAAATAACAAAAAGCCGATGAAAATGTTATTCAAATATAAATACTAATTTTTTTAACAAAAACTTTCGCTTTGGCAACTAATACTTAAAATAACAATGTACTTATTGAATATTTTGTGTCCTGCTGTTTTATTTTAGTCATTTACCTCAGTATTCATTTTTTAAATGTAAGTACGTTGTTTATTGCCCATGACTTCAATCAAGAGATGAAAACGAATACAATTCAAGCTAAACAAATGTTAACATTGGAGTATGTTATTATCGGATACAATGGGCTATATCCGGAATTATATGTAAAGTGAAGACGTACAACTAGGCATAAAGCATGTTTTATAAATAGAAATCATACTGTAGAAGTTGACAAGATAACACTTATGACAAGGTACACCGAATGCCGAATCTAAACGAGTACATAAGGATGATATATCCAAATTTTCTTTTGGAAACGTTTCGAATAGCGAGCAATACCAAAATTGAATTTGAAATCGTTAAAAACTTTATTAAAAAGTTATTTTTAAATCCAGACCTTAACCTCGTTTAGTATTAATTTTGTAAGAGTATTTTTATGAAAATACCCAAAAATTAGCAAAACCACTTATATATCTTAAAAAAACCTTAAACCTTATCGATTTCTCCAGTTTTTCAGGAATAAAAACAACATTTTTAATCGAGGACTTAGCAAGTTATAACCCCTTTCAAATTTGATTCCATTTTTTTTTTCGAACAAAAGTTTTAAACTTCCAAGGCACTTTCTATAACATTTTTTGCTAACCGGATAACCAGTAATAATAAAAAGGTGGTGCTCGTTTGTGGCAAAAATTTTAAATTAATATTTTTTTTTTTTTGTTTTACTCAATATAGGATTTTTAATAAAAAAACAAAAAAAAAACTTATAGATAAAATTCACAAAAAACCTTATCAATAGAAAATAAAGGGAACTAGGACATATCTTTATATGATCTTTTGGTTGGAAATTTGATGTAGAATCTGTGTTATTTTTTTGTTTTGTTTTTGTCTTTATTTATCCGAGACACCCTATATATTGTATATATTTTCTTTCAGTTTGTCTGTTTAAACATCATGTATTGATATTTACTGGAAAAGAAGAGGGGAGAGGGCGCATATTTAGAAACTATCTTTTACTACGATACGAGGTGTAAAAGCTTAATATAACAACGGCTGGAGCAAGTCTGCTCCTTCAGCGACCGATCAATACCGAGGCTTGCTGCCCTGCCATCTCCTCGCCATTGTAATGAACCTGTCTGTTAAGGTTAAAGTTCACTAGCTATTAACCCTCCTACCCCCCCCCCCCCAAGTACCCCAATCGTAAAGAGACTGGATGACCTTAAGTCTTAGAAGAATGGTGGCTGAAGGAGAGAAACGTGAAAGATAGAAAACTGGACGATTAACAAAAGTAAATGTTTCCTTAAACAAGTGGGTTTCTCGTTAAAAGGAATAGATATAACATAAAAAAATTAATGTCAACGTGCCAGATATTAAAAAATAAATTCATTGGGGCATGCTTACAATTCAAATGAGTATTATTAATAAATGTTTTAATTATTCATATAAACACTAATACTATTAATAATGTACTATAAATATACACGTTCAAGCCCATAAACAAAGCTTTGCTACCTATTTTGGGGTTTTTCAGACCTATCCTTTCAATCTAAACTTATCTCGGGTCACTATTTTGCAGTCTGCTGCAAGCAAGAACTTCTGCAGTATATTTGTCGAGTCTACCTATCCATCTGCTTTTGGCTTCTCACTTGCCCATTAGCCAGTTACTGTGGCTTTATTGTTTGGAGAGGCTTCCTAAGAATGAGAGTTCCTCCTCTTTTTATCTTTTTTCTCTTTCCCGTTTTTTCACATGCGGCTCTGCAGGACCATTGTATATCATTTAAATAATTTTGAAAGACTGCCATGACCGGGATTCGAACCCGGGTCTCTGCACCACCGTTGCAATGCCCTAACCAATACTCATCACTGTAGCGGGTCCCGTCTGTAAATTGCAGGGAATAACCGGGGGCTGGAAATGTCCAAGGATGGGATCTAATTGACATACTGTAATTTTTAAACAATTATATGTTTCATCCAATCAAACATATGGATGGAGTCTTGGATGGATTTGTCCGAATCCCGGTCATGGCCAATATTTTCTCTTCATAGAAAGTTATTTAAAATTACAAAGATCATAGAATTTGTCATTGTTTATTCTATTTAACCATCTCCTTATTGGCCAACCATAGATAACCCACATTGAGGCATTCATTGCGTTGGAGAGTCTGCCAGATGGATTACTTCAAGCAATGTCCTGCCCATCTTAATCTTTTAATCTTTGAATACTTTTTTCAAGGACGCTAGTTAAGGTCCAGGTCTCGCAGCCCTATTAGAGACCGAACTGCTCATTCTTAATTTAACATTTTTTAATATTTTTTGGGGATTTCAGGACTTTTGAGAGAGAGAGAGGGGAATGCTCTGTTTGTGTTTGACATCCGCGTTGCATTTTCCGTATTTTGGTCCGTAAGTCATGCCTTGAGGTTATCGTAGAGCCAAGGTATGTACATCTGTCTAATCTTGGGAACGATTTTACTTCAACGCAGATCTTTTTCTTTGGGTGGATTTTCGGAGTACAACTAAATATTTAATTTTATCTTCATTCACTTCTAGGCCTATTTGTTCTGCTTACGTTATCAGAATCTTATTGATTCTCTCTATATCATCTTTACTTTTTCTAAGGATAGCTATATCACCTTCTTATCTTAGGATTTTATGATTCATTTCTACGTGCGCCCCTCCATTTTAACCCAATGTCTTTCTTATCACCTTTTCCATTCCTACGTAAAACAACATCGGCTGAGTCCATTTCCTTGCCTCAAACCCGTTCGAAATTCAAAGGCCTCAGATAATTCTCCCTGATCGAAACTTGTCATTTAGGGTTATTCGTACACGCTTTTCTGCTTGGCGGAAATCTTCTGAAGACAACTATGTAGTTTATATTTTTCTCAATATAAGTCATCGGAAATTTATATAATTATTTATAGCTCAGTCGTGAATCGTTTCAATCGATAAAAACAAAATCTTTCATACTTAGTCAAAGGCGCAGCAGATCGCAGTCTTATTTCAGTTGATGATTGCTCGAAAATAAAAATTCATGCAAAAATTATAAATTTAAAAAATCCCAATTGGTAAAGTAGGTAAAACTCGCGTTTAAGTGGAATTTTAAGGTTCAAAACCAATTTAAAACTTCAAGAATCGATTCGTTCTTTATTTAATCTGGTGAGGACCTTTTACGATTTTTTATCATTTAATTATGTTTTGATTTTGACTTAATGTGCTCAGGTGCTCTCATTACAGCAGAAAGTACGCTGCATTCTAGTGGTTACCAATATTTTTTTGACGTAAGTGATTAGAAGTTACCAGATAATAATAAATTACCAAAAAATTATTTACGAGAACAAAATTTATACTTGACCTGTTGACCTTTTCAACACATTCCATGCAGGGGGGAGGGGGTCCCTGGAGGTGGATGTAGATCCACGAAAATTAGAAAAAAAGATTTGTGAAATAAATTCGCGCTTCTAATTCTTAAAAAAATTCTAGTATAGTAATATTTATGTATAAGAGTTTAATAAAATTCTTCATCTTTTTAAGTGTGCTGTTTTTTTCGCTTTAAGTTATTTTTTAACGACCACCCCCGGTTATCCGGATAGTACCTATATACCGGCTATCGGAAAGTATCTAAACTATTATTATAACGATGAATACCAAACTTCCATTGAATTCAACGAAGGACGACGGAGTACTTTGAGATTATACAATTCATGTATAATGTATGATTCAAGCAGAAGGTTAAACATTAATTGTCGAATGAGGATTTTTGTATAATTTATACTTAAATAGTCCTAAGCTAGTATTTAAAAATTACCAAATGGGATATTTAGAAAATCATAAGAAATATTAATGATCTGTCCTCTCCGTCGGCTTATTGTTTTCTTAGAAGGCCCAGGAACATTTCAAGTGCTGTTTGACTGATTTTGTTAACTTATCTTTCTGTAGCCTCGAAGTTCCACTCAGATGAGTGCTCAGAACGTGTATAATCTTCAATAGTGGTTGCAAACCAAAGTTGTGCAGTCCTTCACAACACCCCTCTTAGCCGCTACACATATTTTCCGAGCAGCAGTCGCTCCGGTAATTCTTTGCGAGCGTTGACGAATTTTTGTTTCTTCTGAACACATAATAAAATAGTTGCTCGGTACTGGTTTGAAAAAGATACATTAAATGAGGGAATTTTTTTATTTATTTTTATAGTACTGTGTCTGATAAAGATGAAATGTTAAGCATTAAAGACTGAAACAGAACAGGACAGATAAACAATTCCATTAAAAACCGACAAATCTTTTGTATCATCTCATAGTAGGTAGCGATGAGCAATTTCTTTTAGTTTCAGTCTTGCGTAGAGATTATGCTCATTAAAACTGAAAACTCTTGAAATTGATTCTTTAAAGGAATTAGTGGAATATATATAGTATACTCTGCGTATATCAGAATCTAAAATAATGGTGGATACTGGAACACCTGCAAACAAAATCTATAGAGGACATGTTTCTAAAGATATTAATGAGACCATGAGAGGAAGGAAAGTGCTTATATTTCAAGAGTGGGTGTTATATGATAGCCATGATGGGGGGAATAAGATAGAAAGGGGACCCAAAGGTGGTTACTGAAATGGTACTCGCTTTATTCAGGAGTATTTCCAAATAAATGAAGTATATTAGAATCCAACTTATAAGGATCAGCTATATGCGTCTCTTGGATTATCCGGAATGTTATTTGTGTTGTTCTCTAAGGACCTACATTTTTTTTACTTTTAAAATTTTTACAGTTTATAGTAACAATTAACTAATTTGACATAATTCTAAGGGGTATGAAGTTGGAGTATTGCCAATCAATTCAAAGCAAAAGTGATATTAATTAATATAAATTCTTCTCTCTAAAATATTTATATTTCAGCATATGTTTTAAAGATTATGATTTGAAAATAACATTATGTATTATATTCTCTTTTATCATGTATTTATACCTTAACATTTGAACGACGACTAATAATAAGCATTTAAAAAAGCTGCAATTAGGGTGGGCTTATGATGGTGTTAACACTGTAACTGCTTAAGAATCGGGATCGGTGTCGTACTTTCTCCATTCATTTTTCTCCTCTTTTACCGAAATTCACCGTACCTGGGTGTTGGAAGAGGAGATTTAAAACATGGAAATAATGTATGTAATTTTGGCGAAATAGGATTTGATAACAAATCTTGGTACCAAAAAAAAAAAAAAAATGTATGTAGACCTTACAAGACAAGGGGTTCTGAAGTTTTCTTACAAGGGGTTGGGCCGATATAGCCGAGCGTGTTTGAGCGCGACCCGCTTTAGCATGCTCGAGCCGAACAGTGGCTGTTCGAATCCGCCCTGGGATAGTTGACTTTTATTTCGTGGAGGCCCCACGAAATAAATCTTGACCTACCCACCATGGTTAGAACAGGTTGGTTACACCTCTAGAGTAACCCCCCGTATGCCACACATGGCCAGGTAGGGGTACCGAAGAAAAAAAAAGAAAAAAAAAAAAGACAAGGGGTTCTTAGCGTCATTTTAAAAAGAATTGAGTTAGACGCGGATTATGGTAGTAAAAACGACATACTTGGTAAGGAAATCAAAGTGGATTTAATGACAGTGATAAGTTTAAATAAATAAATTTGTTAAAAACCAGGGTGCCAAATTCGTTGAAATCGATATATCGATAAAATGCTAGAAAGTTAATAATCACCCTCCGCCCCTTGCCTCTTCCCCCCAATTTTTAATACTTATTCTGCTATTAAGTGCGGAGACAAATCCAATGAATTAAAAATCATTCAAATCGGCCTTGCCGTTCTTGAATTATAATGAAGTAATTAATGCGACTTGGTTTTATATATCTCCAGTATATTATAAAATGCCTAGAACAAACAATACATAAAAATTCGGGGTCGTGTTTGTTTTGCGATTAAATTAAACCTGCTCTTACAACCTTTTCATTAAACCATATGATCCACAAGTAATATCTAATCTAAGCATTGTATTCTTTGTTGTGGTCTTAATTCGTGACAACGAATTTTCCTAGGTTAACGACGGTATTTCCTAGTGAGGAAAAATGCGTATGGTTCGCTGAGGAACATTTAATTATGCCACACGCATAAAATAAAATAAAAGAAAATTGAAGTTTGCAGTAAATGTGTATTCAATTCAAGCCCAGTATTCAATGTGTAGAATGTGGAGGAACATGGTTTGAGGGCTATGTAAGCTACATGTTAAATTATTGCTTTTAATCTTTACAAAATCTATTTTTTAGGTCTTATAATCTGTTGTTTGAGACTACATCCCCTGAAGAAGACCTGCATTTTTGGGTTGAAGCGTTGGCTGCAATAAAATAGTTTAATACTATTTCGAGTTTTTTGACCGCCTTTTTTGACCGTCGCTTGAAAACAAGACAAACAATTCCTTTTAAGAATAGACCAAAATATTTTTGTTTTTTCATCCTCTATGTTTACATAATTAACCTGTATTCATACATATACTTTAGGGCCGATATGGTGTGGAATAGATATGAATAGGGTCAACATTGATTGAATCGATGAACAAAGGAGCGGCCGAAGTATCATCGATGGTTTCCGTTGGCGAATTTAGAGACGGTTTGATTAATTTATGATGTCATCAAGCACATAAATTGAGAACACAAACTTAACCCTCTCTCTAAATCCAAAGGGAACGAGCAATCGGAAATACATAAAAAAAAAAAAAAAAAAAAAAATGAACCCTAAAAACTATAGATCAGATTAAAATATTTGAAATCTGATTTCATACATTAATACTACATGGACTGAGGCCAACAAAGGTCATGCGTAACATTCTGGCTCTAAATCCCTCAAAGTTGTAATCCTACTGTAATCTATGGTTCACAGTGCAACATTTGTGTAGGAATGATTCAGTTAAGAGCTTTCTTTCACTTCTGCTGCACTCTAAAAATGAATAGAAGAGTACTCTCCACACAAACGCGGTTCTGCATTGTTGTCCTACGAGAGGAAGGGCAATCAACCCGACGAATTGCTCGTCGGCTTAACATCGGACAAAGTGATGTTGTGAGGTGTTGGAACAGGTTCCTAACCACTGGAAGCGTGGAAGACAGACCTCGCAGTGGTAGGCCACGCTGCAGAACGCGCAATAAAGACCTTTTTTAACGTTAGCAGCCAGAAGAGACCCGCTTTCCACCGCTGGGGATCTTCGGCGACAGCTGCAACGGACTAATAACACCACTATAAGTGACCAGGCTGTCCGGAATCGTTTTCATGAGATGACTCTTCGAACAAGAAGACTTTTGCCTTGTCCTCCGCTGAATAGGAACCGCCGCCTACTTAATTAATAATATTAAAAGGAATACAGATATGGTATAAGGATTTAATCAATGGAATGCAAATTATGTTTCTTTTTGTTTTTGTTTTTGTTTTAGGTAAAAATAAATTTAGTTTATACCTGAGTTTGAAATCAATGATTTAAAAAAAAAAAATTATATAAATTCCATCAAAATTTTCATCTGGAATCGTTTAATTATTTTAATCAAGACTGCTCATAAATAAAAAAAAAACATACCTTGATCGTTATTTTCGAATAAAAAATTGTATTATTAAAAATAATAATAATTATTGAGACATACTTTTTTAAATCAGGAAAGATATATTTTGAGTCTACAATATTAGGTGACGAATATTGTTATAAACTTTTACCAATAGGACATCTTTATTTTCGAAATGTGTTAGAAATTTCGGCTTATGTAAAAAATAAGTACAAATAAAAACTGCCTCGTTAGAATAGGAAGAGATTAATTTTACATTAAGTTTTTTTTTTTCCAAGCACTCAGGTGTCGACTAGTAGCAGTCTGTATGTTAACATTCTCTGGTAAAATGTGTTAATAAAATCCTTAATATAATAAGCCAGAATTTTTAATGTTAATACAGACTAGAAAAAGTAAAGAAGCGTCTAAATACAACATTAAAATGTATTTTAGTTTCCAATCAATATTTCTTATATCCAAATTTGATCATTATTATTTATGTAATACAGCATCAAAGGGTGAGTGATCATTATAATTAATCAAATCTATAAGCATAAAAAAATCAATTTAAATTTGTCTGTTCAAAGCAATCGTGTTTTTTTTTATTTTATTTTTTTTTTTTTAATGTCCACTTTATGCCACGAGGGCTAATCGAGACGGGTTATCTACGGGTAACCAACCTCTTCTAATCCATGGCAAGCCGCTGAGTCTGTTCAGTGAGGCCGTCACCGAACAGAATCGAGCGGGCTTGGGCGGGATTCGAACCCACACCACCAGCGTGGGAGTCGGAGACGCTCTCCCCTCGGACACGCCGTGGCCCCAATCGTGATTTTAAAATAAAAAAATCAAATATAATAACTATATTACGATTTTTTTGAAAAAAATTATTGATTTCAAACCCTGGCTTATAAAAAAAAAAAAAAAAAAAAAAAAAATAGGCAACACAGAGGGGGAGAAAGTGTATTTGTCCGTTAATTTAGCATTTACTTTTCCAATTTTTTTCTCTGGTATATGTTTTCATAAATGAATCAGTAATGTATGCAATACAGAGCAACCAAAGTTCAGTGATTTTGAGCATATCGTTTTTGATCAAGAGGATGCTCTTGATAATATCTTCGATAGCTCACTCTGATAATACTCTATAGAAAATATTATATTTCTAAACAAACAATTTAATTAAAACATACTTAATTATCAAAATATTTTTTTTTAATAAAACAAGAGCTTAGTAACCAAACTTCTTCACAGCATTTTTTTGTTTTTTACGATAATGTTTTTATTATTATTGAATATTTAATTTGTACAATGACTGTAATTAAAGTTTATTAAATGAAACACAGTTTGTGGTTTTTATATCGACCGATTTTTTTTCTGTTAATTTTTTTTTTATGTAGTGAGTGTGTAGGGTTATTTTATTTTTATAAATATTTTAATTGTACGAAAGCTTTCATAATTATATGTACTTTTCAGTATTTGATTTTAATATAAATGTTTTTTCCTATGTATTTTGTTGTTACAAATTTTTAAGTGACCCCTGTTATTTTTTTTAATGTGGCGGATTCACGATACCGTTCTAGAATTAATTTTTTAATACATCATTATCATTTCATCATTAATATATCATTTAATCATCTCAGCGATGGTTGCACAATGATATATAATTGATGAAGTCACTATAATCTTTATAGATAAAGATCCTGTTAAATTAGGATGGATATAACTATTAAACAAGATACATCTATATTTCTATAGAACGTTAAATCAATATGGCAATTACTGATAGAATTACTTTGAATGGGATTACATTGAACCCACAAAGCATGAAACCCAACGAGAGACCCTAACAATTGGGTTCACAAAATCGATATCATACCGTAGTACACTCTGACTGATGAAATCGTTCACTTCCGTATGCTTTGCCATATATATCTCGAATATAATAAGCTCTAAAATTATTCTCAATTTATTCTTAAAATTTAGTCTTAAAAATCCAAAACTTATTAATATCTACCGGAATCAACAGCATGCAAATAAGAGCTTGAAAGCTATTATTTGTAATTAACGATTTCAAGCCCCAAATTAAATAATTGGCAATAAGAATATTTTTATCAATTTTCAGCAATAGAGCATCTCTATTTCCGGATAGAATTAGACGCTCTCGCTAACAAAAAATATATATAAAAATTAAACTGCCTTGGTGGAGTTGGAAGAGTATAACTTCAAAATCAGAATTATTTTCAAGTTCTCAGATGTCGGTGAAAAGTCTTAATAAAATCCTTAATACCTCAGGCACAAATATTTAAATGCCCGCGTATATTTATTAATAAAAGCTTCATGCCATACATACTTTATTTAGTACGTTATTTTATTTACGCAGTTAATAGTTGCCCATTATGACTGTTTTTCTATTCAGTAATATAAAATCTTGTAATAAAAAGTTCAATTGTATTTTGTCAACTCCTGAATTTTTAAGGCAAGGAACTCTGAAGTGTCACATGTAGGGTTTATAAATATCGATCAATATACTAGTAAGAAATAAGTTAGACCATAAATATATATATGTGTGTGTGTGTGTGTATATATATATATATATACAGGTTTTAAAGTTCCTCATCTGATCACATAACTTCGATGTTCTTGGTGCTTTTATTTAATTATATTTAATTATTGTAATTTAGCTTTTATTTAATTAGATGTGATTTGAGATATTGAATGAAGAACACGGCCCTAATGTCATAACTGAATAACATAAACTATGAAAACTCAATATAAAATTTATTCCTTAGAACTTCGTTTATATTATACTTGTGGGTAAAAATTATGTAAAATATATATATATAAAAAAAAAAAAAAGTTGGATGGATGTGAAAAAAGATGAAGAATCTAAATATATTATATCGAATATTATATCAGAGATATGTGTATGGAATTCATTTTTGTATTGGCCCTGAAGAAGCCCACAGCAAGATGGGTGAAAGCTTGGCAGTGGAAAAACCTGTTATATGATCAAACCCTGAAGAAGAAATGTATATACTGGTTGTCTTTGTCTAGCTGATGAAAAGTGCCAAATAAATTTTTGGTTATATAGATTTTTTTAAAAACATTTGCCTCTTAAAAATAGTGCAGTATCTAAAACCGGCATTGAAGAAATGTGCTTTGAATGAAATAGCTTAATTGAACTCCAGTATATTTTAAAATGTAATAAACATAAAAAAATTAATGGGATAACATTATGAATTTAATTTAATTCTGTAAAATCTATATTTATTATTTAATAATATCCTTTTCGACAACTATGTAGGAATGAATATGCTATTCCTCAAACTCCATTTTTACCAAAGTATCTTCATTAAAAGATATTTATCTAAAATCTAAAATCCATTTTAATCTTCTTTTCATTCTTTTATTTTCAATTTTCAAATACTATGAAAACGAGAATGTATGTAGTATATAATTGGCTTGTTTCTGTACTTTACGACTTAAATATTCAAGTCTTGGACGTAGTAACATTTAAAAAATTTCTTTTATCTGTGACCAATTCATTGATCTTTATTTTTATCTTGTACTAAAATATTATATAATTTTGGTAAAAACATATTTTTGCTAATCTGAAACTTCATCCTATCTTCAACGATTAAAAAAAAATAATTAAATTATACATAGCAAATCGAGCACGTATATTCAAATTAGACAACATGAGCTTGGGAATAATTAAATGTCTTTAATATTTTCTTGTAATATTGGCTAGGAATATAAAATTTAATAACTAAAAAAATTACCATTCAATGGAGTTTTACACGAGAAAAACTATTTCAAATGAATATTTAAATAATTCATCAAAATTACAATAATATTCTACTTCAGTAGAGTTTCACTGAGGACAATTGATGTCAATGAATGTGTACTCCTGAGTGGGTATGTAATAGGATTTGAATATTTATTTGTGGGAAAAATAAAGATACAGATAATTAACAATAATATATATATATATATATATATATATATATATATATATATATATATATGCTCGGATCTGCCCAAGAGTAGACCTTCCTCCTGGGGCACACCCAGAATTTATAAAATGGGTACTCTTAATAGAATAATTAGGGGATAATTCTTGCGGTTGAGCGCGATCTCTTTTAAATCATATCCTTGCACAAAACAGTAGACCTGTCTCTAGAGGGTTAAGGCTTCAATACTTGGTAAGATACCCTCCATGCGTTTTTCTTGTACAGAATTTTATTTTTATAGCTAAGATCAATTTAAACAAGTATTTCATATAACAAAAATAAAAATCTACAATTTAAGCATAGCACGCCTTTATTCGTAATGTTTGTAGGCGCGTGGCACAAGGTTTTTTGACAAATTAGGAAGAAAAGGTGACACCTTGATTTTCGTCTTATTTTTCCTCCTACTCCAAGTGGAGTTTTTCTCCATCGACTGACGCCTTATCATTCTTCCTTCAGCTTCCTTTTTCCTATTCGCTGATTGTATGCTGATCCTGGTTGCTAAAATATACTCTAGTTCAACAAAATCCGATTTCCAAAGCAACAATTGCTGCCAACATATCAAAAATTTCATTTCAACAACAGACATAAAAAAGAAGCAATGCACATGTGGTTTAGTGTTTAGCACAACAGGCTTTTATGCCAAAGGTCGCGGGTTCGTTGAACGGCAGGTTATCTTAAGATTTTTTAAGCGAGTAAGAAATCCTTAGTTGTTCTTCGAAGAGGACGTAAAATGGCTGTCCCGAGCCTAAGCGATGTCTCACGTGCCAGTTAACGATTCCTATCCTGATTATACCTGAATAGGCAAAATTTAAGACTCACACTGTAACGTCGTCCTATTAGCCATATTACAATAAAGTGGCGTTAAATTAATAAATAATAATAAAAAGAGCCAAAAAAAAAAAAAAAAAAACTATATGACTAAAGTGGCATATAAAATACCTGGGACTGACATCCTTTTAGAATTCAGTTTAATCACAAAATAAAGTGAATGTGCCATTGTGATCTTACATTAATTAAAATATTTACAAAAAAGAAAAAAATATATGGAGCATATGGAGTGTGCCATGAAATATTTCCTGCATGGAAATATTTAGTTGCATAGTTGCATAGTTGAGAAAATAGTTAGGGTTCTTAGGGTCAGAGGGAAACGGTGCACCACCGCGGTGGTAGGAGGATGGGGAAAAGGCTTAGTCCTGCAACCACAATGACTTCCGTGTTCTTTAAGAGGTTTGACAGCCAGAAAACCAAGGCTGTGACATTCAGTGGCTCCGCAGGAAGGATTCTCACGAATATATCACTCAGTATTATGAAACACAAAATGTGCCTCTATTGAAAAAAAATTAAAAGAATTCCAGAAAAGGGGTTTTGCATATGACGTATACAGGGTAAATGGAGTTCTTCTATATTACGTTTAAACAAACTATCTCTCTTTTTTTTTATAAACGTTGGAATAAAAATTGTAGGTATCTTTTTATATTAATGATACATATTTCCTATCCAGGAGGATCCATTCTGTAGCTCGTCTTCAGATTTCTTCATGAGATGACTTGTCCACGTCCACTTTTTTTTTTGGCATGAACTATGACGTTGAAAATCATAGTTAGTTTCCTTAATAGAAATGAGTTGACTGTCTACCTTAGGTAGAAATATATAGAGATCCCAAACTTGATTCGTTCCATCCTTTTCTCCAAAGTCTTTGTCAGTTACCATGTCTGGCACCCGTAAGCAACTGATTTGTTTTCTTCCATGCTTTCTAGATTCAACTTATTTAGCTTCCCTATTCACAAATGATATTTTAGTGATAACTAACTCCTTATCTGATCGGGAATATTTATCCTCTTCTTTCCATTTCTATGTATCGCTATTTTTCAATATACATATTTTCAATTACTTAGACATACCTTTTGTCCACTCCTCTGCGATCCAACGATACATACTATCGAACGCTTTTTTATAATCGATGAATCCCAGGCAGAGTTTGAGTTGTATCAAACATTGTTTTAACATTCTCATAATCCTTCAAAGTTCATTCCATGACTAATGATTGTACTTAATGTTTTTTTTTGGAATCGGTACAAATCGTTTCTTGTGGATGCAATTTCGAGACCTGGGTTATCACTAGTGACTCGAGTCCCACCTGACTGGTGGTTGTAACTAACCTCGTTAGTTACAGACGATCGTTAGAAACCAACTTGGAGGTAGTTCGTTGGAAGATAACTCCCAAATGCCCTGAAAAGGATGTCGTTACGCGAATATTGTTTCCTGTTCATGCCCTTCTCGTAGAACTCCTCCTCCATGTTCTTGCCGAAATTATAGGACTTCTGAAATTGATACAAGCTAAGGATACTGTTACGGCTAATGTACTCACTTCTTAAGTGAAAATATGAAAAGTTATTTGGGTCTTGCGCCATCGTTTAAAATATGAGGTCTGGTGCAATGCGCAAAACACACAAGTTTCACTTACCAACCTACTTCGAGTAGAAATCGATTAGCATTATTAAATTTGTTGGCGCCATTTACCAACTTCACAGGAAATACCTTTTTTTTCACATTTATAACTTTATTAGTATATATAGTATAGTATTTGACAGTAATGAGTACATTGGAATTGAATTTTTTTCTAAGTGGCCTAAAAAATAGTGCCATTAGTAAGATGAAACCTTATGTTCTTCATGTTTCTACATCTTTTTCAGAAAACAACATCGATTACAATTCAAGTAGGGCCAGTTAATATTTCATTATTAAAATATATTTTGGAATTAAACTTTTTAAAATAAAGTAGTAAAGATTATTGTGTACCGTGTTTTTTTTTTTTTTTTTGTTAAAATATTTTGAGCATCATGTATTAGGTCCATAAAGAATTTTAATATTTTATTTATTCATGAGGTATAATTGACTGGTGTGTAATTTAATAGTCACTATTTAGTTGTTATGAGCAATATGTATGAGACTTTTTACTACTCCAAATAAACGAAATTATTTATCATGGAACAAATTGTTTCCGAAAATAATATAACAATAAATAAAAGTTTCCGTAAATTCATGACAGTATAATCGACTGCTGTGTAATTTAAAAGTCACTATTTAGTTGTTATGAGCAATATGTAAGAGACTTTTTACTACTCCAAATAAACGAAATTATTTATCATGGAACAAATTGTTTCCGAAAATAATATAACAATAAATAAAAGTTTCCGTAAATTCATGACAGTATAATCGACTGCTGTGTAATTTAAAAGTCACTATTTAGTTGTTATGAGCAATATGTAAGAGACTTTTTACTACTCCAAATAAACGAAATTATTTATCATGGAACAAATTGTTTCCGAAAATAATATAACAATAAATAAAAGTTTCCGTAAATTCATGACAGTATAATCGACTGCTGTGTAATTTAAAAGTCACTATTTAGTTGTTATGAAAATTCCAATTATTTTATCATGGAACAAATTGTTTCCGTAAAATAATATAACAGTAAATAAAAGTTTCCGTAAAAAAAATAAAAGATAATTTTTGGTCCTTCATTTCTAAATTTATTCTAAAGATACGTCATTATCAGAACAATAGAGGTTTTTTTCATTCATTCATTTAATTTCATATTAGTGATCTACCTCTTCCTATATTCACAGCGCTTCAATGATATATTATACAGATGTATTACTGCTCATATTCTTATTGCCAGAAATTGGAGTTTTTAACCAACAAAAACAATTTTCTTTTTTTCTCCTAAATTTGATCATCAAATACTTTGATATTTTTCATTTTAATTGGTAGCAATATGTAAGAGACTTTTTACTACTCCAAATAAACGAAATTAAAGGTCCTAATTGGAAGAAATCAATTGTTTGCTTATATAATGTATCATCAGGATAATTATGGCCTGTGTATGATACATAATATATATTGTCTGCCTCGATCGAAATTCTGAAAGGTTAGGAACTTAAGGACGATCAAAGTTGGATTATTATTTTCTAGTTTGATTAAAACAACTTCCAGATTAAAGATATCTCTGTTATAAGTCCAAATTGAAGTTAGTTAGAACATATAAGTTAGTCTACATATAAGCTAGAACAACTTGATTTTCCGCAGTTTTAAATTTATGGCAACAGGGGATAACTATATAAGTAGAAAAATAGCCCACATGAATTAGGTATATTGGGATGTTTCAGAAGCCTTTTGCACACTATGAAGAAGTCGATGACACACAGCTCGAGTTATCAACTTCTTTATAGTGTAAAAATGATTTTGAAATAATCCCAATATGCATGACTCGTGTAGACGTTTTTTAGACTTACCCAGTTATTCCCTGTGGTCATAGAAATAATCTTGATTGTAAATTTTGATATCGCGTTGGGATCAATTGTACTAAGGTCTGTAATATTAATGATAAGTCCTAATATTAGCATATTATAACTGTCTAAGATTCGCATTATTTAAGATCGGTTTCACCACAAAAATTATGCAGCAGTAAGGAAATCGCTTGACTTTTATCCTAGTCAATCCAGCACTGCATCCAGCACATAAATTACTTTTCAGCAATCTCTTAAATGTTTAAAACGGGTAAATCCCTGTGAATACATAAATTGATTCATTCTTCTATGGTCAATTTGTGATAATTGGTAGCAATAAATCGGCAAAGTTCTAAGTAATATGCCTGATCCTTCGATCAGGTCTCTTAGAGGTAATCGTAAAATAGGGATGTATGTTATCTGTCAAACCGGTTATTATTTCTTTTTATAACAACAATATGGTTTTAACCGATGTAAATATCCGTTTATTGAAATAAACGGTTATAAGCCCTTATCAGTTTCCACCTTTTATTGGATATTTATAATTAAACTGTTTATAGCCAACGACAGAAAATGGCCGGTTTAAACGGTAATTTAATAATTTATAACCGGTTATAGGTTATTACCGGCGGGTTTTTTACATCCTTATCAAGCAGATGTAGCGAACTGAAACTCATACCCCAAATATATGACACCTAAGAACCTGTAATTAATATTTCTCTTATATCAAGTAAAGTAGGTATCCACTCAGCGTTCAAGTTTTAAAAAAAGCAGTTAACTATTGGACAAAGTTGAGCTTAATGGAGGAAGAACGCTTACCTAGGCAATGCTTTAATAGACTCCTTACCCTGGATCTATCTGAAGGAAAGTCTGACGGAATATACAATTGGGTGACCCAAGTAAAATCGATAGCGGCCGAATTGGGCTGTCAAAACTTGTTCTCAAAAGTACTCTCCCAAGGACTGGACAGGTTTAAAGATGACATCCGAGAGAAGATGACGGACCATCAGCTTTCAGAGGATATACATAGGACCCTAAATTCTGCCAAAAATCCTAGGTACAGGGAAATATGCAACTTTAATATAGCAAGCCCGGAAGATTACATGCAGTTTCAGACGAACTTTAAGAAAATTAGAGTTGTGAGTCGTCTAAGAGTCTCAAGCGCGGATTTCCTAAAGGTGTTTATAAAGGACACAACACTAATTATAGAATCCGGTGAAGCCTGCAGGGCCTGTGGTAGTCTGGTGTCGGATCCCTTGAGCCATTTTCTTACTCAATGTGTAAAATTTGAAAAGCAGAGAAACAAATTCTTAGGGACATATATTTCTGAATCAGTGAGTGTAGAGCAAATTTTAAATATAGATAGTATTCAGAAATTAAATAGACTATATTATTTTGTAATATGTTGTACCATTGAATGAAAAACTAAAAGTGTTGCAGTTTTGGCTAGTTTGTTATTATTGAGCTGCTAATTATTTTCCTTTTAATATGAATGTGTCAAATTTATCTCTATATTTATTTCTTATTTGTACATAATCCTAGCGCTGCTAGACAAAAAAAGAAAATTGTTCTATTTTGTATGTTATTTGTACAAGAAATACTTTTGCAAATAAATAATAAACTATTAAAACTTATATCAAGTAAATAATTTAAATTATCAACAATATCCCATCAGAGTCGAACGATAATGGCCTAATTGGTCGACTTGTACTTGTAGGAAAAAAATAATTGGGAACCCTTATAGAGACAGTAGACTTTGTTTTACTTACAATCCAAATAGACGGTTTGTCACCTGGGGTTCCTTTTTTGGGAGCAGGAACACTTTAGGATTTCAGCAAACGTTATAATCTCAGGCGTTTTACCTATTTTATTTTAGACTTTAGTTCTTTCTAGGTGTTTTGTCGTAAATACTCTCAGGAGATTCCTGAGTCCTAACCAATGCGTTTCCTATTTTAAAACGTTTTGTCATTTTGAAAGGAAGGGCTCTCTGATAACCTGTAATGTAGTATTGACAAGCATATCGTGGTGGTAGAATTCCAGAGGGAAAAAGAGGACGGTCGTCCGAGGAATACATTGAGAGAAGAGTGAATGGGGTGGGATGGGGTTGGAGGGGGAGGGGGTAGATATGCTGGTAGTGGGATTTGTTAAATATAGGGCTGTCCTTTGGCCCAGATTCCTTTATATTTACCCCCATCCCCTCCACCATCGGCTGCTCATTCTATGGCCCTCTTGCAGATAACGCCACTCCAGCTCCATCCATTCAGCACTGATATTGGCTCTAAGTCTTAGTCTTCCTTTGATTTTAATTTTTTTTTTTTTTTTTTTATCTTTGGATGAAACTCTTTATCCTAAAATTCGGATTGATTTTACGGCATTGGGAATTATTAGGATTAAAATTACACAACTTTTAAAGAAAAAATTTATTTTGGACCAGGTACCTCAAAGATAAGAGAAGTTACCTATAGAAAAAAAAAATAGAAAATTAATTTATCCAAACAACTAAAAAGAAGGGTTTGAAATCGATATTTTTTTTTTTTCAAAAAATCATAATAATTATTACATTTGATTATTAATTTCAAAATCATGCTCGATTTATAAATAAAAACCGACCTTTGATGTTTACTGATTTTATTATAAATGATAATCACTCACTTAGTGATACAGTATTGTATAAGTAATCATGATCAAATTGTGATAAAAATAAATGTTGCTAGATTGTTCAACATACTTGGGCCTGTGGTATTAAGCACATCATTAGGACTGTTCACCGAATAATGTTAATAAAAAAAGCTACAAGACGACACTTGAGCACTTGGCAAAAATTCTGATCTTGGACTCCTACAGCTCCACTAAAGCAGTTTTATATTCATATATTTTTCTGAGCGAAAACTTAAAATAAATATCTTCTGTTGTTAAGAAACATGCCCTCTAAAGATTGTGTTTGCAGGTGTTCCTGTATCCGTCATTATCTTAGATTTTGTTATACCAGGGTTCCCGTTCTTATATCTCTTGCATACTATATATATATCCACCAATTCCCTCTAAGAATATATTTCAAGAGTTTTCAGTTTAAATGAGTATAATCCCCACACAGAACTTACTACCGACTAGCAATTTAAGGATTATAAAACAGTTTTGTCAATTTTTAATTGGAATTGTTTGCTTATCTGTCCTGTTTCGCATCAGTCTATAGTACCTCTTTCAAAACTGTACTTATCTCTTCACAGGAATTCAGAATAATTTGAGATTTTTCTAAGATTATTATATTATATTGTATTATATTATAATTATCTGCGAAAACCACCATATCGTTTGCGAAAACTTGATCGGATTCATATTCTTGTGGCTAAGATGAAATCGCTGCCGTTATTGCCGAATCCAGGACTAAAACAAATATCAAAGGGTTCAGGCTGCGACCCTGTTTTATTCCTGCATTTGTCACGAATTCGGTTGAGCTGTTGTTGGAAAACCTTACAGTGTTACTAGTAATGTGGTATAGGCTATTCACCGCCTCACAAAGATTCATTTTGGAATAAAAGGTTTAATGAAGAGGCCACTGCTCAAAAAACATTAAAGTGGTGGGGGAGAGTGTTTTTTAAATGAAAGGATCGCACAACGTAGGTTTTGACTCTTTAACAGCAGCGACACCCCTTGAAGATGAAAAAAGTTTTAAGAGGCAATAGGATTAAAACATTGAGGCTTCAAAAAGAGCAGTTTACAAAAATCCGTCAACCGTTACTCTTCAATTGCCGACTTCTGTTGGACATTGCAAGGGAAACAATACACCATCGAGAACAGGACAAATAAACAAACAATGCTATTCAAGAATCGACAAAGAGTTTTAAAGTACTCGCACTTACTAGACAAACGCTCAAAACTACTATTCAATTACAATAGTCTCAATTAAATGACAATATAAGACCTATTTGGACACAAAGAACCGAGCTGTGGGGCTCCACCAAACCATCGATTTCTTCTCGCATTCAATCCTTAAATACGTAATTTCAGCTTTTCGTTTTAACCCTTAGATAAAAAAAAAAAAAAAAAAAGCTACAAGACGACACTTGAGCACTTGGCAAAAATTCTGATCTTGGACTCCTACAGCTCCACTAAGGCAGTTTTATATTCATATATTTTTCTGAGCGAAAACTTAAAATAAATATCTTCTGTTGTTAAAAAAAAATATATTCTTACACCTACCACTGCAAACTCTTATTTCATCTCATACTTGAAACCTCTCTATTTCTGTGCGGGGTGAGACTCCTTTCTATAGAGCTGCTTCCAGGTGTTTCTGTCCACTGTCAACTCATTTCGTTTGTTCCAATCGATGCCTAGCCTCAGAAAGCCTCCCTGACGCCACACAGTGGTCAATAATTGCTTTTTGGCGGACATAAATCTGCCATTTCCACAATTTTGAAGTTACATTGATGGGACTTTTTATTACCTTTGTACCCAAATCCAAAAATGAAGGAAACCAGTCCCGTTAAGATTGCTTTAGTATAAGTGACCTTTTTGCTAACCCAAAATATGGTTTTCCGTGTGTTAATGGATAGTTTTCGTTAGTATGCAAAAAAACATGGAAGAAATCAATATTTTTCAGAATTTTCTTTGTTATTTTTTTAGTCTGAGGGTGGGCTTTCATACCACCCAGTATCCGAAAGAAAATTCAAATTGCATAGAAGTTATGGGTATTTTAAAAACAACTAAAAATTCAACATTAAACTCGATTTTCTCCTTGTAGAAATAAGATATCAAAACCGATTTCACTGAATGTTTACATTCAACAGCTAGTACATTAAGTATGAGCGACATGAATTTTGTTTGCTTCTCGGTTTCTAAAGGGTGCTCCCCGGAGTTAATACTGGGGTAATTTCTAGTCTTACTTGTACTACGACCACATAAAAAGATCTGTTAAATTCACTTGCGCCTTTGGACATTTTTTAAAAAGTATGTTTTGTATATGTTTACAGAAAAATTGGCAATGTTTGGCCCCGTAATCTGTTCAGAATGGCACAGGTGCATTCACAAGCTCCTTCTAATCAATAACATAAAACGACTACACCTATACATAAGGTTTTCACTTATAAATGTATGCTGCGGTATAAAATTTTGAATAGCCATATTGAAAACCTTGAGTACGTTTTATCGAATAAGTGGTTTCACAAGTACACAGAATTTTGTTTCCATCCTTCAGTTGATTAGGTGAGATGAAAAACTACTGAATAGCTGAAAATCACATACATATTTACTCTTCATTAATCTTAAAACGAATAAATAGAGACTTTCTATGTGAAAGAAAAACCTACCGATTTATTCTCAGTTAATTTTTCATATCAATTTACACTTGTTAAAATGTTTGGATTTTACAACAAAGGTAATAAAAAAGGTCCCATCAATTTATCTGCAAAATTTATTTATGTCCGCCAAAAATCAATTATTGACCACTGTGCGTCATCCTCCCACGTGTGCCTCCTTGGCCTCTACTTCCATCAACCCTTGACTTTGTCGGGCCACTCTATTACCTTGCATTCGCTAAAGGAGACCAAACCATCTCGGTCTATGTTCTTCTATAATGCTTTCCATGGTATCAATTTATTACAAGGGTTTCAATTAATCATATAACTGTTTTCCTAATCCTATCTCTCCTGATGGATCCTTCTTCCTTCCTTAGGTACCTCCTCTTCATAGCCTGCAGTCTTGTTTTTGAAGTATAAAGCCCATGATTTCGATGAGTAAAATAGGATTGGGAGCAATGTTGATTTATAAAACGAAATTTTAGTATATTTTTTTAATTTCCCCTCCATTCTGTGAACAGAAAAGATTTTCTCCAGAACTTATTCTCTCTTTCACTTCTGTGTTAACATATCCACTTTCGTACATGTGGACCCCCAAATACTTGTTCTAACCTGCGATTGTTGGCCCTAATCATTCGTATGATTCTTCTTCACTTCTTTCAGATTCTCGCGACCTTTGTTTTTCCTGGATTTATCACCATATTGATTTTACACAGATCCTCTTCTAAGATTATTATATTATATTGTAGGTCAACATAATTATCTGCGATAACCACCATATCGTTCGCGAAAACTTGATCGGATTCATATTCTTGTGTGTAAGATGAAATCGCTGCCGCTATTACCGAATCCAGGACTAAAACCAATAAAAATGTGATCAGGCTGCGACCCTGTTTTATTCCTGCATTGAGCTGTTGAAAAACCTTACAATGGTATCAGTAATGCGGTATAGGCTATCCACCGCCTCAAACAGACCTCTCTCAATACCTTTTTCTTGCAGAGTTCTTCTTTACGTTCTGTCTCCCTGACCCCATCAAATGCTTTTTCGAGGTCTAAATAGCACACTGGACCTTTTTTTGGCTTCTCCAACACCTTTCCAGTGATCTGCCTCATTGCGAATATTAGATCCTGAGTGATTCTAGACGTTATTATATTTCAATATGGTGTTATTTCATCACAACCAAGAGATATCCCCAATTTCAAGCTTTCCAAGCCGTCTTATAGCTCTTCTTCCCCTATATAATCTTCTTCCTTCTGGACCACTTCCTCCTCTTCTACAATCCCCTCTCCCTTCCCATCATCTCATAAATCTTGGAAATATTCTTTCCATCTCCTCATTTCTCTTTAATAATTTTCTACTGCACACTCAAAATATATAATTGGGAATATTTATTCGATAAAAAAAAATTCGATATAAGTATTCAAATTTCCATTTGAAAACTTTATTCATCAGATTTTGTTTTATTTTAATATCGACGACAGTAAAGAATACATTGTAAGATGAAAAAATAAAAAAATAATAAATTAATTCATACTTTTTTTTTTTTTTTTTTTTTTTTTTTTTTTTTTTTTTTTTTTTTTGGCCCCAAGATTTGTTAGCAAATCTTATTTCGCCAAAATTGATACTTACTAATATGTATATGTAATCATGTTTTGTTTAGCCTGTCATTGTCATTTTTTGTGTTTTATTAATATTCGCGCACTTATTTCAGCAGTAGTGCCCTGAAACTAAACGAGTTAAAAACGCACCTGGTGAGAGAAAACATAGATTTTAGAAAAAGTTGTTAAAACCTGTTATATGTAGTGACCACTGAGGTAATATTTTAATTTAAAATTCTGTACCATTTAGGAGATCTTCTGAAAAGTCAATTCAATTATAAGTGCTGAATAATTTCTGTAGTGAAAAAAAAATCTTAAATAATTCAAGTATTGGGTACTTATAATTAGATAAAATTAGCGCTTATCAATCCAGTTAAATGCAAAACGATATTCAAAAATTACAATCGAGTTTATTGAAGACAGTCGAACATCAAGCTGTTCTAACTTATTTGTAAAATATTCCAATAACCAATACTCGAATTGATAGCGGTAGACAATATGTATCGTGCAAATATAAGGTCTAAATTAAACCGCGGTGGGTCGATTCAGGATAAAAAAAAAATTCATCCAGTAAGCAAAATCTTCATCATAAAAATGATGTTCATATAGATACTTAAATAAACAATTAAATACGGGAAAACCACTCTATACATGGTTTTTTAAACACTTACTTTAGAATAACTGCGGCATGGACCCCACTAATTGCAGCGTTGATAGATCCATATTAGTCGTTCTGCAAAGTTTAAGATTCTAATGAATGATGGTAGAAAGCTGAAGAATAAAATTATTTTCTAATTTTTTGCTTCTTTAACGTTACTTTATGCTACAATGAGATGATGCTACAGTGGGAGTCATAAATTTAGCCTATCCAGGTAAAATCAGAACAGCGATTTTTAAGGAGTAGCCTGGAATCGCATAGGCTGAGGATCTCGATTTTACTTCCTTTCCGAAGGTTAAAGTCAAGTATTTTTTCTCCCATTAAAAACTCCTAGGATCATCTGCCAGGCTGCGAGCCCACGACCTTGAATTTAGTTGTCGGTATGATAAAAAGAACTGTTAAATATAAATAGTACACGGAGAAGAAGGAATATCACCTGACGGAACTGCTCCCTATGTCATGCTCGTTACAATCATTTCATATCAGCTTATTGTTACTGAAAACTGTGGAAATCATAACTGTAAAAAAAAATTAGATCCCTCGGAAAAACGCAAATAACATTTCAGATAATCCAAGAGAGGAATATTACTCGGTTCTACTGTTTGGAAATGCTCACGAACAAAACGAGTATCATTTCTGTAACCACCTTTGCGTCCCCTTTCTACCATATTGCTCCCATCATGGATGGCCATCATATAACACCTACTCCTGAAATATAAGCACTTTCCTTCCTCTTATGGTCACATTAATATTTTTAGAAACATGCCCTCTAAAGATTGTGTTTGCAGGTGTTCCTGTATCCGCCATTATCTTAGATTTTGTTATACCAGGGTTCCCGTTCGTATATCTCTTGCATACTATATATATATCCACCAATTCCCTCTAAGAATATATTTCAAGATTTTTCAGTTTAAATGAGTATAATCCCCACACAGAACTTACTACCGACTAGCAATTTAAGGATTATATAACAGTTTTGTCAGTTTTTAATTGGAATTGTTTGTTTATCTATCCTGTTTCGCATCAGTCTATAGTACCTCTTTCAAAACTGTACTTATCTCTTCACAGGAATTCAGAATAATTTGAGATTTTTCTAAGATTATTATATTATTATATTGTAGGTCAACATAATTATCTGCGAAAACCACCATATCGTTTGCGAAAACTAGATCGGATTCATATTCTTGTGGCTAAGATGAAATCGCTGCCGTTATTACCGAATCCAGGACTAAAACAAATATCAAAGGGTTCAGGCTGCGACCCTGTTTTATTCCTGCATTTGTCACGAATTCGGTTGAGCTGTTGTTGGAAAACCTTACAGTGTTACTAGTAATGTGGTATAGGCTATTCACCGCCTCACAAAGATTCATTTTGGAATAAAAGATTTAATGAAGAGGCCACAGCTCAAAAAACATTAAAGTGGTGGGGGAGGGTCTTTTTTAAATGAAAGGATCGCACAACGTAGTTTTTGGCGTTTTAACAGCAGCGACACCCCTTGAAGATGAAAAACGTTTAAAGAGGCAATAGGATTAAAACATTGAGGCTTCAAAAAGAGCAGTTTACAAAAATCCGTCAACCGTTACTCTTTAATTGCCGACTTCTGTTGGACATTGCAAGGGAAACAATACACCATCGAGAACAGGACAAATAAACAAACAATGCTATTCAAGAATCGACAAAGAGTTTTAAAGTACTCGCACTTCAGCATTTACTAGACAAACGCTCAAAACTACTATTCAATTACAATAGCCTCAATTATATGACAATATAAGACCTATTTGGACACAAAGAACCGAGCTGTGGGGCTCCACCAAACCATCGATTTCTTCTCGCATTCAATCCTTAAATACATAATTTCAGCTTTTCGTTTAAACCCTTAGATAAAAAAAAAAAAAAAAAAAAAAAAAAAAAAAAAAAAAAAAAAAATGAAAATTTTATAAGCTAAATACAAAATAAAATTTTGGTGAGCTTGATACTTTTATTTTTACCCTTACCAATGGGAGTATAATAAGTGATAAACCACTTACTTTAATTTATTTAAAATATATATTACAAATGTATGATCATTACCATGATATATATATTTACACACTTATAAAAATACACACGTCAAGGACAGGTGAAAGAAATTAGTGTCTAAGGCAACTTTATAATTGCTGACATGAAACAACCAGCGAAAACATAAATCTTTTTACCTAATCTAAGAAATCGTGTTGTACCATAAGAAGGGCAAATTTAGTACATGGAGGTCCAAAGAGATGGCACAAAGATATATAAAATAAAAAAGGTGTTCCTCCAGAGGAACATTTTAAGATTATGCGAGATTTTTTATTTGGGTTCTGAGGACTTCGTGTATTACTGGATTCAAAATTATCCATTGCAATACCCTTTACCATGTATTTCATATTTGGGTAGATCAAAGGAAAATTATAAGTTACTGATTTTGGGGTTCCAATATCAGATCTTCAATTGATATCTTTATTATGTATTTAACAGAAATTCTCTAAATATATCAATATCTTGCTGTGCAGCTCATTTTCATTATTGATTTTGAGCTTGAGAGTTGACAAACATTTGATTATTAAATCAAGTATCCTGTAGTCGATACTTGTATAATAGTTGGGATTCCTTGGTCCTGCGGATAGGAGCTCGGACCTTAGTAACAATATCAACTAGTTTAACTCCAAGCTAATTTGGGGAATATTAATTAATACTGCAAATATTTAAGTTATCCATGGTGGCTGTAGTAGAGAAGGTTACAATTACCGGACGCTGGACTCAATTAACCCCTCAATAGGGCCCGGCCCATACCTGAGGATCCCAACCAATCTATCCAGCCCGGGTCAATGCGGTATCTAAACCCACTATCCTATTTAATTAAATTTAATAACATTTAAGTATCTATTAATTAAATCTCCTTCGACATAAATGTTTAATTACATTAACTAATAATATCATTTCCATTTAAAACACATCATTATTGTGTTTTAATTATGTTGGAATTATATTTCCATTAATTCTAATTTTATTTTTATTTAAAACAATTCATCAGCGAGTTTTAAACAATATGTTAAAAAAGTTTAAAAATGTGTGTTGAGTGTTAAAAAAAGTTAATAATAAATTAATTTAGCTAACTAATGATATTATTTTCATTTAAAACAATTTATTCATGTGTTGTAATTGTGTTAACGTTTAAATACATTAATTAATAATTTTATTTTCATTTGAAACCTTTAATCAAAGCTCTGTGATCATGTTTGTTTCAATTTCGCTAATGATAACTGATTACTTAACGGGTCGTAGAATATTCCAGCTACTTCAATACGATATTTATTAACCCAACAATCTTTGTTTGTTTGTTCAACGCCCATTTATGCTACTAAGGTCGGACGAAAAAAAAAAAATCTCAACAATCTTTAATAAAATTAATTGCATCAAATCTTTCACTAAACAGGAATAATTTTTATTTATTAATTTTATATTTTTATAGAATTTTTATTAAGAATTATTTTATGTTTTTTATACGACTTTATTTATTTAATTATTTTTATTGCTACGGCCCTGCTGGGTAATAGACAACTTCTATATTTTAGATTCTCAAATAATATTTGATCGATTTTAAATATTCCAGTGTTTTTTTTTTTGTTTTTTTTTTCACGGTTTTCTAGTCGTCCTTCAATGTACCTTCTGAAGCTAAATTTTTTTTCTCAGTTTATTGAGAGCTTTGAAGTATATTACAATGTGACGTATTGTTAGTTCTACATTTCATATTGGAGGTGCTAGACCTTTTAACAAATATGCTTTATGTATTTTTTAAATTAATAATTTTTGTTCAATATTTTTTTTTTTATTAGAAGTTTTAATATAAGCTTTCTTAGTCTTTTTAAATATTTGTTTACCTATCATTTTATATTTTATTGATTAATTTTTTTTTCATTTATGTAGCATCACAAAAAAATAATGCTAACATAAAATTTTGAAAAGAAACCATTGGGTTTTTATCAACTAAGTTCATTAAATCTTAAAATAATTAAAAGTAAAATGAAAATAATCAATAATTTATCCTCTGGAGTCATTTTTGATGTGGTTAACCTTGGGTTGGGGCCTTTCATACCTAAACGATCGCGCTAGTCCCCACTTCCTTCAACACAATTTTTTTTTTAATCTTATCCTATGAAAACAAAATTAGCGATCAGATAACTGTTATCAAAAGTTTATGATAACTTATAACGGCACACACTTGGTACACTGACGACACAAGCCGGTCACTGTAAATATAGTGTTTAAAAGTCAAGAAGAATCTTTTAAGATCCTTAAATTCTGATCTCGCCGCCGCAGATACCTTTTTAGTTTTAACACAAATTTTATCTTAAAGTCCTTATGATATTATATTTTGTATGACTATAAAATTTAGAATCTATATACTGCAGTAATACAATTAATTGTGAACTAAATGATTATCAAATTTTACAATATAATTTATTAGAATATTTTATGTACGTACTGCTTAATAAACATTTTAAATTACATTGATAGCCGGTAACAGTTTTAATTATGTGAATTTAATTAAATGTCTGATATTCAATGCTCTATTTTTTTTTTTTTTTTAATACCAATGCATTATGATAATAATTTTTTGTTTGTAATAATAATAAAAAAACATTTTCACTACACATATTTGTGAAAACAGAAAATCTCTATCCAAAGGGAACAATGTCCGATAGGACGATTGCCATTGTTGTGGTCACACTGTGGTTGTAAGGGCGGGGTAGCTTAGGGGCACACTAGCCCAAACTGGATCATAAAGGGCCACACCGATTTTACAAATTATTATTTTTATTTGTTTTCCAATTTTCTAGGAAATTTGCGAGGATTCAAAATATACATTAAAAACATATTTACTTATATAATATATAGATTAAAAATGAAAATTCGACTACATAAATTCATTTTTATTTCATTAATTTATAAGGAAATCTAAACGTCCATTTTCCTTCAGGATAAAAATCATCTATGTAGTCATAAGTTCATTATGATTTATCTGAACTTAAAACCGATTACTATTTTTATTTTATTTTTTGTGATGGCTTAACACACCTTATTTATCAATGCTGTGCCATTAACATGCATTAAGTATTGTTTTTGTAAGTAAAGTTGCGCATTAAGATTATTTGGTCATAATATCACTCAGCCTTCAAGTATTTCATCCAATTCCAATCAACCCAAGTTTTTTTTAGCCTTTGATTCAACGTTGATTCACGGCGTCGATGATTTAAATGAATTATTATTTTTAAATAATTACCTCTCGCAACATATATTATATGATTTATTTGTAATTTTTCTTATTTTATAATTTTTATTATCATTTATAACAGAAAAAAAATGTCTAAAATTTAATTATTTTATGTAATATTATTTCGTTTTTATATTTTATTTTAACGAAGTGTTGTTAAGAAAGAAGTTATGTTGAATTTTATTTATTATTTTCTTCCTTTTTACGGACATTGCAATGAAATAAATAGCTTATGAAATGTTTTCAAAAAGATATGCCAATTTATTCCATTTTGTGAAGCTCTGTAATTGCGGTAAGTGTAAACGCAAGCATTAGCAGTTTACATATTAACCATATTTGCGAGTTACTACAACAAGCTTGTAGTACATGTGTCCAATGGCAAGATCACATGTACTAGATGCATTGCCTCTTGTAGCGGTCATTAAGTGCGATTGAATATTGCATACGGTTTCTTCAGCAATTAGTTTTTAAAAACTCTAAATTTTTTAAAAATAATTTCCTACATGCGGAGGTTCGGGCAGGTTCGAGCTTAAAATATAATTTTGACCTGCTTTAAATAGTAAAAATATGATTAAATTATTCATCATTTAATGCAAATTTTAATTTTACTCTCATTTAATAAAGTGTTACTGATTGAACTTATTATCAGAGATAAGGGACTTGAACGGAATTGTTGATTTCTTGTTTGGAAATGTAATGAATATTCTTATATATAACTCACATCTATTAAATTTGTTCTGTATGTAATATGAATGAAAAGTAAAATTGATTACATTACCTTTTTAATTGCCCAATATATAATTAATCAAGAATCTGCAATTACAAACATATATAAAATAAATAATCCTAAGGAGAAATAATAGGCTAGAAGCATAACAATATAATAATAGGATCCATATTTGAAAAATATGAACTGTCTATAAACAAAGCACTTTTCTTTATTTAGTTTTCCTAATCTATAATTTATATTCTCTGTTTTTATCATAATATCTGAGCCCTTTATAAATAGAAATAAAGAAAAAAAAATAATAAAGTTGAAATACAAACTTTCCATTTACACCAGGCTTTATTCACATATAGTGAACTTAATACTACTACTATATAAAATTATCCATGTTTGATTGCCATATCTAAATAAAAATTATAAGTAATATATAATTGAAAAGCTATAATTATGCCAACAATCACTTTTAATTATAGCCAATGCTAACTCTCTGTTTGGGTGATGCCCCGAAAACAAATTAAATAAATTAAAAATACTCCTATATATTAAGGTGCTGTATTATTTCAATTACAATATGACGATGTTCAATATATATATATATATATATATATATATATATATATATATATATATATATATATATATATATATATATATATATGGGAATAAAACATATAAGCAATAATTTTTGAAATTATTGTGTCAAATCCCCAAAATGAAAAAAGAAGAAATGGAAGATGGAATTAATTGTATAACTTTACAACCAAAAAAATAAAAAAATTCCAAAATCTCATTAAAAATTTTAAATTAGTACGATTATTTTATTATTATATTAATGTTTTCCTTGTATTGGATGTATTTTTTATTCTATATTATAAAAAAATAACAATTTTCTGTTTCAGAGTGAAGAACTGGGCGTTGAAGTTTGGCGTTGACTTGTGGGAGTATGGGCGACATTTTACAAAAATGAGTGAGATTCAACGGGTACGTATTTATTGCTAATCATTAAATTAAAATTTTATAATTTTTATTATTATCATTATTATTTTTTTTTAATAGAATTATATTAATTATAAATTATGGATCTAAACATGATGTTACTTACTGGTTATCAAGAAGGAATGAAAGCTAAAATCAATTCTTATATCACTAACATTACATCCCTTATGTTATAGTAGTAATACAATACAATTAATTGTATCTTTTAATAAATTATATTTTTTTTAAATCGCTAGAGCTTTCTTCTAGATCAATGATCTTACATGGTAGGAAAAAATTGCTATTTAGATTCTTTAAAAAATAAATGTAAACATTTTTTTTTGTACCTACTAAGACATAAAGAAATTCATTTATTACACATTTGTTTCGATAAGTTGAAAAAATATCAATGATCAACATTTATTTTACAAATTTTATTTCAATTCAACAATATAAAATTGAGGGAAAAATGAAACAATTCTGTAAGAAGCCATGAAAAAAAGAACTAAAATCGAATTTGCACAAAAAATTGTTATCATTCAAACACAATAGTGCCACACGAAATCAATAAATTAATTCCTTGATGGGTGATTTGCATGAACTATTATAACCCCTTCCTGTACCAAAATTAGTCATTTTATCTCAACTATTAAATTTTGTCTCATTTGTTCACTTTTGTTTTATTATTGTTTCAAAATCTAAAATATGAGCTGCTCCGTGATATTGTACGAGATATGCTCAAAATGTTTTCATATTTCCATATTCCATAATGTTCAAAATTCGTTGATTACAATAATAAATTTGATGATGAAAATATGAATTTAACGATATATTGTTACAATAAATGATTATATTTATAGAAAAAAGTAAACTAACTTAATTATTTACTATATTTATAATACAATATTGATGTGCATAATTTCGGTCTCAAAATTACGAAGTGATTATTAGAACAATAATTTTTTTTTTATAGCAGTGGAAAAAAAGTTTAGTCTACTAGTGGGTGTATCGCCTAAGTGAAGTTTTATTCAAATTACTAACTTAGTGCATTGTCAAAATATGATCTGCTTTCTTCGTAAAAGTATTATTTTGCTGAAGGAAGGCTTAGTTCGTGGACCATTTTTGAGATTTTAGTATAGTGTGGGTTATTTTTTATGATCCTCATACAAATATTTTGAGTATTTTCTAGTTTTTTAATAATTAGTTTTGCAAGCTGAACTCCAGACTGGCGTGACATTTTATTTGTATAAATTATCGTTAATACTTATTTTTCTCTCATAAAAATATTGCGAGGTGGAACAAAAACAGATAATTATTAATGTCACAACTAAGAGTTTCAAACTTATGTTGGAACCGTTAAATAACTGTATCAGTACTTAAACACACGTTCTGGATGTGACGAGAATGTACTGGGCTATTCTGGAATGTTCGATTCCATACTGAATTTAAGAAGCAATGAACTAGAGGCTTAGTCTGACGATCATCGAAGGATATGGTTACTTTTGTGTCACTCTAATGTAACTAGTAGATACTTTTTGTAACTTTGTTAATAATCTGAGTTTTTATTTATTGTTTGTCTGACGTGAACAATAATTTTTCGTAAACAAAAATTATTCAAAACCCACATTATTGTTACAGTATGATCTTAAACAAAAACGTAACAATGTCAAGAGCCTGATAACTAAGAATTATGTTTTGTAATATTATATTTTATTATCATGGTAGCTTGAATGGAAATTATCAGCAGCCATGGAAAGATCTCCTTGTGTCATATAACTTAATCGATTTTTGATTACCCCTACCACGATAAGTATTTTAGAAAAATTACAGCAGTTTACCATAAGTTTAAATGTAAATCAAATTTCAGAGAAATGCGTCAGATTTAAAACGGCCTCAAATCGAAAGTCAGTTGTTTACCAGAATTTAAATTAATCGTATTTTTGAGTTTTCAATATACTTCATATATTCCAAATACATCGAATCAACAACGTTCTAAAAAATATTCTATTTACCTTTAACAATACTATATACTAATATGAATTATTTTCAAGACTATACGAAATCGGGTAAAAAAACAAAGATAAACACTGCAACTGCAATAAACTATTCATACAGATAACAACCTCAGAACTAGGTTACTGCTCAATTTATGACCTCGGAAATACTAAAAATAGATTAAACTGTTAGCCATAAGTACTTTAGTGAACTCTACGTATTATTTTTATAAATTGTCGAAATATATGATTACAATCTAAATCGGGAGGGTCTAACCCATACAATGCGTGACTAAATGACGCCCACTAATTATTTAAAAACAGGCGCTTTGACAAAATAAAAGTACATAATTATTGGCTACTGGTTTAGTTTTAGTTTTACTCATTATACTAAACGCTTACTTAACTCATTCATTCATTGGGTAAGAAAGTGGGGGGAAAAACAGTTCTGATGCAGTAGAGTAACAGTCCTCTGTATAGGGAATCCATGATTGTGGTATGCGTTGTATAAATTCTAGGATCATATCAAATCAAACTGCAAGTAAATTGTCATTAAAAATATGTATTCCTTACCATTGTCCCTCACATACATTATAATTCATCAGGGTATTGTTTAAAAATTAAATAATGAAATGCAATAGATTTGAAATTTTAAGCATAGCAAATTTTGTTATACCTTAATTCATGCAAAATCCTAAAATGTACATATGATCATGTGATTTGCAAATCATCATTTATATATATATATATATATATATATATATATATATTTTTTTTTTTTTTTTTTTTTTTTTTTTTACTTTTTTGTCTTCTGATATTAAATAATTTTGTACAGTTTATTAATTTAATTTGATATTCATATAATAAAACAGTTATGTATAGTAGCTGTTCCTTTTAAAAAATCAAGACAGGAAAATAAAGTTTATTGATTTATAACTCGGTAGGGAAAGTAGAGTATACAATTTTTTTTTCTCTCTCGTGTCATCTATTGTTTTCCTTCATCTTGGGGATGACGGTCACGATGGAGAGGGTAGGACATGATGAAGCACACGATTGTTGTATTCTTATTTGCCACAGTTTCGACGCACATTGCGATTCTTCATCAGAAGAAACAAAAAAAAAAAAGAAGTGGAATTCGACAAGACACCACAATGAAGAGGAAACATACCAGTCACATATATTTTTCCTTCAGTTTTCTTTTTTCTTCTTTTCTTATCTATTTTCTTAAACATTTATTTGTGATTGATATTTAAACAAAAAAGTAATTAAACAAAAAGTAAAGAAAAAATAAGGATGGCTTATAATTAATGTGTCCAATTAGAATGCAAATTATTTGATCACTATCTGAGATTAATGTTCATATAAATAATTGTGTGAGCGATCTCAGAATAAACCAAAACCTTTATTATCTTTTATGGAACAATAACACCCCTATCAAACCCAAGAATGTAAATAAAAATAACTTTGATATTTTTCCAATAACCTAATTGTTAGAGAACCAAAATTATATGTAAAAACGTTAAAGTGCCTTTTAAGTTTTAATATTTTTTCTAGTTTATTTTAATTTGATCCTTTATTTTTTTTTAAATAATGAAAAATCATTTATTTTGTTTTTCATATTTCATAGAGTAGTATTACTTACTGTCAAGATTAGAGCCAATAGTAACGGTAAGAAAATAAAAGTTAATTTACAAAATATTTGCTGAATATATATTAAAAAATAATAATTAAATAAAATAATTTTTTTAAAGTTTATTTCTTTGGGTTTCAAGGGGTAGAATCCATGAAGTCATAAACACCTGAAATAATAAAAAATAAAATAAATTAAATAATGTAAAATAAAAATTCACACAATATTGTGTTGTGACATACTGAAGCTCCATTCCATGTTGTTGCCAATAATTTTTTGTACAAAAGTTGGCTCAAATTTTACTATTGGCATAATTTACACCAAAGCTATATTAAAATCATTTTAAGTCCACACGTTTGTCATAAATAGTTTATTATTGTAAATAAGTAATATCATCAAGTTCAATATGATTAATAAAATGCTAAAGTTGTTTTTAGAAAAAAAAAAAATCCGATTCACGAATTAAAAAACGTTTATATAAAACTACTTTGAGGTTTATAAAAATTGTAGTTTGGATAAAGCTTTGATAAAATTGTTACAAACTGTTTTTGTCAAATCAAATAATTTTAGTTTGAATAATAATGAAGATAAAATTATTAAATTAATTAAGTCTCGTGAAATTACTTTAAAAATACGAGTGATGAAAATTATAATTGTAATATTAATAGGTGGTTTACGTGTATCCATTTATATATTTTTTATCATTCAATGTCTCTATAAATAACAACCATCTTGTTTATTGATTTTTTCCTTTTATCGTCTCATGAATAAAATTAGTATGTATAGATACCTAAACATTGATTTCAACACAAGATTTTACGGGTGAACGCAATATAATATATATATATATATATATATATATATATATTTTTTTTTTTTTGGAATTAGTGTCTATTATCACCTACTGCAGTTTATCCACTGAGAGCTGAATAGCACTGTATATACAGGCCAAGTATTAAAATAAATTTATCCTGATGTCAAAAAAAAGCCATGAGAAACTTAAAAGATAAAAAAATGAAAAAAAAAAATTATCTGCTACCTTACATTTTTATTATTATTATATAAAAAGGACCAAAAAGAATGAACTGACAATTTTTTTTGTCCTACCCTTCCTCGCCGTTTAGGCTATAGGGGGTTTCCCGGGCCAAGGGGGGAGGCGAGTATTATTAAATCGCACGCCCAGAATGAACTGAACTTTCTTTTATCCACCATACATTTTTATCAAATCAAATATTTCCGGATTATCAGTATTTCATTTTAATAAACAAGGTTGTATTTTATATTCATTGTTTTATAAACATATTATTTTTCGATTGTAAATTTGAATATTGATTTTTCGATATGTCTATATTCTGCCAACCTCTGACTGCTAGATTTAAACAAGAAAACATACTTTATTTTTATTTTTTCAAATTTCCAATGTATATATATTGTAATCCTGAACTGGAATTATAAGATTTTCATAAATTCTTGAATATTTCCTTTTATGTTTTATATCTTCTTTTACATCTTCTCCTGACAGGCTTTCGTTCACTTCAATCATTCCACAATTTTCTTTAATCTTCCGATTCCAATTACAATTTAAATTCAGCCAGCTTTCTTTTCTTTTTTCACTACTCTTTTGATATTGAAAAATTTCTATTGACCTGAATAGGTTTCTTTATCAATCAATTTTTTTATCCTTACTTCGTCTGGACTTTCATCTGTTGTTCACCAATGCAAGTTTTCGTAGCAAACAGCCATTTTTAATATGTATCATTAGTATCGTGTTTTACTTTGACCTCTATAGCTATTAGAAAAAAAAACATGAGTTTGCTATAATGAGTATTTTTCGCTTATTTTTTTTGGGGGGGAGGGGGGCAGCGGGGTAGAAAACATACTAAAATATGTGAAGGCAGTTTTTTTTTTATTGAATTTATTTTCTTCTTTCTTTTATTTTCTTTGTTGAGCACTACAGCTCGTGGACTTGGCACGTCCTAAAGGCATCTAGAATTCAAGGACTAATTTACCATGACGGCTCTTCGAGAAATCGCAAAAGACCCCTTCAAAAGTTTCTCAGCAATTTATTATATATCCGAGAAGATCTTGCGGGCTAAATTTATGTGCGTTATGCCATGATAATTATTGCATAGCAACTTATTACCTTTCTTATAAATTGATCAGATTAGAATTTATCCCCAACTCATTGTCATAAGCTAACTCTCGATTATGCAATTCCTGTAAGATTGATATTATTTAAACAATGTTTAATCTTAGAAAAATATAACCTGTGTAACATTAACAAAATCTTAACTAGCACTGGCGCTTCCAGCGAATATTAAGGATCTGACTGAGAACAGACATGTTACTTGCATCATGAGATTTTATTAAAAACCTTCGGCACATAAAAAAAATAGCCCAAAAACGTTTTAAAAAATTTAATAGTGATGGAAATGGCTGTTTATTTAGCTGAATGTCATTATCAGAAAAGTTCTATGCTCAAATATACATAATAATAAAATTCATGATCAATTAATTCTATAATGTGATGAACTAATACTATACTACTAATACTAATAATACTGGTGTAACCATTTTCCTGAAGTAATGAACGAAGAAATATTATTGGATAGGGATTTTCACTGCTTCAAAATTATTTTTTTCTTAACACGAAGCTTCCATTTCAACGAAGGAAAAGAGTGTGATCAATGTTAGGCTAGTATCAGCAACAATTTTCCCTGACCCAGATTTCCAATTGCTTAGCATTGATTAGAACTAAATTGGACATGGAAGTCCTGAGCCCCTTAATGGATAAAATTAGTTCCTTCGTTTCAGGAGGTAGAATTCCTTTTTTCTTTATTTCCTTTTACAGCAATCTTATCCGTTTATATACATTATAGGATGGATTAAAATTATATATTACCTAAAGGGCTCAAAATATTCAAAATTCACCCTTTGACGATTGCGTTCGTTTTCACTCTCATTTGTTCACTTCGTTGAAATGAAACGTTAAAGCGTTGAGAGATCTGATGCTATTTAAAATAATTTCATTTGAAGTTTGATGAGTTTTCGCTATGGTTCCAAGAACATCTCTCATATATTTGCTAAAAAATTAAAGGAATATTTAATCATCCTGTTTATCAATGAAGAGAAATATTTTTAATCCAACGTCTATCCTTTCAAAACTTTATCCTTTGAGCTTTAATCCTAGGAGCAGTAATTTCGGGTTCGAAGCAAGTCATGGATGCAGACATTTATTAAAAGTTATTCATCCGTCAGATAAATAGGCCCATACATTTTGATTAAAAACTTTTCTTTAATTTAAACACTAACATGTACAGTAAATAAAAATTGAGAGCAACGTCTATCCAGAGAAACATTTTGTTTCTATCTTTATCTCTCTCTCTAAATATGTATATATATATATATATATTTAGCGAGAGAGAGAGAGAGAGAGAGAGAGAGAGAGAGAGAGAGAGAGAGAGAGAGAGAGAGAGTGAGAGAGAGAGAGAGAGAATCGTTTGAAATGCTAATGGTCTTGATCAGATGATCGTTGTAATATAGTTCGTTGTGGCCGAAGTATATCAGGAAATAATAGAGATTTATTAGTTATTTAAATAATTCTAATAAAAATTATATGAAAATTTATATTATAATTATATCTGCTTATGTACATCAAAACAATTTAGTCTGGACTACAAAGTTTAATTTCAAAATCAAAAGTTTTGAGGATTAAACATTTCTTACACTCGCAGTGAAATAACTTAGCTATTATATTCATTATAACAGTTTTGAGGCGATAGTATGAAGTAAGGTTCAACTTCAATAATGTTAAGTTTATTATTTGAAATATTTAAATAGTGATTCAATAAAAACCGCGACTCCTTAAGAAAACTGAAAATTGGACTTATATACTTAAGCGTTTGGTATCGAACCATGCGTCAAGTTAACTTTAATGTTAAAAATTATGTCTAGAATCACCTCCTAGAGTTATTGCAAAAACAATGCAGTAAATGAACTACCGAGTGTCGGGATGGCCGAGTGGGCAAACGCGTTAGAAAATACGCGTTGTCCTGACAGCATATGATTGGGATCACGAAGATAGCAAGAAGAGCCAGGAGAAATTTAATAATATTCGGCATTAATCCCCCACCCGCTCCCCTGGCCCGGGAAACCCCATAAGGCCTGAATGGCGAGGAAAGGGAGGGGGGAAAAGAAGGTAAATGACCTATCTTGAGAATTGAAGTAGGTTCAAAGGTACTTAATCAATTTTAAGAAATTTGAAAAGTACAATAGCGCGGAATAAGTAACGACTGTAGCTGTCTCACGTCCGTTTCATAAATAGGCTTGAAGTTTTCTATTCGAAAAGAAAACTACGCCGAGCCACGAACAGCAATTTGGCCCAAGTCGTAACTTTCCGTTAACTTCACCTTTCCGCCCCCGCCCCCCCCATGTTCAAATTTTCCAGTGCATGTCAATAATGCTTCGGCAAACAGAGCTATAAGTAGATCTAGGAAAAGATAGATTTAATGAAGCCCTCATTTCAGGTAAAACTGGCAATTTAGTAGGCTATTAAATTATTTTCTGGTTATAAGGCTACGTCATGCGAAATGTTCGTAAGCGGTCAGAAATCGTTAAGGGTCAAGCCAAGGACTAGTCGCCATAGCGGGTCGATATTGAATTTTTTATATCTTACCCGGTCAACGATCAAAAAAAGAAAATCAATCATACACTCAGAGGGAACTGTACTAACAAGAGTGGACGCCGTTATTCGGGAACTAACGTTGATTGATGGAAATGATGCTCGGTGAGCTCATAAAGTGGAGTATTAAATAGGTACATTATAAAGTGTACCTTCAATAACTTGGGTCAAAGGTAAATTATATCACCGACGTTATAAGAGCACACGCGTATGGATGTCATTAAAGATACTTTATTAAAAAATATAGTGTATATAAATTATAATGATTCATAAAAAAACATATTAAAAATAAGTTATTATGTTTATTCATGTCATTACTATATTAGAGCTATACCCTGCTGGCGAGGCTTGGCATCTAACTCGTATCTGTCGCTATTTGTCTATCCAGTCGTTTTCTCCTATTTTCTGGTATCACTTGCGAAGCGATCTGCTCATGTTTATGCAAATTTCGTTCAAAACCTTGCCCCTGTTAGCCTGGACGTTTCCCTAAAGTCCATATATTTGTCTTGCTTTTCACCTCATTCGTGAAAACACTCAAATATTTTACTGTAGCATTCAAAGCTGTCTATCTGACTATATCGGAAAAAGCGTCTGTCATGTCTATAAAGTTGGCATATAAGCTATGCGTTGTATTTGTATACATACTTTTGGCACATGGTATTAACCATTCTCACAATTTTAGTATTAACAATGCATTTTTATACATTTCAAGAATTCAAAAGATGTCATATGCCTGCCTTCCAAGTGGAATAGGTGACTTCGATTGACTTAGATCCTCTCACTGTTTCCTTATAGCGAGTAATAATTGGAGTGACATTCTTAACTTCAGATAGCGATGAAAAAAGAAAGCACAGAATTACAAGGATGTCTACAAAATATTTAATTTTCTGTATACATATATCCTTTTTTTTTTTTTAACCTCTTAGATCCTTGGCCGTCTATCTCAACCTACTCCACTTCTGGCCATTTTGGGATATTCCTTCCAGCATGCTGCATGAAGCTCTGCAGCATATTTGTTTTAATCTATCGTTTCATATAATTTTTCCCTCTTACATAGTCTCTCCCAAACTATTGTGGCATCCCTTTTTATAAACTGGTTTCTTAGATTTCTTCGAGTTACTTATTCAACCATTCTTTATGTCTCTATTTGATGACATTTAAACTTACAAGGTTCTGTAAGCATATCTTTATTGGTCTTATAGTCCTACTCCCCTATACGTTCCATGATAATCTAATTACAGATCATCGCGCAGAGAAATTCCCTCTCAAATCTGTTAATTCTTCACTGCATTCGAGTATCAGATGTGCTAATGTATTGCACAATCGGATCAATATATTGCCCTACATTACTTGGAATGTATTACATTCCAAATTACATTTGTTGGATTTTTTCGATATTAAAGTAAGCTGGTCTATGTCTAATAGTTGGTCATTTATAGACGTTACAGTAAAGGTAAGGCACTGAAACCTTCTTTTGTATGTCACAATCATTCAGATTCCTTATATAGTAGAATAAAATAACAATAAAACAAAAATAAATAAGTAGTTAGTTCCTGGTCTAATTAGTTCACTGACAAACTTCATAGATGACTTCAAAAACTCATTTTACCGCTAATAACGTTACTTCGCTAGTGGAACCGGTTATCCCCATGCTTACTCAAAGTGATTCGATACAGCCACACGAAACTATTTCAACAAACTATTATTTATATCTTTCACCGAAGACTAAATTTCAATCCAGTAACGCAAATAGTTCCACCCCGACGACTTTTAAAGCGGTGGCCAATAGACTTACTACAATAATTCAACCACCGGAATGGATCACAAATTTGTTTGGAGCACATGTCTGCATATTAAAAAAATTTTGCAGATTGTAAATCAAAACAATGCAAGATGCGTTGTGTTATGTATAATGTTAATATTTAATACATTAAATTGATCGATAAAGCAGATTCCATTAAAGACATCTTTTTCACTCTTGTTACCATGATATTTAATAATTGTTGAGAAGAAATGATTATTTTTATTTTATTGGCTTTAAGATTTCAAAAAAATCCTATCTAGCCAGTGTTAATGTCGATTCGCCTGAAAGAAAAAAAAAAATGAGAAAAAAAGAAACCGTTTTAATATCTAAATAGTGGTATACAATTTATTTGAAAGACCCAATGATAATCAGAGTTCGAAAACCAGCAATCCGTTATGTTTTCTCCCTTTTGGTGACGTATTGGTGAATATAACGCAAAACTAAAATTTTTTAATACACATTAATTCGAGTTAAGAACTTTCCGTCCGTTGAAACGTATACATATACATTGTTTGAAAAAAAAATTAAAACATCAAATGCTCGAAACTACAAGGCAAGGAGACACAATAACCAAACGAATTTTAAGACCGCCTGCCTCTTAGGCACGTGCATGTAATACTCAAAGCTATGAACGAACAGGCCTCATAGACACTGAATAAAAAGACAAAGATAAACGGCTATTGAAAGTAAAAGTGGCTGCTTAAAGTAAAAGGAATCGAATTCCCTTTATCCTTTTTAGTCTATTTTGACTCACTTCTCGACTTCCCCTTTTCCTGCTTTTTTTTCTTCTGTGTTAGCCCGTGCTGATCTTTCTTAACCCTTTTTTTTAATTCTTATCGACTTATTGTGGACTTACTGAAAGTGAACTTGCCATTTATTTAACTGCTGTAAATCAGTTTTTTTTTTTTTTAATTATCAGCTTACTGCACTACTTTAAAGAAAGAAAAAAAATAATATCTAAATTTGTATAGATAGAATAAGAATAAAATAAATAGGTTAAAATTACATTCAATTTGGGTCTTACTATTATACTCTTGCACAACTTGTTCTTTGAAGAAATATAACCCTTTTATTAAATTAGCTGTCTTTATTCCATCTTATCTACACCCATCTTCAAAGATCCTAAAAACATCCTTCTTTAATTTATTCATATTACCCTCTGCCCTATCTTGTTATTATTTTGCAGAGGACAATATGAATAAATTAAAGAAGGATGTATTTAGGATCTTTGAAGATGGGCGAGATAGACCGCAACGTCGATAAGATGGAATGAAGACAGCTAATTTAATAAAAGTGTTACATTTCTTCAAAGAACAGGTTGTTCAAGAAATTAATAGATATTATGAATAAAATATGCATCACACCTAATGCTCGTTAATAATCTACTACAATCTCTGAAAAGTAATAAAATTTAAAATGAGGATGGTATGAACTTTAATAAAAGATCCCCCTGAAAATTTTTCATAAGAATTGATGATTGAAAAGGGCATTTAAAACATCAATTTGAAATATTCCAAGTCGGTCTTGCTGAAGGCAGAAAATTCATAGCAATTCTCAACGTATACCTGATATTCAACGCTATTTTAGAGCCTAAAGCAACATAAACCTTGGAGACGTAGTAATTTCAGACCATTGTAATGCACAGGGGAGAAGGGGTGCCTGAGAATATTCAGGATGTAATGAAATCTACAGCTGATATTGGTAAAATGGATATTATCGCAACTACTGATAGACAAAATGGTTACAATGACTTGTGCATATAGAAGAATGTCCCCTGGAATACTAACAAAGATAACGATAACTTTGCAATGAAAAAAATGTGAAAAATAAATTAAGACGTAAAAACGAAAGATGGGGTAGATGATTTGGTTATACATTTAGTATCATGGAAGAGTATGAATCGGAGAGAAAAAAAAAAAACTTTTTAAATTAATCCATGAAGTGACTAAGTTACAGTACTCGGTAATAAAGTACTGGTCTATTCCACAGTCGTGTAAGTAGGCTATTTCATTGTTTATTTATTTTTATTGATATCAAATATTTGATAGATTTATTTGGATATAACATTGAAGATGATGGAATATGAATTAAGATTTTCTGGTTGCATAATTATTGTATTGATAATACGAAAATTAGTATATAATAGCGGTGTTTTATTTGGTTTTGTGCAATTGTTATTATTATACAATTCAAATCAATGAATTTTATGATCATAACGTGAATGAGTGAATTCGTTTTTCTACACCTATTTCTATTACATGATTGTTGTCAATCAAAAATATACTCATCAGTGGGTGGGGGGGGGGGGGGCGGTTAATAAATGACATGAAATAATTAGGCATGCATGTTATTTTGAGCTACTGAGGCTTTTATTGTTAGTTTATATTTAAACATATCTTTTGATTTTTTTTTTTTTTACCTCAATTATTATATTTTTTAATTTCATTAATTTTCTGGCAATTAGTTCGGATTTCATTTCTTGATAAATAAAATGGACCAATATTTGTAATTGCAGCATCAGTATCTCCTAAAACTGTTACCATTTGAAACGAGAGTGTCATTTTAAAAAATAAAACTTTAAAATGATTTTGTGTGTAAATGATTGGTATAAGACCATAGTGAACTAAGCGCCAAACCATGTTAATAAACTAAAAAAAAAAAAATATCTGCTTTTTTTTTTTTTTAATCTTATTATTTTGAATAATACAAGAGGCAACGTAAAATATGTTTTGATTCAAAAGTGTTAGATGTAAACATATTGTAAGTAGAAATATTTTACATCACCCGAACATTAACTTCACTTTTTTCAAATTATGGAGTTTGGGGCTTAGTTCACTTAAGCGTTATATAGACCATTTTTCTTCGAGTTTCACCAATATCTGTTTCCCTATAGCGGATTACATGACACGAAAACTGACTTTATTTATGAATATCCATTTAATTCAAGTGAAGTAAATAACACTTTTAAAATTTTCAAAACTAGAAGGCATTAATAGATTTATTGATAACTGATTACAGACTGAAAAAATATTTTTCTTTAGCTCTAATAAGGAGAAAGCTCGCAATACAAATGTAAGCGCATTTAAAATTCATTGAACAACTTTTAACGCGAACTCCATTATATATTATTTATATCGTCTTAATTCCGTCTAGTATTATGAATTTTCAATTACCAGCGTATCCAAAGGAGAGGCACGGCTGCCCCCCCCCCCCCCTTCTGAAAATGTGGGACAACAATTATAGAGAGTTTTTATTTAGTAATTTCTTATGTCATTAAGTGGAAAATGGATTATCTTTAAAATTTAATTATGCTCATGGTTTTTAAGCTTTATTTTTCATGATATTCCTGAAACACTAATAATGCAATGAGATTTTTCAAATTTAATATTTCTGAATTGCGCAGGTACTTAAACAAAATTCAAACTAGCTTTAAAACTTTTAAATATAATCTAGAAACCTTATACATTAATTATAAGCAAAAATGTCATAATAATATATTGATTTTGTTTATTTTTATTAATGATGAGTACACGAATCTCTGGAACAAAGTGGGTTTGTAGGGGTTTTAGATTTGCTAAGGTTAGAATCCAGTTAATAAAAAAGTTTCAACTCCCCCTCCCTGATAGAAAATATCTGAATCCGACCCTGATTTCAAGATTTTGTGAAGAGGGGAAGGGCAAAGATCCTCAATAGTTGTCAAGAGCAAAATTAATGGAGTTTTTTTTTATTTATATTTTAATATATAATATAAAAAAGTGACAAAAAACGGGTTAAACGAAGGATTTAGGGGGGGTGGGGGGATTGTAGCCAGCATTAGCAGCTTTGCTGTAGGATTGGCTGTTGGGTCGTCCACGGTCATAAGAAGTAATGCCTCCCCTTTCAGCCTCTCCTCTTCAAATAGATCTGTTAAAGAAAGAAAGAAAAAAGGAAAAAAAAAACCTTTCCCGTTTCCCCGTTTTCCCATGACAGCAGGATCGACCCGCGGTAGGTGTAAGAGTAAATAATTAATTCCTACCACATTCGGACTTAAACTAGCTCCAGTTAAAAACAAAATGACAATTTCTTTTAGTGTTGTGACTTTGCATTTTATTGTAACTGTATTTTTTCAAAAATATAATTCCTTTTTTATCATTATTAAAACAAATTTTCACAGCTCAACGTTTCGGGGACACTTTCTCTTCCTAACTAGTTCAATTACATACATCAAATATAATTCTAATATTACATTATCTCACTTGATGTGATTTTTACTTTGAGTTACCAAGGTAGTAATCGAATTCAAAACGTAAAGAGAAGTTTTGGAGCTAACTAAGTGCAAAAAAACACGTTTCGGGTCTTGTCTTGGTCTTTGTGAAGAGACTAGCACAAAGACGAGCAGACGAAATTGACATTAGATAACCTAGGATACATAGTATAAATTAATTTATAAATATCTTGCTTTGGGACTCAACCAAACCTTCAAATTCCTCTTGAATCCAATACTTACAATACAAAATCCTTTATGCTCCTTATTTTGTCACCAATTAAATCATTCACAAAGACCTAAATATTCCTTATGTCGCCTATTTAGCCCGATGCAGATTCCAGTCCTTTAATAACACTGTTCTGCACGAAAATCCTCCTTCAAACCAAAACATGCTTTCTTACTGTTATCAGATGTGCTGAACACGAATTTGAATTCAGATTTTGTCTATCACGCACAGTTTCCTGAGAAATTCTAGTTTTTTATCCAAAAAGGTGAGTTTTTTATGGATTTGACGAATTTTTTTTCGGCATCAAAATATTGTGAAAAAAATTCAAAAGCCCGATGATTTTGAGCGCAATGAAGTATATTTGAACGAAAAAAAAATGATGGGAGTATTACAAGTAGTTAAAGAAATATGGCTAAAAGTGTTTTTTCAGTTTTTGAGCTTGAGGCAGGGATTTGGTCTCTACCTGGATCTTTAGGGGAATGACCCTCCTTTATCTTTTATGGTCTTTTATGGTGGTACCCTTTTCATTCAAATCCTTAATAAGTTTTTGAGAAACAAAAAATCTAGAGACTACCGAAAAATAGTCCAAGAACTGCTTACTTCATATAAAACATTGGGACGCAATATGTCCTTAAAGATACATTTCCTGCATAGCCACCTAGACTTTTTCGCCCCAAATATGGGTGCAGTTTCGGACGAACATGGAGAACGATTCCACCAAGACATATCCAGAATGGAAAAAAGATATTCTGGCAAATGGAATAAGAAGATGCTGGCGGATTACTGCTGGACACTGCAGCGGGAGACAGAGGAGGAAGAGTACAAAATAAAAAAAACAACTCATTGTCGATGTGTGTATATTTTTTGAGTTGCGTCATATCTAGTATTATACCTGATAGCATGTAGAATTCAATTAATTATATTTTATCGTTGAAAAAAAAAATCTGTTATAATAATAACAATAATTTTCATATACAATTTTTTATTTTTTTCCAAGTTTCACCTCTTTTCTCTCAAAATCAGAGGGTGATAGAATTTTTCTGAGTTCAGATTCGGACTCAGCACACCTGAAAACATGAGAAACAGGCAAAATTGTTCAAGGGAGGGGAGAAAAGTTTTTTTTTGCAGAACAGTGTAATCAACTCCGGTTCCACCCGAACCCACTAGTTTACAACATCTTTTCTTCATCTATTCCTTATCATCCTCCTAGGCGTCTGAAACAAAGATGTCCTCTATCTAGGTTTGATGTATGAGAAATGTGCTAACAATGAATAGTTCTCTACACGCTTGTTTATGCATTTATTTTACCATCACATTTACTTGACAGACAGACAGACAAATGTGTTTATTCATGTACAGAAACAGAAAAAAATTAAAATACAATGAAAATCTCACCAAAACACCACTGCAGTGGGTAACATCCGTTCGCAGTTCTGATTTAATAGTAACTTAGAGTAAAATATTAATAATCTCTTAATACAAACAAATAAAATAAGAATAAATAAATATAATGGTGGTACAGAAAAAAAATAATAATAACCTCCAATTGCCATAAATAACAAAAAGAACTAGCAATTTCAGAAAGAACATCATTGTTCAAGACTGCAAACAATAGATACACAATAAGCTATATTTCCTACAGAACATATTTGATTATTTTCAGTGTTAACTTTAGTATATGGAGAACGTATGGTTGTTACTGAAAGGGAGATTTAAATGTAAAAAGTAGAATATTATTATGGGTAGTCGTGGTAGAGGATTCGGTATATAATATTTAGTATATTATGTGGCATTTTAGTTAATAATTTACGAAAATCGTTTGCGGTATCTTATGGGAAGTTGAACTGCTCTGTTAAACAAAGCCGATAGGAAAATGCCTCTCTAACATATCCGCTGAGCAAAGCCCAATCTTTACCATTCAAATACGAGATTACCTCCTTGTCAGTTAGAGTGTAAGCATTAAACCACTAAGTCCTATAGTCTCTTAAGATAATGCAACTTCCAATAAAATGGCTTATTGTTTCTAACTGATTGGCATTGCATAGGCTGCAGTTATGAATACGCTTGCTGTCCTATGGCCCATAGTTAAGCTTCAGCAATCAAGTGTGCTAACAATGAGTAGTTCTCTACACTCTTGTTTATACGTTTATTTTACCATCACATTTACTTGACGTATTATTGTAATACAGTTATAAATAATAACAAATAATTTTTTCTAAAAAATTGATAAAAACACCATTGAAGATCAAGAAAAAAAAAAAAAAGCTTCTTAAACACAGACGTTATGTATTTATTATTGATGACCAGCCAGGAAAACTCTGAACCAGGCATCCCTGTAGAGGGAAAAGAAAAACTCATAGGGATTCCAGCGTTCTTCTCTATCAAAGTCAAAGGAGAGGAGCACAGTGAGTTATCTGAATGCGTTCAAATAATGCCCATTTTTGGCAAAAATCAAATTTTATTCACCTTTTTATACTACCAAAAATATTTCTATTCTGTCAATTATAACTTTAATGGTAATTATAATTGGTCTTTTTTCTGAATAGACCAATAGTTTATTTTTCAACTTTTTTAAAGAATTTCCAATAAAAAACCCTGACTAATGATTCTTCTCGGTTGAAAACAGAAAGCATTAAGAGGATTTAAAACGATCCTGACTCATTCGTGAAATTTTTTCCTTTTGCTAAATGCCGTTCATGATGATGAAATCGCATCCAAATGGGTATAAAAAATCGTGTCATTAAACACTTTTGAAATTTTAACCATATTTTTTTATCCGTAATTGATAAATGCAGCAAGTCATCCTCTTGTGTGAAATAGAGCATTAATTTATAGTGAATTAAAAATACTAGCAACAAACCATTTTAAGGTTTCAAATATTTGTACATATTGACTGGAATGGACTATTTATTAGATACGGACCAATCCAGTACCATTTAAAATCAATGTAAAATAATTTCTTTCTTTCAGGATTTCAAAAAGTAGGGGTGGAAACACTCTTGTTTATACGTTTATTTTACCATCACATTTACTTGACGTATTATTGTAATACAGTTATAAATAATAACAAATAATTTTTTCTAAAAAATTGATAAAAACACCATTGAAGATCAAGAAAAAAAAAAAAAGCTTCTTAAACACAGACGTTATGTATTTATTATTGATGACCAGCCAGGAAAACTCTGAACCAGGCATCCCTGTAGAGGGAAAAGAAAAACTCATAGGGATTCCAGCGTTCTTCTCTATCAAAGTCAAAGGAGAGGAGCACAGTGAGTTATCTGAATGCGTTCAAATAATGCCCATTTTTGGCAAAAATCAAATTTTATTCACCTTTTTATACTACCAAAAATATTTCTATTCTGTCAATTATAACTTTAATGGTAATTATAATTGGTCTTTTTTCTGAATAGACCAATAGTTTATTTTTCAACTTTTTTAAAGAATTTCCAATAAAAAACCCTGACTAATGATTCTTCTCGGTTGAAAACAGAAAGCATTAAGAGGATTTAAAACGATCCTGACTCATTCGTGAAATTTTTTCCTTTTGCTAAATGCCGTTCATGATGATGAAATCGCATCCAAATGGGTATAAAAAATCGTGTCATTAAACACTTTTGAAATTTTAACCATATTTTTTTATCCGTAATTGATAAATGCAGCAAGTCATCCTCTTGTGTGAAATAGAGCATTAATTTATAGTGAATTAAAAATACTAGCAACAAACCATTTTAAGGTTTCAAATATTTGTACATATTGACTGGAATGGACTATTTATTAGATACGGACCAATCCAGTACCATTTAAAATCAATGTAAAATAATTTCTTTCTTTCAGGATTTCAAAAAGTAGGGGTGGAAACACTTGTTGGTCTACGCTTACTAGATACCTACATTTATTTATTTGTTTAAATCTTGATCATTATTACATTGAAAATTTCACAAGAATCAATAAATTCAAACAAACAATATTAATGAATGAAAAAAATTCATATTTTATTTCCTGAATAAATATAAAACTGGATGACTTGCAGCTTACGATTAATATTTAATTTAGGGTTGACAAAGGTTTTCGGCTAATTGATGGCCATTATGCTTTAGGCGATTCCTGTGGTGTTCGGTAAATGTAAAAATATTGTTCACAAGAAAACTGTAGAAATTTTTTCGCAGAATCAAAATAAATCTCGGGATAATAATAATATCTAACCAATAAATTCGTAGAATGTGATTTTGAGTGCCAAAAGATGTGCCAAAAAGCCAAAATAAAAACAATGAATTTTTATAATTATCCTACATAATAAATTTCCCTACTAACTAGAAAAAACGAAAAACAAATGCGATAAATGGAAAATATTTTTTTTTATATTTATTTTTTATATTGGAAAAAAAAAAATCCTTAGCGCTAAATAGATACCTCTAGAATTTAGTTCTCTGTTCGACAAATATTTAACGCACAAAACTGTTTAATTTAAATTCATTGTTTTAAGTCTATCAATTCAGTTTAAATTCATTTCTACTCAAAGTTTTTTTTAGGAATTATGTAACATAGATGTATCATCTAGGTACTTTTGAAAAGCTAAACATTTATTTATGTTAACTTTCGTATCATTGGATGAATAATTAATGTTCATATGGAAAACTAAATGGATTCACCATCCAATCTCATCTCCAATGATTGGAACGCCATCTCGATCTCGATGGATTCCTTTATGTAGTTTTAAGATAAAAAAGAATTTAAAACGTACAGTACATGGAATTTTCATAATTTATATTATTTGTGCTAAGTTTATTAAATTATTTATTACAATTAATCCATACCCAAAGTAGAGTGGTACATATATAAAAGATGTGAGCTGCAATGCACATATTTATGTATATGTATGTATGTATGAATATATATTTACTTTATATTTAAGAAATATTTATTAATAAATGTGGCTCTTAGAAGACAGGGGTCTAAGTGACATTTTGAGTAAATCAAAGTTAAAGTTAAAAATAAATGTTTGTGTGGATTTGAAAGATTTGTTTTGGTTCTAAAATCTCAATGAGGTCTTTGACTTTTAATATAGCATTATTAGTTTTAGGCATTTTATAATTTATTGTAGATAAAGTTGGGTTAGTTACACCATTTATAAATCAGGAACGGCTGCACCGATTTTTATGTTGCATGATTTATTGGATTTGTTTCTGCCCCGAACAGCACAAAAACATCGCAAATGTTGACGCACTGGTTCATTTAAACTAAACACTGTCTTTAAATCCTTTTCGATATCCTCACCAGTCAAAAGATTATCATTCTGGCAACCTAATTCCATTTTTCGAAAAATTATTTGACCACGTGTCTTTTAAGGGCCAAAAATATGAATTAATAATCATTCACTAGTGTTTGGGCAAAAGGGGTTAAGTCATCGAATGTGAAGCTTAAACAACGATTTACAAGGCTATTGAAAATCATTAAAAATTCTTTCTAATTGTTTTTTTTTTATCCCAGAATAATAAATGAAACTATATTCTTTCAACAGAGATTGCAATAAATTATGGATAACGAATAAATTGTAGTCAATTATGAATTTTAAGAAGACGAGACAAAAAAACTGTTTTATGACTTAAGCCCTTTTGCCCAAACATGAATGAATTATCTTGGCGTAACATTTATTTTCTGAGGCAGTGAAACCAAATTTGAATTTATATGTTTCATTTTTTTTTTTTTTAATTTATTTATTCATAGGTATCACATAAGCATCACAACCGATACCCACATTACAGAGATAGAGTAAGATTATTTTAATTTTTTTTTCCTCCACCTGAACACCTAAACATAGTTGGCCTAAACAGTTTAAGGTTATTTTATTATATATTTTGGGTCTAGCCCAGATGCGGTCAGTAAACAAGGGATATGAAAGAAAACAGGACTGTTATTGGGGCGGCGCCGGTCCTGTGGGATCGATACGGGGGCGGGGGTGTAAGGGGGGGAGGAGTAGCGGAGGGGGGGCGGCAGGAGGCGGGTAAATCCCCCCCAATTTAACAACACTCAACTTCCGTACACCAACCACCCCCCCTTATCTCTATATACACTCACCTTTACACAGCGGAACGAATTTAATACCGTCCACGATCACGTTTGGGGGGGGCGGAAGGGAAAATTCGATAGTAATTACTCCGACAGAGGAAAAAAGGTCTCAGGATATCGATTTTAATTATCTCTTTTATTACTTTTTGTATCGTTAATTAATGTTGCCTGCAAAGGATGATTTGTTTTATACGAGAGGGTTGAAAAAAAAAGAAAAAAAAAGGATGTTTACCATTGAAAATACCAAGCGTCCGATTTCAATCCTGTTTCATTAAGGATTAAATCTCTGCAAGCGGGAAATTGTTTTTTTAAACAATTACTATCAATCTGGTGTATTTCTAAGCGTAAAATTGGCTTAATTTACTTTATATATTATTTTTATGATTAATTAGAAATGTTTTAATAAATAAATTTAATATCTTTAATTAATTGATTAATATAATTACAAATCAATACGAAAAAAATTTGGGATTCGTTTATGCAAGATTGAGGTTTAAAATATTTATTAAATTTTATATATCAACTATATTGAACTAGGTAATCCCGGCCACGCTTTTCTGCTGATTACGCTAGTATCAACATTCAGGGAAAATAAATAAATTTATTCCGGTGAAATTAACACAAAATCATCATTACACATAAAAGCCTAATTTAAATTACTATGAAAGGGGAAAGTATTATAAATTCTTACAGACATTTAAAAAAAAAATTATATGTTGAGATAGTTACACTCCTCTACTGAACAGATTTCTTTCTTCGTTGTATATTATTTATAATAGTTATCATTTTTTCCATTGGGACATTAACGGTAGAAAAGCATGTTATCAAAAATAAAATAGGCACTAATTATGTTAATAATTGTCCTATTATTAATTAAAGTAGTAGATATGGAGTTTATTTGACTAAAGCTCTACGTTCTGTAAAAGTTTCAGATTTATTCATCCACTAATTTTCGTCTTTTGAGGTAACAAGCCTACGACCCTTGCATATTTATGTATAAGACTATATTAATTATAAACTCTATAAATATTTACATAAACATGTTCTATAATTTTGAAATATGTTTGCTAGAACATGTTCAAACATGTTGTATAATGTTGAAACATGTTCTGTACAGCTTGGACCACACTGTACGATCCAATGAATAAACCTAAAATTATTTATAGATCAAATCCGTCAATCAGCCTTTTGACATTGCCAAATGATTTTTCTAGGCAATATTAAAATTAGCTAAACATTTAAGCAAAAATGGAGCTTAACACGTTCAAGCCGAGACTGTAATTCATGCTCCTCGTCCATTGATGGCTGAACTTAATGATTTTCACTCTATCGGACGGGATTTATTCAAGGGCATTATGCAGTATTGACAATCCAACTATAATAAAATAAACAATACAATCCTACCTCGTTATACACCGTCTAGTGCGGGCCACCGGTGGTACACGCCGGCGTGAACGTGTTAATGTAGACGCAGCATTGACCGAATTTCTTGGACATGAAATCCCCTTGCCTGTAGAGGAAACAACTATCACAGCAACTACATTAGATAATGTCCACGAGTTTGTCTACGTTGGATTTCGTTTATCGCAAAACTATGTGACGTTAAATGAAATTAAATATTGTCTAAGGGCACTAAGAATCTTCTATTTATAACACAATTCATTTTTAGAACTCAGAAAAATGAATAACGACTCTTAACGGATAAAGATACAGAAGAACTGCTCTTCCTCTTCGATGAATTCACGGTAAAGCGAAACCTAAATTTGGGAATGAGAACTAGCCTTTGAATTTGTCACCGGTTAAAGATAGGAACCATTGGTAATGATTGGTACATGAGGACAGGACGGACATCGTTCCCAATTTAATAATACTGTTCAGGTTAATAATAATGTTCTGGTAATGAAAAATTCCCTATTTTCTAATATAATAATTACAAGCTGAGTAATGTATACATACTCATATTCATTTCCGTTAGAAGCAAGACAATCTCAGGAAAACCATCAAAGAATTAAACAGGAGTTTTGGAACGACTAATCCTTCACGCCGAAAGTAACAAAAACAGTGAAGAAGAAGTCAAGTTTTGTAATCTTTGGAGAGATCCTATCAGATCTCTTATTGTATCCTTTCGGTGCTTGGGCTACATTGAGCAGCTTAGAGTCAAGATATTTCTCTTGAAAGATGGCTTTGTTGCTAACTTTAAATCAACCGCCTTAATTTATCAGTCACAAGGGGACGAATTCAGATAGGGAACGAATTCAAAGCTTTCCCTGCGCAGAATATCTGTTTTTCAAATGCCTAGTATGCATTATTGATTGTAAGTCCTAAGTCACTGATATCTGTTCGTTTGTGGGAAGGTTATTTTTTATATCCTTTAGACAGTAAACCGATGAGAAATTCGTTTATTCTCAATTTGATGCAAGGCAACTACTTTAAATTCATGAATCATACAGTCTGATTTTTGCGCTTAGTTAGCTGTTAGCGCATTAACAATTATCATATACCTTAACGATAAGATAAACAAATTATAATACAAAATGATCAGGAAAAAATCAAAGAAATATACATTAGATGAAATAAAAAGTAATTTTAGTGAGGCCGTAATGCCCATGGGCGGATTTAGGTCTGGGGGTGCGAGCACACCGGAAGATATGAGGTATTTGTACCAATTTCAAACAACGAAGCCCCATTTAAATGGTCAGATTAAGGCCTAAAAAGGTGCCGTATATCTTTTATCTAACAATAACCGTATCGTATTTTAATTAAGAATTCATTTTACCACAATTGTTGCTTATTGACTTTAATAAAACAATTTTTATTTTTCAAATTAACCATAACAGTTATGTCCTTTCGTATTTTATGTTACAGTTCATTAAAATTGTTAGATAGATGTAAACATTTCATTTACATAATTTCTAACCATAGAAGAATAGAATAATAATGTCACCGCTAGAATAAAATTTTGAAACATTAACTAAAAAAATTATTAGCCCAAAAATCTGGGGGTGCGGCGCACCCCCTCGCACCCCTGTAAATTCGCCCATGGTGATGAACCAGAGTTTTAGATCTTCGCCCGGTCTAACATTCTTAAGTTTAGTGACGCCATCTCCTTTCCGACCTAGGTAGTGTGCAATTTATATCGTGGCGGCCCTATGGAATGAATCTCGACCTCCCTTTTTTGGATATACGAGAAAGATTTAGAATAACATACATACATCAAATTAATATGTTTATACTTATTAATACAATATTAATAAAAGTTATGGCAATTTTGGCATGTGAATGAAAGCTTCTGCTTCACATGTTTATTTTTTAAATAATTTTAACTAAAGAGAAAAAATTGACCAGGATTTGCATAGGGTCTAAGCATCTCGTTTGAGGCATGCTCTAATAATGTGAGCGACCAGGCACATATCTCAGCTATGTCAACCTTCTCTCTTTACTGATCCTAACGATTTGATATCTTTTACGCCTTATCTTTCACCTGAATCATCTGATAATATAAATAGAGATAACTATCGTCCTCCACATTCTGCAGACAGCAAAGTCTAGGCCTGCCTCTCTTTCACTTTCACCTTTATTTATTTATTTTTTTTTTTTTTTTGGAATCAAGATTTGGTATCAAATCCTATTTTGCCAAACTGTTCCGCTGGACTTTAAAAACCTAATTGAAGTAAACCTATAACAAAAGTATTACTGATTACACAACAAACTTGCAACTTTTGTCTGATGATTGACCTTTATCACTTGATGTTTACTAATTTGGTGTCGCTGATCCTATATACTCGTATGCCCTCAGTTGTTTTGTAACAGCTGTAGTTTCCTTATTAAAGCTACCACGAGAAAATCAACGTTTTACCGTGTTACTTTGCTCATAATTTCTAACTTATTAAGTTTTCTTAGTATAATTCGATATGGCATCGTCAAGACGAGTTTGCGTGAACGATCCGAATCATTTTTGTTTCATTTGCGGCGAATATATGTTCAAAGATTGACGTTTGAATGTGACAACGTTCGTAATTGAAGCTTACAAAAATTATTTTGGTCACTTCCTGGAAATGATCGACAAGCCTTGGATTCCTCAAAAGGTTTCCTTTTCCTATCAAACAAGTTTCCAAAACTGAGTGCAGAGAAGATAAAAGCAGGAATATTTGACTGGCCACAAATAAGATCGTTAATACAAGACACCAATTTTACGAAGACTATGACAGATAGTGAGAAAAATGCATGGAATGAGTTTGTTTTGATACTTCACAATTTTTTGCGAAATAAGAAAAGTTCGGACTTTTCTCAACACGTACAAGAACTAATGTGTCACTTTTAAAGGCTCGGATGTAACATGAGCATCAAGTTACACTTTCTCCCCAACCATCTAGACTATTTTCCTGCCAATCTTGGGGATCTAAGGGAAAAACAGGGCGAGCGATTCCACCAGGATCTTCGTACGATGGAGCAACGCTATCAAGGCTACTGGAATGCACATATGATGGCTGACTATTGTTGGAGTATTCAAAATAACTCTCTGCCTTCTGTTTCATCAAGAAAATCAAATGAAAAAAGGTTTTTGTTCAACTTAAACTTAAATAAATTGGAATCATATCTACATCTAGTGTTTTATTATGAAAACAACCCATATGTCATATTTTTTAAACTAGAGCTGATGCAAAAATTTCAGTCACAGATTTGAAATCGTCATTGAAAATTGGACTAATATCATGTATCATAACCCAGACATCAGAAATGCTGTTGTGCAGTGTTATTATTTAGAAAAAACATCTTTATATCGGTAAGTTTATTTCGTTCAGAAAGTTACACAGTTTATGGGCTGTGTCTTTATTTATTGATCGTTGCATTTCCTCACCATCATCTATGATCCGCGATCCCAGGCTAATTCTCCTCTGTTTTTTTCAAACCTTTTACATTGGAACACAATGTGTCTTGGATCCTCAGGACATTAGCATGTTGGGCAATCACCGCTCTTAACTAGACCCATTAACTTTAAGAATTTATTCGTTCTGCCATGATTTATTCTTAATCTCGTAAGCTTAACTAAATTTGGACGGTTAAGAGTCGAGAACCATGGAATCAGAGTAACCTTCTGGTGCACGTCGTAGTGGTCCTAACCTATCGAGGAACATTGCCACTCGTAAAATTGCTGCTAGTCTTTTATTATTTCTCCTCTAACTACTTTGGTAATGTCCAATAATGGGATCTTGGCGTTATCTCGGTGAGCCTGATTTCGATTAGCTGCTTTGTCTGCCTGCTCATTTCCCAATAGGCCCACGTGACCCGGAACCCATTGGAAGTAGTATTGGTTATTGGCATTTTTTAACGTACAAATAATTTTATAGGAAATATATGTTTGAGATTTGTTTGCAATTCAAAATTCTAGGTGTTTGCATGAAGCTGCCGAATCTGTTAAAATAACTATTTTGTTCATGAAATATGTTTTTTCAGCGTATGTAATAGCTTTTAGAATGGCAAAAGTTCAGCACTGAATATGCTGAATTTGGCTGGTACTGAAAAAGAGAATTTCTGGTTCTTTTGGGGATCAAATACAGCTATGGAGGTTCGGTTTTTAGTTTTTGATGCGTCAATATACACTTGTATGTGTTCTGGGTATCGTTCTGTTATTGTGCTTAGTGCTTGTTGTTTCAAACAGGTTGGAGGGTAAAAACTTTTCTTTTCAACTTTGCCTTATAGATGGGAGCTACTGGGAATTTTTACTAACGATTTAGGCATGGGGATAGTATATTCTAGAGGAGCATCGGAAGTGTGTAATTATTTTTGAAGAGGTTGTAGCTCGTTGATGATTTCAGCTAGTTGGGGCAGAAAACATTACCAGTTATAATTTCTTTACCAAAGGGTGTTTATCGTCAGAGCATACTTTAAGGATATATTTATTGGTCTTCTGCTTTCTTTCTTTCTCCTTCATCACTATTTTTGGGTGTCTTCCATCCTCCATTCTTTGAATCATCTAATTATGCACGATTTATGGTGAAAGTAATAGTTCCTCAGCTCTCTATATGTCCTCATCCTGTGAAAAATGTTCTTCTTAATTCATTTCGTTTTATGAAAGGGGTTTTCTTTCCCACTTGACCTTCAGCATACTATTCTGAAGTATTAAAACCTGGACGATTTGGTAACTACTGTTCTGAGAGTTATGAATATCTCTCAATTTAGAAATATTTTCATTTCATATCGATATCAAACATTAACAGTTTCTATCCTTCCCTCAATTTCCTGTCTAACATCATCAGGCGTAACATTGCCATTACATTATATTGAGGTCAACATCCCATACATTGCATTGGTTAAAGCATTATTCTCGTGCAGATCTGTCTTATATCTTCCAGAAAGGATCCACAGCGGCATTCACCCAAAACCTCTTCCACACTCTTTATTATCAGCTTTTCCAACGCGGTTGACAACGACTTGGCAGGGCCTGAGATATAGTTTTCACGATCTGTTTCTTCTCTTTCTTATGCCTTCCAATCTTTATGCGTTTCCTCTTTCATCCAGATTTCTAATATTAACTCTTATATTTCCTTGCTTATTGTCTCCCCTAAATCAAATAATTTTTCCATCCAGTCCTGGTAGCAATTATGGGTATTACATGCACCTGAAAAAAAAAGCCTTAAGTTACATAATTAAAATATAATAAAGAATCTATGTTTGTTTCATAAGCTAGGATTTAGCATCATCTTTTTCTTATAAAAATCGGCAAGAATTGTGCTATGTATATGTTTAAATTAAATGTTAGCATGGTCAAAAATAATCTCTTTACTGTGAATTTGCATTGTATCAATGATTGCATATTGAATTTATGTAGGTGATTACACTTTATAACTGTAAGTATATAATTGTTTCACCAAAAGAAATGGAAATCAGATAATTCATTGATAAGTTATAATAAATCATTAATGTTTCCTAATATTATTACTATTTACAGAGAAGCATTATTTAAAGTAATTTACATTCTCGCATTTTGAGAAGAAAAAAAGTACAAATTAAAATGCTGGGATAAAGACTTGAAATTTATTTTTAAACTAAATTAATAGTTATATAAATTGCAAAATGGGTGTTAGTAGGGGGGAAAAATTGACCGCGGCACAATAATCACACGAAGGTCCGTCGACTCTAAAAATAACAAGATAAACCATAAATAATTACCAAAAATAAACCAAATAAGATAGCATGAGTAAAACAGGTATTATTCACTATCGTACCATTACTTCGATAATGGTTCGTTTATACTCATATTAATTCATAATTTTCTATGGTACGCCTCTAGCCATAATAATTTTTAAGTCGTAACCTTTAGTTAATAATTTTTAAATTAAATTTACAGTAAATAATATATACAAAATGGCTTTTTGTTTAACCTTTAGCTGGGCAAGGTACCGTATATGACACCATAACTTTGTGAAATTTTCCACCTCTCCAGGATGAATATTTTCGTTTTGTTCCTTTTTCATCATCTAGGGAATTTATCTGAGATGTGATTTGGTAATATTGATTGATTGTGGATGCTGATTTAGCAGAGAAAACAAGTAAAACCTTCTTAAAGATCAACAACATGGGACTAAGTAAAGGAAACATAAGTTTTGTAATTTTATGTAATTGACATAAAAGTCACTTTTTCTAATTCTTTTTACTGTTTTTGATTTATTATGTCTTTAATTTAATAATTGTAATAACAAAAACACAAACTTGCATTTATTTGATGAAAAATTCGTTATTTAAGGAAGGTAGCATATACGGTACCTTGTCAAGAATGGGAGGTCCCCCTTCCTGCTTTGTTTAGTAATTCTCGGAGCTAGTATTATTAAATTTTCATTGATTCTCATTACACTCTTACACGTTTTTATTGAACATTTGTTTAATTTTATTAATTTAGACATTTTTTCCATCAAGAGGGGAACTTATTCTATCTCTCATCCTAAATTTGAATACGGATTCTTATTCAGTCTTATAAATTTCTGGACGCTTTACCAGGCTCACACAAATAATCAAAGAAAAGAGACCAGTACAAACGATGAAGAATTAAAAATTATTGAATAAAGAGTGCAAAATTTCCCTGAAAGATTGTAAAATCAGAGTGGCTGACCAAATAGTATGATACCGTCGCGTTAAGCGCAAAAGAAGCTCTGGCTCTAGGTCACCTACCCCACTACCAAAATCAGCCACAACTATTCACTCTGCAGTGCTTAAAGACAAGGTAGGACATCTACCTGTAGTGACAACAAGAGGCAAATGCAGGTGGTGCCATAAGAAAGAAAGAATTTTTTTTTTTTGATAAATGTAAAGCAAGATTTTACAAGAAAAAATAAATTGCTTTTTTGAAGCGCTTTCATTGTAATAAGTTGTAAATAAAACAAATATTACTATAAAATAGTTATTTTGGGCAAATAAAAGAGTTTTAAACAAGATAAACTCATATATATGGTACCATACCAATAAATTTGTATGTATTCACAAAAAAAAATTTTTTTTCTTCAGATTCTTGTTATTTCAGCCCCCAACTGACAGAAAAGTATCAAACATTTAAAAAAATCACAGTGGATCTATTTTTGCCAAGCTAAGGGTTAATATATCAGGATGAAAAAATTATTTGGGATTTTTTTTGTCATAATTTGATATTACCTCTTCCGAAAAACATATTTATTATGATGGTTAAAAATATTTTAGATACTTACCATTTTCTATTTTTCATATTTGTGCGCCGGTTTCGTTGCTTAAATTCAGTCTGTAAGGATTAATGTGGGTGGAGTATGGTCTGATATTACGAAAGAGGGGACCCAACTTGGGAGAAGGAGCAAGATCGAACAAAGCTTCAAGTTGGGGACACACCCACTCCTGCGGTTCAATGCCCCCTCCCCGAAGATTCCTTCTCTTATTCTCTTATTAATTTTTCTTTCCAGATATGAATCCTTATATCTTCCCTCTTCTGAAGCGTAATGGAACTTCATTACCAAATATCTTAGGACGAAAAAGGACGTTTTCATGAAGTTATTACGAATTTTAAAACCAATATCCTTACTTCATCTTTTTTTCTCATTCCGTTTAACGAGTGCTTTATTTCTACACCTACACCATCTTGCAACATTACACGTATTTAATTACATGTTTAAAATCAATTAACATAATATTTTATCATGTAAAATACATACATAAAAGTTGAAGAATGAAGAAAATGTAAATTAATAAAATAAAATATAATTTTTATGTTATTTCAATTAGTTGATCTAAGCAACCAGGTTGGAGCAATCACCAGGACATTTTCTTTCATTTCATTTATTAAACCATTACTACGTTTCGGCAACACGGCCATTTTCCAGCATAAAAAAATGTTTATTTTTTATAATAAATTTATAAAGTTATAATAATTTAAAAACTTTTAAAAAAGAAACATTCATCTAATATTTTATGTAATAACATATCAACATCTAATAGTACAATAGTTTACTGGCATAGCATATAAAATACATTTTAACATTAAAATTTATAAAATTAAAAATTTATATCAATATGTCACATGTTCTTTGATTTACTTTCGATACATAAAACAATTTTAAAGAAAATTTAAACGATGTAAATTTATTAAAATAAATTACCGCACTCTAACAACGCTAGTATTCGTCATTCATATTTATCCATCAATTTTATCTATGCTTTTCAATAATGTGTGAGAAACATTATATTAGCCAAATAAAATATTTAAAATCAACATCATAGATTTTCAAAAACCATTTTGTCCCAAAGATGCGTTTACCCATCATCAGATATATCAGACAGATATAACAGACTGCTTTCATTAAATTAAAAAAAAAATACCATTTTATGGTATTGTCAAAACTTATTGAGAACTAAAGAAAGGCTCCAATGTCTAATTGTATATATATATATATATATATATATATATATATATATATATATATATTTATATAATTAAATAAAATGAAAACATAAATAATCTCATTTACTATAACGTATATCCAATATTTTTTTTTTGTAAAAATGAAACAAGGAGGGTTGTACTATTTTATTTTGTCTAATATCATCTGCATAACAGCTTTATATATATTTTATGTTATACGAATAGCTTCCATTAATTTCTTCCTTTGTTGGAAAATGATAAGGTCATGTAAGAAACAAATAATGATAAACAATTATTTTTTTTTTTTTTTGAAAAATTGATGAAATAATTACCATACAGTTTTATTGTCGAAAGAATTAAGCTTTAACAATAAGAATGGTCTGAAAGAATTTGACAATCAATTATTTGTGCTAAGCTTATGAGTAACATGAAACTAAATAAAATATACGTAAAACACCAATAGACCCCGAGATATTCATATGCAAAAGAATACGTATACACACTCATATACATGTACGTGCCTACGTGTATGTATATACATGCATATATTTCCCTTTTAAATCCTTCTTTGAAGACGTCCATTCGTCACCGTTTAAGAGTACTTCAAAGACCAGTTTGTTTCTATACCTGTCCATTTTAGAACAATTATATATTAAATTATCGCAAGTTTGTTCGCTTTTTCCATCACATAAGCGAATTTTGTTGTCAGATTAAATCTGAACAAATAACTTTAGATTGCACCATGTCCTGTCCAATATGATGTTAGTTTATAAGTAAATTGTTTAAAGGTGTGTAATAGGCAACGATTTTTCTTTACGATAGTATGATCAATAATCAGGATTTTCAGTTAAAAATTTTTCATTTCGAAAAGCCAACGTTACGATTATAGAGAAATAATACAGAGACTCACTACTAAGACTTGAGTCTCCGTATTACTCTGGCCTGATGAAGATCCACATGTAGGGATCGAAATGTTGGTTTTTCAAAATAAGAAAATGTTTTGTTTAACTGAAAATCCAGATTATTTGTCATCCTATCGTTTTTAAGTTCTGCTCTGCCTTGAATGAATGTCTTTATCTACCCGTAATTATATCAACTTTTTGTAGATACTGCCCATTTTTGGTTCCGAACCTATTTTGTTACCGTTTTCAAAAAGTGTTTTATTACAATATCATTGCGTTTCCTAGCAACCCAACGTGTGCTTAAAGGATAGCTGCCCATTTAAAGGAAATGAGCTTGCCCTGGCTGTAGCAAGAGATCAATATGGTTACTTGTCCTTAAGTAATTTAATAACACTTATAATGAATTTAATAGCTAGTGAAGTTGATATAATAGGACAGAGCTATATATATTTTAATTAAATTAGTTTAAGGGGCAAAAAAAAATAAAGGGGAGAGTGGGGGAACAGTGAGACACAGTTAACTGGGAGACAGCTAGCTCATAAACCAATTGCAAGCACCCAGTTAGTGAAGGATTTGTTTTAGTATAGAATATTAGTCAAACAAGCTTTTCCAGGAAAGAATCCAACATTATCATTCGTTTATGACTATTTTTGTATCATTTTGTTTTCGAGGCTAGTCAACTTGTTTTCTCGTTGACAGTGTGCGTACATTACAAGTGTTTCCGTTCTACAGTTCATTTCACCGAATTTCTGTTAATGCCTTTTATTCACCAACTAAAATTCTTTGTATTAACCTTTAAACGGCCAATGATAGTTCACTTCAGATCATGGGCGGATCCAGCCGATTGTAAAGGGGGGCTGCACCCCCACAGCCCTTCCCCAGGATCTCTTAATCAGCTTTTTTACCTTCATGTTCTTTCCAACAACTAAAGTTCTACTTGTTCTGCATATTATTTGTTCTTTAACTTGCTTCCTTACTTTAAGGAAAGTCAAATTCTATCTTTAAAAGACGAAAAATTTTCCAAGGGGAGGGGCTGCATCCCCCACAGCCCCCCCCCCCCCCCCCGGATCCGCCAATGCTTCAGAAACAGAAATTCGTAATGAAATACTGCAAGGACAGCCTACGAAGACAATTTTACTGTTATATAGGAAATTAAAATTATATTGTCTAATCCCAAGGAGGAAGGAATACCTTTTAAGGAACAGACCATCAAAAGTAATAATTTTAATTTTAAATTATTTTTCATTAAAATATACCTAATATATTTTTTTACTTTCACTTACCTATATATGAAATATATAGTAAGTGGAAGTATTGCGATCGTGAAAATTTTCGACTTCCGGTTTTCAACGGAAATACACGTTTTGGGGTCCCCTGAGTCAAAATAACTAAGTCCCGCGAAATGGTCTGTGTGTGTGTGTGTGTCTGTGTGTGTGTCTGTGTGTGTGTGTGTGTGTGTGTGAACAGACTAGCTCAAAAACTATAAACCGTGCGAACCTGAAATTGGGTATTTAGAGTATGTATAAGCCCGCGATGTGACAGCAAAAATTTCATCAAATTTGCTCAAAGGGAGGGGGTACTTTATTTAATAACTTTTTAAGTTTTTTTCGATTTTCTCAAAAACGGCTCTAACGATTTTGATTAAACTGAGTATTTGATCTATTTATATGCCTGAAATATGACTGTAAAAATTTCATCAAAATTGATCAACCGGAGGAGGGACTTTACTTAATAAATTTTGTATTATTTTCACATGTTTTTTTTATTTACTCAAAAACGGTTTTAACGATTTTGATCAAACTTGGTATTTGATGTATTTATATGCCAAAGATGTGATAATCAACATTTCATCACAATTGATCAACCGGAGGGGGGACTTTACTTAATAAATTTTGTATCATTTTCACGTGTTTTTTTTATTTACTCAAAAACGGTTTTAACGATTTTGATCAAACTTGGTATTTAATGTATTTATATGCCCGAGATACGACTGTAAAAATTTCATCAAAATTGATCTACGGGAGGGGGGACTTTACTTTATAAATTTTGTATCATTTTCACGGGTTTTTTTTATTTACTCAAAAACGGCTTTAACGATTAACAAAAATAAGATATGAATGTAGAAAAATGTGTGACTTTGGGAAATGATATTTAGCAAAACACGTCAATTTCTAATCTAAGAAGGTTGGTAAGTGAAAGTTGTGTGTTGCGCGCACGCACCAGATTTTTTTTTTTTTTCATCACCTAATTTTATAAGAATTCCACTTTATATATTGTCAAATTATCGTTGTAAGTATTGGTCCCTAAAATAAAAAACAAAAAATAATTATACTTAGTGATACCAATATTGTCAACGACTCTTCATGACTACTTGAAAGAAGTCTGAAAGTATCCTTCATTATTAATAATTTTATTAAAATATTTAATTTTAATACCGTGTCTCAATGTTCCCCGAGCAATGTCTATGTTCCCTGCAGTGGGGTACAATGAGACCAAAATCTTCTTGTGGTTTTATGAAAAATATTTTTGTCTATAACGTTTTCAGATTCCACATCTACTGAAGAAAAGTCCATTGTAGTGAGATGTACTATACAAATTTCAGAACTCTAGCTATAGTTTTTCTATATGTTTGACAATTTGAAAAAAATATACATATTCATATATACATATTATACAATAATGCTTAAATAATAATCAAAATGTATTACTTATTTAATAGTACCAAGACGATATCAATGAATAAAACGCTGCAAATGATTACAAAATTGTTTATTAGGTCGAAATAGTTTATAGCAATAATAATATAATCCAATAACTCATCACAGAGCCAGGGCTTCCTCAACCAGTTGGATCTACCCTGCACAGTGTCTTTAGTTTCGGTTTCTCAACATACCTTATTGCCTCAACATACCCAACATTTCCATTATTGCCACGTGACCAGACCATTGTAGCTCAAGCTTGGCTGCCTTAACAACATCCATCATCCTGTCCACTTTAATTATTTATTATACCTTCCTCCCCAAAGCATTGTTCATCTTAGTCTCCTTTTAGAGGAATCTACTTTTGAACTTCTTCCTTTTACTATAGTAGAGTCCATTCGAAGCATTGATTTCCCTCTTAATCTCCTTCGACATCTTATGGTTTGTGTTAGTACTAAGTCCCCAACCAGCCAAATTCACAAAGTATTGAAACCTAAACTTTCTTCTCTTCTACTGAAAAAATTGGAGTGAAGGTAGCTTTTAGAGCCTTTAGAGTAAAATTAATGGAAATTTATTGAATTAAAGGTTCATTGAAGTATCGCATTAATTTCGGTGTGTCAACCTAATAACGTATTTTAAATATTTCCAATTAGTTTCTCTGGATTTTCCAGTCCCCCTGTATCTTCTCAGTAGGACCTCCATCAAAACATTGTCTTCCTGTTCAAAAATGAAAAATATAAATTAGTAACTAGAACGTTTGGTAGGAATTAGACTTTTTGTAACTTTACATTAGTATCAACGTTAAATAATATCTTAATTTTTCTAGTACGTTTAGTTTTAAATGGTTTATAATCGAACTATATTAATAATTTTATTTTTTAAAAAATTCCTGGCCATGATGAAATATAACCTGGAATAAGAAAGTTTATCGGTGCTCAGAGTGAAGAAATGATCCTTCACCTACCAAACTTGATTATCTATATAGAAAAATATTAAGAATAAGGATAAAGGCTTAATGGAACCCTGTCACTACCAATCGCTCCCTACACACCAATCCCAACTCCACTAGATCAGCCCTCTCCGAATCCTCCCACCTATTTTTATTATCTACCCCTCAAGAGTAGATAATATTTTAATTATCTACGCCTATTTTTATTATCTACCCTTCGGATGTTTTCCATTCGGCAAAGCGTTCATCAATCTTATAGATATTCGTTCGCAACATGACTCGCAATTTTGCACGCCCACTCTAACCGACGCGCAGCTATAACTTCTATTACATTTACCGGGTTAAGCTCACGCAATTCTGCTTTGTATAGCCGTCTTAATTCCCCTGTTGAATCATATTTTTTCGCCCCAAATATTCTACGTAGTACTTTATTTTCAAAGAACTTTTAATATCGGCGTTGCTCATTCCTTACTATAAGCGGCAATGTTTCACATCCGTAAAGAACTGTCGGAAAAATTGTAGTTTTCTAAATTCAAATTTTTTAATTTCGGGACAGAAGGCGTGAGCTAAGTAATTTTGCAACCGAAAAATAACAAGAATTTCCGCCTTTAGCCTAGCTTTAATTTCCTCTTCTATTCTCTTTCTAGTTATTGTAGATCATAAATATCTAAATTTTTCACGACTTTAAATATTTTCTTTTCTACTTCAATATCGCCAACATCGTCACCATTTCTACAGCTAATCATATATTTTGTCTTTTCTGTATTTATTTCTATCCCTACTTCTTTACCGGCTTTCATCAACGTTTTTTTTTATTTAGTTCTCTCGTTTCCACGTCATCGCCAAGCAAAACCAAATCATAGGCATAACCGAGTACGGATTTATTTCCACCCATATTCAAAACCTTTCCCTTACTTATCACCTCCTGAATATTTCTCCTTAACATTCCTTGAAAGGATTACTCAAAGATATTAGAAAAGCATCATCAGTTTTAATAGAATTAAATTTCGAAGATAATCCTCAAACATTACTATTCAACCTTATTACTATTCAAAAACCTATTTTTTGGTCGCTCATGTAGATGAGGAGGAAAATTATAAAATTTTACAGAACATTATTTTTCTGAAACGCACCTCTGAATGAACTCGCAACAATTTTTCTTATAAATGATTATTATATTCCTATAATCAAGATTATACATAAAAAATACTTTAAAAGTTGTTAAAAACTTATTTTTCAGGATAGTCTTAAAACCCCAATAACTTGGTATGAATTTTCAAATTTCTGAAAAGTTTGCATAATTAAAGTTTTCAATTTCACAAAAAAACATTCTTTAATAATGTTTAAACTACCTTTGAAATTTAAAACAGTAATTTATAACCTTTTAATTTAATTAAAAACAAATATATCATAACAATATTATTACTGAAAAAAAAAATTAATATTAATGATGGGTAAACGCATCTTTGGGACAAAATGGTTTTTGAAAATCTATGATGTCGATTTAAAATATTTTATTTGGCTTATATAATGTTTCTCACACATTATTGAAAAGCATAGAAAATTTGTAAAGACAGGAACTTCATTTGCACCTCTGTCGCAAGATTTTTATTCTGGTCTTCTAAAGAAATCTGTTCGGTTATGAATTAAACAAGAGTCCATCTTTGGAAACTATTGTATTATATTTAGAGTGAGAAACCTGAAAACCGAATTATATTTTTGTTTTACCTTGAACTCACCCTGGCGACAGTGAACATTGCATTAGCATTATCCTCCAATGCTATATTGCACTAATTTTTTAAGTAAGAAAAACGAGTATGATATGCAGATATATAATATTTTCTTTACTAGCTTCCATTATTAAGAGAAGTACTACCACTACCTAATAAATATGGCCAGTTCTCAGTTTATGAAAAAAAGTGTTTAAACGCAATTTCTTTTCCGAATCACCATCATCATAGTCTGTATTTAACAATATATTATTAATTATTATCCACAATTTGTCAGCTAGTTCGGATTAATGATAATGCTCTGATATTCATGCTCCATCGAAAAAAAAAAAATGTTTCTTCAGACACCTCTCTCCATGCAAAAGAAAGAAACCGAAACGGAATTAATATCAGATATTTTTTAGCAAAACAAAATTTCTGAGTTGCTCAGTGTAATAAAGCCATGGTCTAATTCCGTATTTTCTTTTTTTTTTTTATGTTGATAAAATAATTGCGGAGCTTAAAAGACACGGAGACTAATTGACATGTTTGAAAATATCGAGTTAGATGTGGAATATAAAAAAAAAAAAAAAAAAAAAAAAAAAAAAAAAAAAAAAAAAAAAAAACCTTTTGATTTGTAAAGAGATCGAAGTGAATTTAATGACAGTTATAAGTTAAAATAAATAAGTGAAAACAGTTTGTCGAAATTCATTAAAATCGGATAAACGGGTAAACCCTCCTTTTCTCTATTTTTCCGATGTGTTAATATTGATTCTGCGATTTAGGGCGGTCACAAATCTAATGAATCAAAAATTTTAATAATCGGTCTAGCCGATGGTAATGGTGTAACTACCTATGATGTTTTATAAATCTGCAATAGATAATAAAATGCCTAAAACAAAAAATACTTTAAAAAGTAAGAGCTGAAATTGTAAGTCAAAGACCTGATACAGATTTAATAAATATTGATACAATAATTACAATCTAAGTATTATATTGTAGAAATTATGAGGGTTTAAATAATTTTTATCAACGAAAAATGACAGGCAAAGAATAAAAACTTAAATAATCAACAAGGTTGCAAAAAGTATCTTGTAACGATAATAACTTGTAACCTCCAATCCATCGCTCCTTATATTTAGTCTGAATTAGAATAGTCCAGAAGGTTCCAGACGAGCATAGATTATTCTCGAACAATCACGAACATGTACGAGAACAATTTGTTCCAACAAAAAGTCCAATGCCTTTTTAAATTGTATGTTTTTTGTTTCGCGTCACAATATCATTCAAAAAGATAGGTTAAAAAATTCTCTCATATTTAACCGCATTTTAATAAGGTATAATTATAACGGAAAGTGCCTTATTTTTCGCTAATGTGTGAAAATAACGCGTCCTTATCTAACTGCAAAATAAATATTTGCTAGGATAACACTTTTGGTAACATATTGAATTGGGGAAATTAAAATAAGCTTTGAGATATGATTGTAGGCATCGCAATAATACTTTTACTGGAATGGATGCTACTATCTCTTTTTGTTTTATAAATTCGTGAGCCCCCTCCTGACACCGATTGAAATATAATTTTAACTGACTCAAGAAATTAATCTGTGTATTTCTTAATTATCTCTCTTTGTCTATATATATACAGTAGAATTAATTTATCCGGGCTCTAATAACAGGGGTTCCAATTAACCGGAGTGTCAACTAGCCAATTTTTCTTTAATAAGCTGTTTTTTATTTTCATGCCATTTATTTTGTAGTTATAATATATATATGTTATATATTATCTATTGTTCTTTAGATAAATAAATATTATAAATAAATGGAAAAACACGGCAAGCTGGTGTCGTATGATAAGATGTTTCCGGTAACTATTACTCCAGTTCATATTCTAGGAACGATATTGTTTTCAAAAACAATGAAACTCCTACTCTGGCCTGTTTGACTACAAAACAAAATATTCTCAGTTGTGATTTAGTTCCATTTAAATACGAATTAACAAAATGTCGCAAAAAAGTAAACATATATATTCGTTTGTTAATAAAAGCATGGGCGGATCCAGCCGATCTTAAAGGGGGGGGGCTGCAGTCCTAAAGGGGGGGGGGGCTGCAGTCCTAAAGGGGGGGGGGGCTGCAGCCCCACATCCCTTCATTTGGATCTGCTAATCAGCTTTTTTACCTTTAGATTCCCTTCCTACAATTAAAATACTACTAGTTCTGCACATTATTTGTTCTTTAACTTGCTTTCTTACATTAAGGAAAGTCAAATTCTATGTTTAAATGACGAAAAATTTTCCAAAGGGAGGGGCTGCAGCCCCCACAGCCCCCCCCCCTGTATCCGCCAATGAATAATAGTGATTTCTGCACAGTTTTTTTTTTTTTTTAATTGAGCTTTTCTATCACATCCGTGGACCCCCATACCATATATAGTATATATATATATATATATATATATATATATATATATATATATATATATATATATATATATATATATATACAGGGTGTTTCGGAATTGCACGGCACTATTTTAGGTACGTGTTCTCTAACACAAAATAAACAAAAAAGTTCATATTAACATGTATCTCAAACTCATTTATTAAACAGATATCAAAGGTTAAAGATTTACTATTACTATTTATTTATTATTATTACAACATTTAGAGTAAATGTTCAAAGGCGCCTCCGTTTTGTTGAATGCAACATTCAGCACGACGAATCCATGCTTCTCTGGCTCTTCGTATAGCATCAGGATGGTGGTTGATAGTTACTGCGGCTTCCACGATCCGATTTCTTAGCTCTTCTTGCGTGTCAACTGCCGCAGAATAAACCATAGACTTCATCCAGCCCCACACAAAATAATCTAATGGCGTTAAATCCGGAGATCGTGGTGGCCATTTAACAGGTCCGTTTCGACCAACCCATCGGTCTCCATAAGTTGCATTTAAATAATCAGTGACACTATGAGAAAAGTGAGCTGGAGCACCGTCATGCATAAACCACAGCCTTTGCCTAATGCCTAGCGGAATATCTTCTAGAATATCATGCAGATTATTTTGCAAAAAATGCAAGTAAGATATACCTGACAGCCTAGGTGGCAAAAAGAAGGGGCCGATGATTTTGTCGCTTAGAAGACCACACCAGACATTTAAAGAGAATGTATGTTGGTAATGTCCAACAGCAGTCGTATGAGGGTTTTCTTCGGCCCAAGTATGGGTATTTCGAAAATTAAGAATCCCGTTTCTTGTAAAGCAAGATTCATCAGTAACCAAAATGCAGTTCAGGAAGTTAGGATCTCGTGTGCATTGTCGAATTAACCACTGGGAGAAATTTCTGCGCTTGTTATAATCTTGTGGTAACAAATCTTGCCTACTTGATACGTGAAATGGATATAATTGTTGTTCGCGTAAAGTTCGCCATACGCTGGTAGAGGAAACATCGAAACGACGTGACAATCTTCTGGTACTAGTAGTAGGAGATAACTGAACAGCATCGAGTATTTCTTCTTCTACGTTTGCAGTTCGTCGAAATCGTTGTCGACCGGCGCTCACTCGTATAGGTTTTAGCGTACCATTATCCCTAAGACGTCTTTCAATGGCCTCAAACGTTTTACGATTTGGTATTCTTCGGTTAGGAAATTTTTCACGATATCTTCGAACAGCAGCAGCACCGTTTGTATGTACCTCGCCATAAGTTAAAAGCATGTCTGTTTGTTCATCAAAAGTGAATAAATTTGTGGTATCTCCCATGATAATCATAAATTGAACTGTGTCACAAGATTCACTCACACTAAAACACACAGAACTAGACAAACAGATGAGCAACTACTGTCATTGCTTATCGTTCATTTGTTTATCAGGTGATTAAAACCTTTTATTTAGTATTAAACACGTTAAACGTTGTACAGTCAGTCTTAATGCAGTAAATAAATAATAAATCTTTAACCTTTGATATCTGTTTAATAAATGAGTTTGAGATATATGTTAATATGAACTTTTTTGTTTATTTTGTCTTAGAGAACACGTACCTAAAATAGTGCCGTGCAATTCCGAAACACCCTGTATATACTATATGGATATATATATATATATATATATATATATATATATATATATATATATATATATATAAAACCAAAAATGGCAGGGTTGGGAATAATGCTTGATAGAGTTAGAACCGGAAATCTTGAAAAGTCGCAGTTACGGCAGAATATGGTAGATTTTAGGAAAAATTAGAGAAGCCTAAACAGATACCTGATATAAATAAGAGAGGATGCAAGTTGAGTTTATATGTAGTTATAATAAATATGTCTCATTTCAATTTATAAAAAATCGTCAAAACAAAACCCGCAGACTTCCATAGATGATCGTTAGAGGTCTGTATTCTAATTACTTTAGATTAAAAACCATCAAAATATGGAAAGGTTTGTTTGGAATATGTTTGTGATATTCGATTTTAAAACGATTGAGGAATAATTTGTACAAATCCATTCTATTAAAAAAAAAAACTTATTGTTTCGCACAAAACAAAGTTTACCGTTTAACATGAGCAAGTAATTAGTGACAATTATTGATTTTTTTTCTCCAAACATTTCTTAGTTTTATCAGCATTCGTGTAAAATATATATATAAGCTAAAATTAATGATTATTAACATCTCTAGGAACTTTTCAGATGCATTTAAAAGAAAAACGTCTCCAAAATACAATACGTCCCATTTGTTTCCGGTTTTTCAATAACTATTAGATAATAATCATTCCAACAGTTAATACTAAAAGGAAATATTATGGCTGAACTAAAACTAAATTTCCATAAATTACGGATTATATCCTCTCTATGTCTAAAGAGTCTTAATGCATCGCCTTAGAAATTAGCGAATTTTCGCCACGAGCAAACTAATCGCATGGATTTAATAAAACAACCATTTCTAATCTAAATCAGGGCCGAGCCAAGGATTTTCGTCGTCATAATTTTATCGCAGTATTTTAGGTAATACATTTTGAAATAAATTTTATCATCCTATAATATTAACTTTAAAAAAATCCGTCCCACTATATCCTAACATTCTGGACAACTACCCCCTTTAAACCCTTTTCCTAGTACTGACCTTTTTTTTATTAAGACTCAAAAAAAGACCGGTATGAGAGGCAGATATATCATACGAAAGTAGAGAGTCTCTTGCGGTTACCCTTTCACGATTTTTTTTTTTTTTTTTTTTTTTTTACCAAGGAGTTGATAAATGTGCTAGTTTTTGTTTTGCGTACCCATCCTTTCCTTAACATAACTCCAAAAAATTCAATTAGTAGCCTCCAGTACAGTAAGCCCCATGGTATGAATAGATTGAAGTAGATCTGCCTCCTCCATGCCAATCTCTCCTATCGATCTCCGCCGAATCCTCTAACCGGGCCCAGAGGATGCCTTAATTTCCTGGATTTATGCAGATGTTGAGGGGGGGGGGCTTTATCCGTTCAATAGTAGAATTAATTTCTGTATTCTAATGAGCTATAGGAACGTTCATATCTATCAAGTATCTGAAAACCACTATTAAAATCCGTCCGTTTTTTCATATCAGAATTATATGCTGTACATTCATTACCAATTAAATGGTTTATATCATATATAGCTTATAAGCTTCGGTTCCTCTGATTAATTTCTATTCACTATTCATATTCAACTAATTCAGCTGCGTCATTAAATGATGATTGAAACAGAATATTCAGCGCATTGGGCAATCACAGTGCGATGGATTAATACGGTGAAAGAGCCAGTAGTCAATAGGAAGCCAATCAAAGCTAATCCGACGTAGAGCTCCGCAGAGCGTATAATATCGCCATAGGGGTGTTCGTATGAAATCCTATAACAGCCTTACAGGGTAATATTCCTACGGACCAAAAGCTGGAAATTTGTTTACTATAATTAGCTTTTTTATGATCATTTAAAAAATATACTCAAAACAGAGTGAAAGGACGAGAAGTGCTTGCGGATTCCAATTTCTACAAAATTTACTCGAGAAACTATATAAACTTCCAATATACGAAAACAAAGAGCTCCTTTTTGCTGACGATACATGTTTCTTCATCTCTTCATACAGAATCGACACAATAGCGAACCATCTGAAATTAGCAATATCCAAATATTTTAAATATTTTAATAAATGGGAAATCCTACCTAATCAAAATAAAACAAAAGCTATTCTTTTCACCAAGCGCAGGCCTAAAATTGACAGTTTCGTAGTTATAGATGGAAACGCCTTACCTTGGTCCAAAAATATTACAAACTCGGGACTTAATATAGATTCTCGACCAGCATATTCCTACCACATCACCAATCAAATAAATAAAGCCATAGACGTCTTACATAAATTATTTCCATTGTTTTCAAAATATTCCCACTTAAATATTATAAATAAAAAAATATTGTATTATTCTTACATACGGCCTATAATATGTTATGCCTGCCCTGTATGGTCTAATACATGTACCACTAACTATAGAAAATTGCAAATACTACAAAATAAATGTTTGCGATTGGTTGGAAATTTCCCCAAATGGACCCCGATAGACTTGATTCATTACAGTTTAGATGTGCCCAGCATCTTCACTTATATTTATAAATTATCAATACATTTTTTTTAAATCATGTGAGGCTCGTCCTAATGTTCATATAAGGGAAACTGTCAACTATACCAAAACAGATTTGCCTTATAAGATGTACAAACATAAAAGATTGAAACGTATAGTATTATGAATCAGATAAGAGCTTAATGTATATATCTGTTCTTTTTTCGTTTTGTCTTTTTTTTATCTTTTATGCTATGTTTGAGGTTTGTTTTTTTTCTTCAGTTATGAAGTGTGGGCATAAGCGCAAAGCTTGAAGCCACACATTGATTACGTTCAATGTATTATTATTAATTTCATAAAATTTCAAATATAAAATAAAGAGCTCATAATCTTAAACTTTAAATAACCATCATCAGACCCATTTGAACATACCGGATAAAGTGTTTTAAAGTTCTAAGAAAAAATGCCCTATTTTTTACGTTTAATGTCTTATTTCAGGATTTTTTTTTCTCAATAATTTTTACATCTTATTAACTTTTACATCGAAAATATAGACAAAACGAAGGCGTGCTATTCTATCTCAAGAAAAAAAATTTAAATAATGAATTGTAATGTTGATAAAGTTAAAAAAAAATCGCCATAGACTATGGAATTCGCCTAGTGATTGTTTTGCATCTGAAGTAAATAGCATTGGTTAACTCTCAGGAGAATAATAAAATGGAATATGATTGGCTGTCCCGCAGTTTCACAAATAACGGGCGGGCCTAAACGCAATACGAAGATAAAGTCAAATCTGACTTAATGGAACATGTGAAGGATCTCTCCGCTGGTTGCATTAATAAATCAATATCACTAATAATAATAACTATAAACTAATTAAAACACCTAATAAAAAAACTAACATAAAGAAATAAAGAAAAAATAAAAACTATAAACTAATAATATTAATAACTATATATCATACCCCAAAATATTGTTGTTTTTATTACGTTAAATTATTCAATAATTAATTATTATTAAAAAACGGAACTTTGAAATGATAGTCCCAAAATGGTTTTTATTTACCTCTTCAACTTACTTATAAGCCATTGGTGAAACATTTATTTATTGCCTGTACAAAATATTAAATTTCATTGAATTTTGGTCTTATAAATATTTACTACTTCTTAGAGCGGTCACTGGAACCTCATTGGTTCGATATCTAGGAATTTTTTATTTAATTTGTTTTAAAATTTAAAAATAAAACTTAAACCAAGTTTAAATTTTAAAATAAAACTTAAACCAAGTTTAAACACTCATTTACTAATTTCGGAACATAAAAAAATATTTTACATAATTTCTATAATCCAGTGACATAATAAAATAACCCTGACGAATGACCATGGGTTTTCTGCCATAGCATAGAATGCTGCTTTTTATTCTCCTTTCCACTCCAAATAAAATTAATCACCTAGTAGATGAAACTCTACATAGAATTTTCCAACAAAAGGATATATTATTGAGTAAATTTAAAAAAATATATAGTGAAAAAAATAATAGTAGAAAAAAACAAGAGAAATGCGGTCTCATGAACTAGGGAGAAGGTGAAAGTGGAGAAGACGGTAAGCGGTCAATGGGCCAGCGCTTGTTCCTTGTGCGTTAACTTGCGGTCCTGGAGACCGTGTTGAGGTTGAACTTATTAAAAAAATCTGAACCATTAATATTTAAATTCTATTATTTTCTTTAATCATTGCTCTTTGTTACACCATTTATCTATAAATTAAAATACCGAGACTTCCAACATGTATTGATAAGTTTAATATTTTTTTTTTTTTTGTTATGAAATTAATTTTTATCCCTTCCTTTTCTTTATAAAGTCATATAAACCTTTCTATGAATTAAAATATTACACCATTAATTATAAATATAAAATAAAAACAATCTAATATCAATTATGATACTGTACTTAATTTCTGAAAAATATTAGTGTTGTAATAAAAATTTAGAACTGTTACAAATGTTTATGTTAAAAGAAGCAAAATATTTAACAAATACTTATATAAAAATAAAAATAAAAAGTATTTATATATATCATGGTTTTCCTATTCGATGACATTTAATACCATGAATGGAGTCGTGAGTGATATAAAGGGGTTTGAGAATTTTAATTTCAACTTGTTTTATAGGTAAGGGAACTAGAAATCAGAGCTGTAATAATAGAACTTCAAATACTGATGGCATTTTTCTTTTATTATCACCTAGTAGTTAACCGAAAATTTTATAAAATTTTTGCAATCCAGGTGCATCACGTGTTTCTAGGTATAACCTCTTAATGTTTTTGGTTTAACACCATAAATCTATGGTAATAAAAATCAGACTATTTCCAGCACAAAAAAAAAGTAGGAAAATATAGGTGTAAGGTAACGAAGCCATTCTTTAGTGTACCCTTCTAATTTTTATTACTATATCAGCTATGAAGAAAGCATCATTTTGGGAGCAAATTTAATAAAAAATGTTAACTGATAATAATAAATCGGTTTTTGAATTTCATACCTTAGTTAATGTTAGAACTAACCTCACATGATAATTTGAGGTATTGAGTTTACTTTGAATACTGGAAATTCAATTTACACGAAATAGGAGTTGTGTTGCATAGGCCAATCAATGGGCCTTATGCCCTTTACTGAAGTGGGTTTTTTTTTTTTGGCTGTCGTGGTGACGAAAAAAAAAAAATAAATAAATAGGTCAGAGACTATATATCGTTTGTATGAATGAAATTGGGCTGTTAATAGGTAATCTTATATATTACTGTTAACAGGAATAATATCTTATCGATTGGTTCCATAAATTTATTTGGTTTAATGCCAAAGTATCTCTTATATTAACAATTTTTTGGAATCAATATCTCTGAATATATCTATATTTTTTCACATGGATAAAATATTTATTTTTTTAAACTTAATATTTGTAATTTATAATCATTGATAAATCGATTAATGTTTTATATTTCTATATTGTCAGCAGTTGGGATTTATTATTATTAACATATCTGAGTAAAATTATCATTTTATTAAACCTCATTTATTTATATTAGCTCTACATAATTAATATACAAATAAGAATAGGGAGTTTATGACTTTTAATAAAAATATGCTACATTGCAGCGTTTTAATGCTGCTAGTTACCTTGAAATGATTTATTCAAAGGTATGTCAATATTAATATTAATGAGTATACACCATAGACAGTATGATAAGATGGTATGAATTATTTATAATTATTCAATAATTGATCTTAATATGCATTCAAGGAAAATTGTAAAATAAGATTTTAAATAGTAGCTTAAAAGTATGTGTTATGAAACATTGGTATATTTTCAAATATTTTTCAAGATTTTTGATTTTAATAAAAATTTAAGCTTTTGCAGGTGCAACCTTGTTCAGTGGTGTAATAATCTTAATTACTTGCCAATTTCAAAGAGTCTAAAATAATAATTTTAATGCACAACCTGAACTAAGAAATATTTTCTGCTTATAAAATTTGATTACATACGGTTTTACAAACTTTCTTCTCCTTAATACCTTTCATCTCTTGGGTTTTATTTTTGATTATTATTTTAATTCATCATCATAAAGTTCTTAAAAAATTGCAAATATATATATATATATATATATATATATATATTTATATATATTTCGCACCGAATTGATAGTATGCAATGGCTTCTACGCATTTCACTATAATAGGTGGATCATCCTAATAGTAATTGTAGTATTTAAATTATATTTGAGGTTATTACACATGTTTACGTATTTGGGTCACATCGACGTATAATTTAAAAATCTAGAATAAAAAAGTATATAAAATAACTAGAACCAATGGCTAAAGAAAGTATTTCAAAACGAAAACATAAAATAGCTCTTTTTGGTCAGAATTTGCTAAGAAATTATATTCACAGCGAAGGTTTGAAATTTAAGAATTTAGGAATTTTATTACATTATATACCAAGATGCGACCTCGAGAACTTAAAAAATAAAAAATAAACCTCAAATGCTCGAAATATATTTGCAAAATTCTTAATGAATCCGTGGCAGACAGTTAAGTTTTTAATCAGTATTAGGGATAAATGAAATATCAGTCAGAAATATTAATCAGATTTAATTATTTCCATATTTCTTATTTTACCTTAATTATTTGTTCTAGTATAAGTACAAACATATCTACATAAATATGTAGCGTTTTATTTGTAATCACAACAGTCTATCCCAAAAAACAATTCTTGGTGGCATTAAATTTTCACCTCGCATCATCATAGATGTAAATAACTTTAATAAGCAGTGCATTCGGGGAAATTTTTAGTAAAACACGAATATTTGTAAGGAATGCACTTATTTACAGCTGAAGGTACTTAGACATTATGTGCCACAAAATACACCTTTAAAATCATTCAAGATTATTATTTCTGTATGAAAAATTTATTGACGACCATTTTTCTCTAATTGTTTTTATATAATACATACATTTGAAGTTTATCAAATGTTATTATTGTATTTTTGTTTTTGTTATTTCAGAAATATATCGAAAAGGAAGCACAAGTTGGAAGGAAGGACGGCCTAATACTGATAAGAGAAATGGCTAACGAGGTCAAGAACATGATGGACATCAAGATGAATTCGATAATGGTAAGTCACTTCTTCAAGTCAGGGTTTGAAACCTATAATTAATTAAAAAAAAAAAAAAAATCATATAACAATTATATTTTTCATTATTAATTAAAAATCGTGCTTGATTGACCCATAATAATCGATTTTATTTATATCGATAATCGATTTTTTTATCGCTCAATGAGTGATCAATGAAGGTATTAAATAAATAATAATGATCAAATAGGTATGAAAAAAAAATATTGGTAACAAAATAAAAATTAATGTTACATTCAGGTGTTTCATTCGAATTTATTACTTTTACTATATTATTTTAAAAAATCAAAGAACAATTTTAGCATGTAGCTTACGGAAGTAAGCTACTAGTCGACACCTGGCACCACCCGGGCAGTTTTTATTTTTATGTATTTTTACGTAAGCCAACTTTTTATATTAAAAAAATAATACTGAATTGTGTCATATATTACAATTTTTCATGATATTTTTTTCCGAAACCTCAGTGAAGTCGGCTTTTAGTCATTATTTTTTTAAGTAATGAGGTCATAACTACAAGCATATTGGGATATTATGTAGCAGTGGCGGTCCCAGGGAGGATATGGGAGATCGATCCCCCCTCCCAAATTTGGAAAAAAAAAAATGATAAGTGGAATAAATTTAAGCACCTAATCCTTAGAAAGTTTAATATTTTTTTAAGTTTAATTTCTTTGTTTTTTTTTAAGAAGGGAATTAGTCGGTTTCCGAGAGTCAAATTTAAAAATCGATATAGCGATGTAATATCCTTGTATTTTATTTTTAGGGACTAGGGGGATGCCCTCTGTCCACCTAACGCCGAGCACACCGTTGCTTAATTAGAACCGTGTTTCTCTACCAGGTAGCAAATTAAAATATTACATCGGTAAAAAAAACTAGAAACCTCATTTTATCCCAGTTTTTAAATTTAACAAAATGCAAGATCGTAAAATAAATCATAACCCAGACACTAAAAAGTTTTTATATAATAGAGAGATATTTGGTAACAGATGTTATATGTATATTAAAAAAAAAAAAGGGGGCCCACTTGATAATAAGCAAACTTAATAAAAGGCCGTCAATGAAACCGGTTTGATGTTTCAACAAAATCTCAGTGTCTTTGCCTTTCCCTTAGCAATATCACCGTGTAATTATTAAAACCATCATTAATTAGTCATTCATTTGAGTATACATGGAAATATTAGCTTTCTTTGCGAGTGTTTATATTTTGCGGAGCAATATATTTTTCATTCAACTCTCTCAAAAAAAATTATTAAACTTAAAAAAAATAGTTGAAAATGTTATTAAAAGATTTTAATAACGAAATAAAATTCTTCAGAGGTCGTCCCGAACTTTCACCGTCACCTCAGCTGTAATCTCTCAACTTCCAGGACACAGAAGAGCATTTGTATTCTGGAATTCCCCACACCCAATGCTGAAACGCCTGTTCATCCGCTGCATGGGCTGTTCAAGAATTCTCGTCACAGCTTTCGCTTCAGTCTTCCACGCTCAAGACTGTAACGAAGCTTCCGTTAAGCCCTACATGAGTGTAACTGTTTCTGTTCTATATCGAGTTATAATTAGTTCTACTTGTGCCCATACCGTTTACCGGCCGACATAGCATATCCAACTTCACTCTTTTTTTTTACGTTTATTTGCCACTTATCTTTAGTATCATACTTCCTCAATGGAATTACAAAAAAAAAAAAAAAAAAAAAAATCTATAAAAAATTCATTACTGTTAAGTTGGCCACGAGCTTCAAGCCAAACGGGATGTAGAATGACCGAGAATGTCAAATGCTTAACGGAGTTTCTGGAAAGGAACTGGAATTACATCCAGTAGTGAATCCAGACATATTTTTAATGGAGTGGGGATCAATTGTTTTTATCAAATGAATTTCAAATTTTAGAATCTTTAAAACCCTATTGATTATTAATGAATATTTATTCTATGAAAATATTTAGATAGTAGACGCGTGCTGAAAGTGATTGTTGTTTAAACCTGGAGATGAGTCACCCTCATGACTAAAAATTTAAATGGCATATTCTAAATCCAAAATGAGTACAAAACTAAGTTTCGAATAACTAAAAAAATATTTAAAACAAAAAATTTTCTTGACATAAACCATTACAAAATAAAATCGTTTTATATACAGTCATATTGATAGTTTATTTTTGTCCTCATCTCAGAACCGTCCTAGAAAGATCAATTGTTAAAAAAATTTGGATACATTTTTATCGATGTTGTTTTAAATACACTTTTATATTTTTTTAACAAATGTTAAATCATTGATTTATTTAAAACTTATATTGATATTTGAATATATAAAAACAACATAGGGTAAACCATACAGTTATTGGCACCCCAACTGTAACTAAAAGAAATAGGTAAACAAGTCCTAATGTTATTACAAGATTTTCATAAATCTAATGTTTGAAGGGTTCTCTAAGTCACCTATGAAGTAAGATTTTATCAAGCTAACCATAGGGAAGATTTCACAATTAAATCCACAGGGCGCCAATAACTAGATTTGGCACTTTTAACAATAAATATTGCCATATTGTAAAACTATTGAACTTTTGTCCCAAAAAAACCTCTTGAGTGCTTATGAGGATAGATAATGAGGAGCTATAGGAAGTTTCTATTTGAGCCCTTTATAAAAATTATTTTTTTTAATTTAACCACAGAAATGTAGTCTTAAGGGTTCCAATAACTGTACGGTTTACCCTATTTACTGTTTAAAAAAAAATACAAATGAAACAAAAAATTTTTACAAGGAAAGTCGCACTTAGAGTCAGAGAATATTCACTCTTAATATTCTTATTAATATATGATCATATTTTAAAAGTTTTTGAGCTATTTAATTTATTTCTGAATAATTTTTTTTAAATTTTATTATTGGCAAATGCTTTTTTTTATTTTTTTTTTATCTTCTATTTTTTACGTCTTTCGATTTTCCAAACTAGAATTTCGATATTTTAATCCCCACTTGTTGCAAATAACAAAGTCTACCTCTCGTAGACATAGCTAATTGATGGCAGTAAAATCACGCAGATATTCTTCGTAATAACCTGAAAACCATTATAAAAAATATCTTAATTTAAATTTTGAATGCATTTTTCAAGCTTAGCAGCATTAAAAAAACTGGTGACCGCTGGCCCCGACCTTGACAAACACGACTTGTTCAACTGAAGGCCAGTATATAAATAGCCCTTCCCTGTTTGATATTTCTCTAAACATAAACATTCTACGAATTTTTTATTTATTTTCGTTCGAGTCGTTTATTTTAATGCATCGCTGTTTACTTTAATGATATCAAACCATTATTGGTGTCCAATTATCATCCTAGAAAATAATATATTTAAAAAAAATGTAAATAAAATCACTTTTGAAGGACATATGATTAGTAAAAATCTGTATTCAGGAAAGAAGTATGGAAAAAATCTTAAAAATTGTTTAAGAGAATCCGACGTACATTGGTAAACTTAGGCAATAATAAAAAAATCTAATTAAAAAATAAATAAAAATACTAATTAAACGGCAATAAACAACTATATAATTACTGTTAATATTTTTATTCCCCACTCCTATTGAATTTTTGACATTATCTCTTAATATTAAATCAAAATTTTTCGCGCGTTCATTAAGTTTATTAGTTCTAGTTATAAATTGATCAAGCTGCCCGGGCATTTTATTTTCTAAATACTATGTACTATATATATATATATATATATATATATATATATATATATATATATTATATGATAACATAATATTATGAGTAATTAGAATATATAATAAATAATATATATATTATTATATATTCTAAATACTATATATTATATTAACATAAACTTTCCTTTATTATAATATAAAAAAGACATTACTAAATATCTCTCTGAGCAATTTAAATTAATTTTTATCTGAACGTTCTTCCTTCACTTTATTGTAAATAAAAATGTATATTATGTGCAATAACATATATATCATTTGTGCATTAACACATATATATATATATATATATATATATATATATATATATATATATATATATATATACACTGGGTGTCCCAGACCTAGTGTAAAAAAAAATTGGGTCATACTGCATGCTAAACGGGGTAGAATGGCGCAATGAGTTTTCTATCTCAATCAATGAGGAGATATAATTTTTTTTGTTTTTATTTTTAAAATCTTACTTTTATCTGAAAAATTACAGTTTTCTCTACTTTGGTTTAGCATAGAAACAAAAACGATGATATTTTCTTAATCAGCATTGAATTTTCTAAAATAGGAGATGGGTCTAGTTTTTTAAAATCCACTTTCAGTGGGACTTTTAACGTGCTAAACATAAAACATTGATTAAAACTTAAATTTTTAATAGTTTTTGTAAATTCCTCACTCCCCAATCGAGTACCCTAGAAGCTGTCAAATTTCCTAAAAACTGCGGAATTTAGATGGCGTTTTAGTGGTGTAACCCATAATACAATTGCACTTCATCATACATAAAAAATGTTGAATATAAGCCTGCATCCAAAGTAATGGAGGACATTGATCACGCGATGCAATAATCCATTTTAATATGGTTCTACAATAATAATATTATTTTTTATCATCAACTTTTTTATTTAGGATTTTTCAAATTTTAGTAGAAGTGATGAAAAAAGTTTAATTTATTTTAAAGAAAGTGTTTTTTAAATTTAAACTTAGTTTTTTTTTTTAATTTCAGATTATTATTACCCTTTTTTATATTATTTAGAATTCATACATTGTTCTTTCTAGTTTAAAATAAGTAAAACTATCTCTAACTCATGGGAAGTTCGGCATCCATTACTTTGGATGCAGACTCAAGCGCGCTTTCTCATTACACCAGCAGTGACATCTCTAGCGTGTTTTTCATCATAAAAACTTCTTTGAGACTCAAAAGATGAAGTGCAATTGTATCATGGGTTACACCACTAAAAAGCTGACTAAATTCTGCAGTTTTTACAAAAATTTGCCAGCTTCTAGGGTGCTCCAGTGGGGAGTGAGGAATTTTCAAAAACTATTAAAAATTTAAGTTTTAATAAATATTTTGTGTTTAGCGCGTTAACAGTCCCACTGAAAGTTTATTTAAAATAACCAGACCCATCTCATATTTTAGAAAATTTAATGCTAATTAAGAAAATATCATCGTTTAAGTTTCTACGCTAAACCAAAGTAGAGAAAACTGTCATTTTTCAGAAAAAAAGTAAGATTTTAAAAATAAAAACAAAAAAAATCTCCTCAACAGATTGAGATAGGAAACTCATTTTTGCGCCATTCTACCCCGTTTAACATACAGTATTACCCAATTTTTTTTTTTACACTAGGTCTGGGACACCCAGTATATACAAATGTGAGTCATTGCTGGGGCCGGGATGCCCGAGTGGACAAATACGATTGCAATAAGTAATCAAAGTTAAGCAAGGTCGAACGTGTTTAGAACTCGGATGGGTGACCGCTCCATTCGGGTGACCAACCGCCAAGGAACTCCACGCAGTCCAAGCCTACTCCTACCCCTGGTATGTCCGGCCCGTCAATCTACTGGAGGTGACTCACACCGACCGGCCGTAGGAATGATGAATCTTCCCCGTGTATCTCATCGAGAATCGGGGTGTGGTTTTCCAGGATGTCAGTAACCGCCCGGAGGTTTGGTACAAGGACGGCATGCTTCAGGGAAAGCAATATAGGTCCTCGGGGTCTGCTGACTCTGAGCTACCATAATCCTTGGGCCTAGACCAGTTTGTCACTGTCCTTGAACCCGAGAGAGCTGACGCCATCGGTGGGAAGGACACTGCCAAATTGGCCCCAATGGGATTGGTTTTGGAACTATGGGCAGTCTGCCGCTGCAACATGGTGACCATGGCTTGCAGCAACGTGAAGTTTGGACTAACCCCTCCAGGCTGTCTGTGCTCCCGAAAGCAACATCAATGTGTTGTTTTATTTGTTTAACCATTTCCATGGTTAAACAAATTAACCGTTGGACATTCTCGTCCATTCAACATCCCGTTTGGCTTGAATAACAAAGAATCATTGTATGCAGAAAAAAAAAATCTAAAATTAACAATATTTTTTCAACTGAAATAGTGCTACAGCTCCACTGCCAGTATGAAAAAATTAGGCATTATTCGAACCAAATATTTACTGATGCGGATGGTGCTAGAAAAATATATGAAGTTGAGGGGGAGGTTGTTCTCAATTGATGAACTGTGGAAGGTTTGTTTGAACGTTTAAAATTCGACTGACACTATCATTGAAGATGAACCACGTTCTGAGCGCCTATCAAACCGGAACATTGTGGCTACAAGGCCATTTAATGAAAATCCGTCAGCCTGTACCAGGCTCCTGAAACAAACAAAAATGTTACCGAATGTCTTGTTGGGCACTAGACAAAAACACTTAGAACTAAATTCAATCTGCTACTGAAAAAATGCACTAGAAATTGATTGATTTTACGATTTTGGCAAATTCTTGGGAAGAAAATGGTTAAAAGTCTCATTAAGACCCATTTACAACGACGAGTTCGCCAGTCCTCGAAAAATTTCTCTCCCAAAATCGATCAACATCCGCTTCCTATTTTAATGGTTCTGGTGGTTGTAATAAAAAATATAAATAAATGTGTATACATACACAGAATCAATTACCATTCGTTTATAGTGAATAATTCTCAGGGAGTCCGAAAACACGTTTTCGGCCAAAGCCCCTATATTGTTCATTCAGACTCATCGTTCAAAGAGATCCAAACGAGAGACCTCTCACGGTGAACTCAATATCTCACCGATGATCT